>CM032456.1:35649534-35763245 GCA_019049505.1 Pachyrhynchus sulphureomaculatus | reverse complement strand
AAATGGCTTCGTCAACAAACAGAATATGCGTTATTGATCAGATGAAACCCTCATGTGCTTGAAGAAACATCACTTCATATAAATTCATAAATCCAAAAAAATTACTGTTTTGTGCTCTGTTTTCATGCCGGTGGTGTCATTGGGCCTTTTCTTTTTCGTTGATGAAAATAACCGTCACGTATCAGTCAATGGAGATCGCTACAGAGGCTTGTTGCAACAACGTTATTTCTTTGATCTATTGCATGGGGCTAGATATTAAATGATAGTGGTTTCATTCACAAGACGGTGCACAAAGCCTCACAGCGGTGTAACTATCGACTTACTGCAATCTAAATATTTTTTTTTCCGGTGATACGGTTTATATAATCGTGAAATGGTCCCGCGATGGCCCCCTAGGTCTGGATTTAACACCTCTAGACTTCTTTTTATGGGGGTACGTTAAAATCATTGGTCTATGCTAACAAGCCTGCGTCGTTAGATGGGAGCTCCAGAGCACACAATCATATTGAAAGAGAGGATAGCGGGCCGTTTCCGTCGAAAAATGTGTGGCCTGAGTCCATCGAAACATTGGTGTTCAATCGAATCGATCCGCTGCATACTGTGCCCCGTGGTGGATCGATATGAATGAATGCGAAGATTGCCATACATAAATGTCGTTGATTGTTATACTTCAAGCCGATAGTAAAGAATTTTCAGTATAAATGTCTCAAATGGGTTGCGTTTTTATGTTTCAAAAAAGAAATTGGTTTCATCGAGTCGTTAATGGAAGAACCACTATATCATATATTATATATAGATTATGTATAGTATATATTATAGATCTATATTATATATATATACATTATATTATAATACATATAGTACTATATCATAGTATATATAGTATAGCATAAATATATATATATGACTATATGTATATATATATATATATAATATATTATATGGGATATATAGTAATATCAATAATGTAGAAGTTAAAACCTAAATGTTATCAATTAAAGCTGAATAAAAAATAATTGTTTTAAATTTATTTGGCTGGGCTGGGAATCATATTTTCAAAACTAGAAATATATTGTTTATAATTACGAAGCTTATTACGAATTGTAGTTAGCATGCTAATTCAAAAATGGTTTGTTTAGCAAATTTCGTAATATGTCAATTTCCATTTAAGAACAACGCAACAATTTTATAAGCATATAGTTTCATTATCATTAAATTATTACTTTTATAAATACGCTCGTACAAACCCGATTTACCCAGCTTATCTCTGCCTTATCACTTTGGATTTTCTTAGAAACATACAGCTGCAGTTAACACCTAAACCAATGAAGTTCAAGGCGAATATTAGCAACTAAAAATACTTATTTATCACAATAAGCTACAACGAACCATACATACTTCAGTCCAGTTACACATATGTGCCCTTTTGCATCACTAAATAAACCACTATTGTAAGTATAAACATGCATGGCAGATCCTCTGCGTCATACGGTCCATGAATGTCGGCTATTCAGAATGGAATTTGCAGCTGAGAAATTTGTAATTATCATTTTAATTTTTCATTTTAAAAGCTTCTTGCTTTCCTTTCGAAGTCGATAAAGTGTTGTACTATCATTAAAAAAAGTTAAATTAAGTTCCATTATTAGCCGAAGGTACGACTGCGCTATTACAAATATTAAACTTTTAATATACTTAATTACCGATAAAATAATGCCTATAATGATCTAGTTTACATTGAAGTTACGCTATTTGGGATTGCCTGGAATCTTATTTCAGGTAGTAATTTAAAGGGTTTTTTCCGTAACAGATCTCCAGCAATTATATGGTGGTCTCCATGTTTGTTTTTGTGTCCAATGTTCTCCACTGACTTTTGTATTCAGTATGTTATTGGTATAACAACGAAAGGGCACATATCATAGAAATTTGTACACAAATATATAGTCAAAACTGCTCAGAAAAAAAATTCCTCTCAGAAGCATTAAAATATAAATTGCTCAGACTTAGATAAAAAAATGTAAAGTTAGATAATTACTTTCCAGAAACTTAGTCAAATCGGATACACACTACTGAGATTGATTGAAAAACAGTAAAGCGAATCGGACCCATATGGCGTGACAACTTGTACGATTCTCAGTGTATAAATTGGTCCTAGAAGAGTAGAACAAAGGTCCAAAAAAAAAAGACAAACCAGACCGCACAAGATGTGCTTCTATATTCTCAACGTAGGAACAAGAAGTTGTTCCAGATAAAAATATTGTTATTAACTATCATAAACATAGGAATAACAGACACAAATACTCACTAGCGACATGATGAAAAAGACCATTAAGGGTCCTATAACATTTCTTATAACGTATTCCTGCACAATTATTTTACCCAAAATAACCTTAAACCACTCAAAACTTACGGCTAACTACGAACAGTAATGACGCGATATCTGTTAAGTCTTCGATACAAGAAAATAACTCCAAAATGCGTTAGTTCCAGTAATAATTCATCTTACTGTGTAGACAATTCTAATCAAGACACCGACGTGAATGAATGCCTACATACCTCTTTTGCACTTGGCTTTTGGTGATTTCGGAAAAAGCATCAGGCTATTATTTCTGCCGACACAGCCGAATTAGGGCTTTCTCAGCAACTTCACAGGATTTATTAACTAAGATATTGTAAATAAAAAGCCACAACATGCGATATACATAAAAGAGAGGCCGATGCATATCGGCATCACGCCAGTGCTTCAAGGTGGGCGGGCGGAGCACCGCGAGCGCGAGGCGATCTCCATGTGAATACAAAATGTATGGTTGAATCTGCTTCGACCACAAGTCTGCCCCAACAGTAACAACCGTATAAAACATAACAAGCGCGGGCCAGGGGAGGAATCGACAAACTGGGGCGGAGGGGGGGAGGTGAAGCCTAAACACTTATAAGATAAAAAACCTTCTTGGAACTACTAATCAATGATGGGGTGACAATTTCCTTTTAGAAAAAACTTTTTGCGGAGAGTGGAACTTTAAAAATCTACACCCAACTTCAAAAAATCGGTAACTAGGAGCGAAGGGGTTTGATCCAGACATCTAAAACCCCTGATCCAGGCATTGGAAGCTGCACGATTCGTTTGCATGGCGGCAAATGAGTCTTGTTAACTCTGGCCTTGGAAAAAAATTGTGTTCTGTTTGGGATGCTTTTGGTTGAATAGTCTTGTCAACAAGTAAACTGTAGGATTAGGGGACCACAGAAATTCAAAAGTTGACTTTTGTCGTATGTTAGTCCGTATATATTCGAAGGTATTATGGTTTTGTTAAGTTCGAACTAACACGTAGGCTGAAAAGTTTTTGGTCTAGCTGCTTAAAACCCACAGGTTTCTTTTGCAAAATTCGACTTTATTCATCAATATTAGTATACTTCAAGAGCGATACAATCACGTTCCCACTCGTGTTCTAACCTTTCTATAACCTTGTAGAAGGATTCGTCTTTGCTTTCAAAAATAGGTCCTCAGTTTCGGCAATAATTTCTTCATTGGAGCCAAATCTCTTGGCCCGCGAGTATTTTTTTTGAGGTCTGGGTCGCTGGGGGCCAAATCTGGAATGTGTGGTGGATGAGCAAGCAATTCGAACTTCAATTCATGCAATTTTGCCGTCGTGAAACCATTGATCTGTGACATGGTGTATTGTCTTAATGAAAGAGCAACATTTTTTTTCTTGTTTATCATTGGGGCCGTATCTTTACGATTTTTGCCCTTTCCAAACGCTACCAATAACTTTATATAACATTCGCTATTGATGGGTTTTGCCCCTTCTCAAACGATAGTCGATGAAAATTATTCCATGCGCATCTCAAAATACAGAGGCTTAAAACCTTCCCAGCCGACTGTTGTGTCTTGGTCGCTTCGGCGGCTTTTTTGAACCGGCTGCTGTTCACTCAATTGACTGCCGATTTGATTTCCGGGGTGTAATGATGGATCCATATTTCATCCACTGTCACATATCGCATGAAAATATCCCTTTTTACTGAGCTTCAACAGGTCCAAACAGCGCTTCAGAATTATCAACATGTTGTTTTTGGTCCACAGTGAGCAAACAGATACGCCATTTCGAACAGAGCTTTCTCATGCCCAAATGTTTTTATGCAAAAATACAACCAACACGTTCTTTTGATATCTTTAGAGTGTCAGCTATTTCATGCAGTTTTCACTTTATGGTCATCCAAAACAATTTTGTGGATTTTTTTTTTTTGATATTATGCCCGGTGTAAACAACCTCTTTTTGGGCGTCCAGAGCGTTCGGCATCATTTGTACGACCGCGTTTATATTCAACATACCAGTAAATGATGAGTAATTTTCCAGGTTAGAGTCCCCATAACACTTATCATGCGAACTGCTTTGCTTAAACGGTATTTTTTCCCCATCAAAAAAACAATGTTTTTAATCAACATTCGAAATTCGATTTTTTTCCATTGTTTTGAAAATATCGAAAGTAGCGTGACTAAAACTATCGTAACTTGTAAACTAATAGTCGAAATGTCATGAAATTTTGACACCTATCGTCTGAAGGTTGGTACTTCCTAAACATCATACGGATTTTTTTGAAAAGGGCGACCTCTATGTGACAGACCAAAAACTTTTCAGCCTACGTATTATTTTTATCTCACTCAATGAAAAAAGTAACAGCTACTTCATGAGCTCTCCTTAGAATTCGAAACGACGCTTGTTGAAAGATATTATTACAGTACATTCACCATTTTATCAGGAGTTTTCTCTCAATGGAGCTAGCATAAACACGAAAGATTTATGTTATATAGAGTAGTGCCATTCAAATGGCGGCTACTCAACAGAAAATAAAATCCCTAGAGGGTGTAAGAACTGCAACGGAGCCTATTTTATTAACACACCCTCTGGTAAAATTCTACATATTATATTACAACGTATCTCTTCCGTCGTCTCCGTTGCAGTTCACCCCAATATTTAGGCTTGTCTAAAATTTACATTGAGTTTCATAGTATAGGAAAAATATAAGATAATTCTCAAATTTGTGGTAGTAGCCAATAGCATGTAGTCTCATAACTAAAGAACTTAACTAATTTTTTAGTTAGCTACAACTTCAAAGTAAATTTATTTTCACTATTCTGAAAGATGTTGCAAAAATGTAACTTTCTAACGATTTTTTGATATACGTACAAAGGGATCTCCTGCAAAATTTAAAATTGATATTAATATATCTTTACCAGAAATGTATTAATTTTTTGAATTAAGTATAGGATTACTTACTTCTAATTTGCAGGATTTTAAAAAAAATTGTTTGTTGAATTTTTATTCCAGAAAGCATATTATATTGTATTGTATTTGCTAATTTTCTGATATTTGTAAAATATTTTAAAGATATTTCAACAATTAGTTGGTTATACTTAATTATATGTATATTTATCGTCTTTGATTCCACTAAATGCTGTATATTTGGTATTCCGTACGGAACAGTAATGGGATCACTTCGGTGTCCGTCTGTCTGTCTGTCACACCCGATTTTCTCCGAAACTATTTAACATATAAAGTTGAAATTTGGCACAAATATAGGAATTAATGGCCCGATCAGAGCCGTGTAATTTTTGAAAATTAAATTTCAACTTGAGAGGTTCGTTTTGGGGAGTGAAAATCGGAAGTGAAAAAAAATTTTTACCGGGTCATCGGGTAAAGTGTCAAATGAAAGCTTGTGAAAAAACGAGTTCAAAAATATTTATGAAGTAATACTTGTGCACGTCTTTGCATTATTGTTAAAAAAATGGCCAAGAATCTCTGTCTCCTCCCCACCCTACCTCAAAAAGTTCTAGTCAAAAAAATTTTGAAAAAATTCTGGAATAGTCTTCATAAAGTGTAGATTGAGTGAAAATTATCCAGAGTACACTACGTTTGACTATGTGTATAAAAAACCAATGTGCCTTGATAGTATGGCGGAAGTTTTAATATACTTTTCAATATATTACTGCTACCGAGTCGCGCGTGGCTTCTGTACCTAGATAAAATAGTTTTATTTTATTTTTTTTATATTTAAACAAAAATTTAGGTAGTAAATATTTGTTTTTACCTTTTTATCCACTACGTTCTAGATTATTCATTAGCTATTAAGTAGCTAAGATGTTATAACTATTACACTACCGTCAGAAAGTATTTTGCCCACCTAGTTATTTCAGTCACCCCCCCCCCCCCCCTCAAGACAACAAAAACCCAGATAATATAATTTTTTTTTTTTATTTTAATGAATTATTATTTATTTTCACATTATTTACAGTCTAGAAAATCAGAAAAATATTCATGATTTTCCAGGATTTTTCTCATCTATGTGACCTCCTTTGTTTTAATTACCGCTTTACAGAGTTTCGGCATTCTGTCCAGTAGCGTCTCCTCGGTTCTTTTAACCCATTCTGCTTGTAAAAGTTCCCACAAGTGATTTTTTTCTGATGTTGGATTGAGTTTTTTGAACACACCTGTACAAATGGTCCCACAGAAATTCGATGGGGTTCAAGCCGGTGATTGTGGAGGCCAAGTCATCACTTCCAGGACGTCATCGGATTTCCATCGATCGAAAAGTTCTCTAATTTATTTAGCAGAATGTTTAGAGTCGTTGTGATGCTGAAAAATAAATTTCCCCTGAAAAATATCTCTACCCCAAGGGAAGCATTTGAGTTAGCAAAATTTCTTGATGCTGTCTTTTCGCATGATTCTTTCTATCCTAAAGATTTTTCTAACTTTACCATTGCCAAAACAACCCCAAACCATTACTGAACCTCCATCATGTTTTACTGTGGGCAACTGACACAGACTTCCAACATCCTCTCTCCAGCTGACCGTCGCACGTAAACTCGTCGATTTGAACTGAAAATTTCGAATTTAGATTCGTCGCTCCAAAGGACAGATCTCCATTGTTCTGATGACCAATTTTCATGTTCTCGGGCCCATTCTAATCGTTTACGTTTATTTCACTTGTCTAAGAAGAGATTTCTTCACTGTAACTCTCCAGTGTAGTCCACCTTCTGGTAACCTCTTCTTCACGGTTGTCACGCTGATGGGGTATGGGCCGTTCCAGGTTTACTTGAGCCGTGATTTCTGGTGCGGTTAGGCGGTGATTACGTCTGCTGGACATTGTTATAGCTCAGTCTTCAGCGGAAGTCGTTTTTCGAGGCTTTCCTGAACGTTTTTCGGTTGGAATTCCATGTCCCGCAAAAAATTTTTTTTACGGTGTAATCCCACCGTTCTCCTTGGCATCCGCATATCACTCGCGATTTATCGACTCTAGTGGCCATTTTGATGTCTCGCAATTATCAGAGCCCGATTTTCAACGGAAACCTTTTTTGTTTTTTGGCATTTTCACAAAACAATTGAGCCTGTATCAATGACAAAGTACTGTTTGTGAATGGTTAATTTCTCAAAGGACAATTGTATTTATAGCATAGTTTTTATCATAAAATGTTACTAGGAATTTCCATAATCCCTAGAAACTTGAAATGAATTCTTACTTCAACTGGGATTTTCTGAAATCGCCTCAAAACAATTATCATGTAAAAACTTGGAAATTTGTTCTAATTGGTTTTTAATTTGTGATTTCACCAAAAAGGCTTATCTAAACAATTTTATGATGGGCACTTGTTAAGAAAAATTGGATTCACCTGATATAATAAAAGGTTTAATTAGGTATTAAATTTTGGCAGTTATGTTGAAATTTCTAGGTGAGCAAATACTTTCTGACGGTAGTGTATATATTATTAACTCGTGAGAATACATATTGGATCTTAAGATTTATACATGTTAGGGGCCTAATTAACTTACCTAGGTAAGGATTTTATTTTATTTTAAAAGCAATCATTGTATGGAACACTAATTGCGCAAGTCCAAGTTGCGCTTGGTCGATTTTTTTTATACTACAGATGTTGTTTATGTAAGTCTAGAGTGTTTTAAAATTATCTTGATGAGTTTAGATGTTGCAAAAAATATGATTTGGCCTTTTATAATTAAAGAGTTTCGAAAGAATTTGTATTAATTTCTGAAGGATCCTTTACAATCGATGCTCTAGATTTTCGGTGGCACAGAGTTTGTTTACCGGCTGTTAAGATGTGACTTTCGAAAAAAAAATGTCCTACCTGGTTCCTAGGTATGGTGACTATTAAGAACAAAACTAAACTGATTATTTTTCTAATGATTTAACAACCTCCTCCGATCATAAATCAAATCGTTTAAAATTGTTTTCTAAAAATAATATCGATTGTGACATTTAGTACCAAAGTAAAATAAGTTTACTGGTCATGTGCCGTCTAAGACGGTTAATTGATATTGTACCATTCTATTTTCAGGAAAATTTTATGATCGACCGGGCCGTAAAAAATCTTTAATGCGTCAGATATTTGGAAAATTAGATTTTCTTTTACGATTGGGTTGGTCAAAATACATTTAATTGGATGAAGTAATGGAACGTGTAATGACTTTTTAAAATTTCGACCGATTAGAAATTCGGTCATGCAGCTGAGTTGAAATGTGAATATGACGTTATAATAATTTTTAATAAATATTTCTGGTAACAGTTAAATAAAGGAGCACGACAAGTTGAGGGACCGGATCACAGAACTGCCTCTACGCGTGACCTCTGTTTCTCTAGTAGGCAGGCGAGAGGATCACGCTGTGAACGCGTCAACAATAGAGTAAAGTACGAGGCTGGTTTGAAAAGTCCGTGCAAAGTCCGAGAGATGGCACCACCGGCGCGTATCGAGGTCATGTTTAGTTAGTAGCATCTCTTGAATGAACGCACACCAAGTTTCAGCCATATTGGTCTATTTCTTTGTGTTTGGCATTCGTGTGAATCAAGGAAGTCGAGTGATTTTCAAGAAATGGACGAAAAAGAATTTCGTGTGGTGATTAAACATTACTTTATGAAAGGCAAAACGCCTCAGGAGACTAAAGAGAAGCTTGATAAACATTATGGTGACTCTGCACCTTCGATTAGAACAGTTTATAAGTGGTTTCAAAATTTTCGGACTGGCCATATGGGCACAAGTGACGCTGAACGTTCTGGACGGCCTGTGGAGGTTACGACTCCAGAAATCATTGATCAAATCCATGATATGGTGATGGATGACAAAAAAGTTAAGGTGCGAGGGATTGCAAGTGCTGTGGGCATCTCGACTGAACGGGTACATAATATTTTGCATAAACATTTGGACATGAGAAAGCTATCCGCAAGATGGCTGCCGCGATTGCTCACGCTTGACCAAAAACGGAATCGTGTGAAGTGTTGCAAGGATGGTTTGCAGCTGTTCCAGAAGAATCTGGAGGACTTTAAGCGTCGTTTCGTCACTGTGGATGAAACATGGATACATTACTATACTCCTGAGACCAAACAACAATCTAAACAATGGGTTACCAAGGGGGAATTTGCACCAAAAAAGGCGAAGACCGTTCCTTCGGCCGGAAAGGTTATGGAGACTGTCTTTTGGGATTCGCAAGGGATAATCCTCATCGACTATCTGGAAAAGGGTAAAACTATTACAGGTGAATATTATTCATCGTTATTGGACCGTTTGAAAACCGAGCTGCAAGAAAAACGCCCGCGATTGGCCCACAAGAAAGTCCTTTTCCATCACGACAACGCACCAGCACACACCTCAGCAGTTGTGGTCGCAAAATTAATGGAAATAGGATTCCAACTCGTTTCACATCCCCCCTATTCTCCAGACTTGGCTCCCTCGGACTACTATTTGTTCCCCAATTTGAAGAAATGGCTGGCGGGACAAAGATTTTATTCAAACGAGGAGGTGATTGCAGACACTAATGGATATTTTGCAGACTTGGACAAATCCTATTATTCGGAAGGGATCAACAAACTAGAACATCGTTGGACGAAGTGTATAAGCCTAACTATGTCGAAAAATAAAAAAGGTTTACCCCAAACACAGAAGTAGTTTTTATTTTTGCACGGACTTTCAAACCAGCCTCGTACATTATCTCATTTGTTTCGGGAATGACGAAAAAATGTTAAATACAATAGTTTTAGGCAATGTTAAGGTGCACAGTTTTAAAATTATTTTTGAGTATACAGGGTACTTCAAAAAAGTGTGGCCGAGTTTTTTTAAATGGAAGATCCTATTTTCTAATTTATTTTTAAATTCTGAGTAAAATTTTATAACTTTGTTATTAATTATATACCTAAACCTAGTAGTTTTTCTAATATTTAAATTAAATTAAAAAAAAATACTAGTTTTCAGTTTTGTAAGAAATTGGCAGTAGCGCCATTGTTTCTAAAGGTGGAATACTCATAATTGGTACGAGCGTTCTATAGAGATGAAAAAAAGATGTATATAAAAAAAATTTGAATTAGCTGCAACAGGGTGTCCAAAATAAATTTATGCATTTCGACTATTTTAAACTGAAAAATCTCAAATCTTTTAAACGGCACACCCTGTATATTATTATTTTTTTCTGATAGATATTACAAAACCCTCCAACTTTAATTGAGTGTGTCACAAACCCAGTTCTAAGGACATCCAAATATGCAAAGCACATATATTGCATATTTTGCATATTATATGCATTTTTCTAAATATTTGCATAAATGCTTTAAAAATAGCATATATGTGCATATTTGAAGGAATTTATAATAATGTACGTCTTTGGCAGGCGTTTTCATTCATTTTTAGGAATAAGGGTCAATGTTTAGGCCGCCGCCGCCGCGCCGGTGGTTTTCCCCAAATAAATTTTATTATTTTATGTTCAGTAAAAACCAGTCAGTAAACCCCAGACAGCCATCAGAGCATACTTAATTTATTAGATTTCATTTTTGGTTGTGCTTTTAAAGTGGTTACGTCGATTTATGCTTTTTATCTTGTGAGTCGTATTTTACTACAGTGAAATGCCTAAAGCTAGTAGTATGTTAGTGTGGATTAAACCATACAAAGAACTAAGAATAGATATGGGAAAAATCTACTGTTCTGCATGTGTTAAAATTGTAAGTATAATGTTTGAATACCTATTGAATATACAGGGAATTTCATTTTCATTTAATATTTAAACATAACGAATTTTTATCAGGATTTTGCCGTTGATGCTATTTTCAATGTTATTTAAGTTATTTTTTGTTCCATTTAACGAACAAAATTTCTATTTAACGACACCACGAAATAGAAATACATACGTAAACGTATGTATTTCTAGGTAATCTAATAAAAAAGGTACAAAGCAGAATTTTAATTTTTGCCTGCCCTAAGCACCTAGTTTTCTAGTTAACGATTTTTTTAGATTTAGTTCATTCGCCCTGTATGTTGAAAATTTAAAATGGTTTTTTTTATTGCTACATTTGTATAGTACTCGTATCATGTAATGTGAAACAATAAATTTACATTTTTCAAGTCTATTTCGATTTTTTTTTATTGCATATTTATAACATGTATGTGCATATTTTGAGAAAATTATTTGCCTATTTATGCGCATATTTTAAAGTTTTTCACTTGTATATTTGGGTTTCCTTACCCATTTCTAATAGTTTTCGATTTATTTTGAATTTTTCAATTTTTACTCTTGTTTTAATATTCAAATCAAATTAGCTCTTAGGCTACTTCGCCTAACTAATGAGACCCAAAAGGTCGAAAGCTGCAAACTCCCACCTTTTTAACATAACGGTTAAGGTGAAACCATGAGAAGGGTAATCTCGTTGAAAAGCAAAGCACTAATAACCAAAATTCGCAAAGCTGGGAAATCGCAAAATTTCTGCGTTTCAGTCTCGTTTCGGGAACTTGTGTGCTTACCAAGGGAAGCCGGATTCTCTAAAAATCTGTTATTTTTGGTATCTTGTTTCGATTTCGGTTCGTCTCCTCAATCAGGGATGTAAAACCCTGAGACAAGTTGGAATTTTCATTTTCTGAGAAGTTGATCTACAGAACATTGAAATTTTGCGAATTCTCAGCTTTGCGACTTTTGGTTATTAGTGCTTTGCTTTTCCAGGAAATTACCCTTCTCATGGTTTCACCTTAATCGTTATGTTAAAAAGGCGGGAGTTTGCAGTTTTCGACCTTTTGGGTCTCAACAGTTAGGCGAAGTAACCTAAGAGCTAATTTGATTTGAATTTTAAATCTTGTTGGTTCAAGAAGTAGTTTGCAAAGAGGAGAGCAAAGTTTGCTCAAATTTGCCAAAGGAACAAAGGTTGTTACCCATTCTGGCATTCCCAGCATTCTACAAAAATCAAAGCAGGTCTTTTGTCGAAATTTGTCAGGACTTTTGCCGATCGATGTTCTCTTGTTTTAATACACTTACGCTATTGTGAAAACAGAAAACAAATAGTTAATAATAATTTTAATATAGTTTAACTTATCAAATGACTAATTATTATGACGTAATAAATGTTCAAAAATATGTCCGTCTACTTGAATACACATGTTTAGTCGTTTTACTATATTTTCCTTCACTTTCCTTAGCATAAAGGGCGTTATTGTCCCGCACGCATCCCGTATCCTATTTTACATATCTAGTGGTGTTGTAGGGGGATTCATATAAACACGATCTTTAATGTAGCCCCGCAAAAAGAAATTTTAAGGTGTTAAGTCGCATGATCGAGGAGGCCACTGAATCCATCCCTACCGATCCATTTTTGTGGGTAACGATCGTTTAAAAATTCCCGAAATTCCCGGTGGTAATGAGCAGAAGCTCCGTCTTGTTGAATCCACATTTGTTCCCTTTCAAAGTTATCAGCTTCTTAAAGAAGCTGGAGTAATTCGTTTTGCAAAAAATTTAGATATCTAGGCCCGTTAACCGGTTCGCGGAAAAAATATGGACCAATAATTCGAAAATTTAATATTCCACACCATACATTAAGCGACCAATGGTTTTGGTTTTGTTTTGAACTTCCCGGACCCAAAATGGATTAACTATTGAATAATAAGGCATGTTATGGCTGTTAACTGCTCCATTAACGCGAAAAGTAGCTTCATCAGAAAAACATTATTTTGGATAAAAACTTTGGATCGGCCTCTATTGCTCATTCATGGGGGTACAAAAGTTTACTCAAAATAACAGTTTTGAAGTTCTTGGTGTAGTTCCATACGAAAGGGATGATACTTGTATTTTCTCGTGGTGCGATTAGTAGTAGATTAGGATGTGTCAGATAAGTCAGCTATTTGACGTCTGCTGACCTGGGGATTATCTTCAACATGAAGTAAAATCTCCATTTCTATTCCTCATTGGTAGCATTCTGGTTTACTACTTTCCGTTTCGTATAGTCAACGCTACCACTACCATCAAACCGTTCCATTAAACACTGAAAAGATTTTCTAGATGGTATACGTCTATTAGAGTACTTCGCTCCGTAAAGCCTTACTGCCAAAAGACAATTTTTTTTTCCCGCCTCGCCCAGTATATAAACCATATCAATTAATTCATTTTTAGGAAAATCCATAATTATTGTCTTTATAAGTCACTTATTACAACAAATTAAACTATTTTTACTTGCTTAATAGACGTGTCAAAATTTGACAATGCCTATATTTTTGGTTTTTCTTGGCAAATATGATGTTATAGCGTAAATGTATTAAAAATTCATCATCACCAGAAAAAATAATAATATACAGAGTGTGCCATTTAAAAATTTAAGATTTTTTACTTTAAAATAGTCGAAATGAATAAATTTATTTTGAACACCCTGTAGCATCTAACTTAAATTTCTTTACATATGTCTTATTTTTATCTCTATAGAACGCTCGTACCAATTTATGAGTATTCCACCTTCAGAAACAATGGCGCTACTGACAATTTTTTACAAAACTGAAAACTAGCATTTTTTTAAAAAAATTGAAATATTAGAAAAACTACTACGTTTAAGAATATAACATTATTAATAAAAAATTTTATAAAATTTTACGCAGAATTTAAAAATAAATTAGAAAATAGGACGTTCCATTTAAAAAAAAACATGTTATATCGGCCACACTTTTTTGTAGTACCCTGTATACGAAAAAATAATTTTAAACTGTGCACCTTAACATTCCCTAAAACTATTGTATTTAACATTTTTTCGTCATTCCCGAAACAAATGAGATAATGAACTTTACTATATCGTGGACTCTCACCCTGAACAAGGAAATAGTCAACTCGTAATTTTTCTGTAATTAATTAACGAATCAAGTTGATTTTTGCGTAGAAATACTCTTCAGGCTTGTGATAGTCGTTTGATAAAATTGTTTGTTTAATTTGTTATTAGCAATGTAACTTATTATATTTCGACCGAACAAACTGTAACGCTGCATGCGAACCTCTAAGGAATGAAACTAAATGGTCCAATACTGATTTCTATCATAGGATTGTCGTATGTGTGTCATTTACCTTACTTTTTTAAACGGCCCTCGTAAATCTTTGATAGACTATTGATAGCCTAGATAGATTACTCAATTTTTGAGAGAAATACATGTCGTGAATATTTACTTTTAAAACAACCCATTAATTTTTCAACTCAGCACGAGATTATCTAAATATAACGGCCAACATATCCTGCATATTAAAATAAAATTTATTAGCTTCCCTGCAAGATTTCTTACACCTTGTATCAGCAGGGACAATTCGTCTTGAAAATTTATATCGCCCCGATTCCTCGACACTTTGACTAATGACCAGTAATAAACGGAATTCTGTTTCGCCACTTTTTGCCAACTAACTGACACGATGAGTGCAAATTCGCACTTCGAATAACAGTGGTGCCAAGATAAACATTAATTAAAAAAGTTTTAGGATTTTATGTTTTTTTCGATACACCTTTTCAAAATCGATCAAATGCGTTTTTTTTTTTATGGGTCTAGCACACGTGCTGCAGGGAAGTCCCTAAAGCGCTCCAGGCGCGGCATGTGTGCGGAAAAAAAAAGCGATTGTCATCGGTGGGAAACACAGCGCTGGGCAAATTATTCCAAAGGGATGATGTTCTCCATATAAAAGACTGCTTGAAAAGCGTTGTACGTGGAGTAACAAGCTAAACCTCAGACGGATGTGAAGCACCAGCGCGACGTGTATTTCTAAAACGCACCGCTTTGGGAGGAATAAAGCGGGCTACATCCTTAGAACACTTTCCATGAAAATACTTGTAGAACAGACTCAAGTCGCCAACCGTTCTTCGATGTCCCAGCGAATCAAGGCCGCCCGTCAGTTTCGGGTCTCCAATCAGACGAACAGCTCTTCTCTGAACAGAACATGGGAGCAGTATTCCATAGTTGGTCGAATTTGAGTTTTGTAAAGAATTAACAGTTTTTGTGGAGGGTAAAGCTTTCTGGTTCGAAATAATATTCCCAACTTTTGAGAAGCTCTCTTTGCTATACCTGCAACATGTTCATGCCAGGACATATTTGCTCCCAAACTAACGCCCAACAAATTGAGCGAGGATGCTAGGGGAATGGAGTGCCCCGACATAATTATGTCGGGTTCAACAACGTTAACTTTTTTAGAAAAAACTGCCGCCTGGGTTTTTGTAGCGTTAAATTCCACTTGGTTACTGTCACCTCAAGATAGAATTTCCAGGGTTTTTGTTAAGTTGAACGACCTCCTGCTCTCTGCGGATATTCGTCTGAGCAGCCGATGTCCGAGCGTTCAAAGTTAATGAAGAGACAAGCGTACTGTCGTCTGCAAAGCTGTAGATTGGATTCCCGGTCTTTTCCAGCAGATCGTTAATGTAAAGGAGAAAGAGAGTAGGAGAGAGTATGGAGCCCTGGGGCACACCGGCGTTGATAGTGAAGGTGTTAGAAAGAAATCCATCGACCTCCACTCGTAAAGAACGCTCTCTGATGAAACATGAGAGCCACAAATAGAACCTTTCAGACATACCACAAGAGCGTAACTTAGCCAACAGTCCATCGTGCCAAACACGGCCGAATGCCTTGGATATGTCAAGAGCAACCGCTCGAGATTCTCCAAAGTGTCCAATTGCGTTGTTCCAAACATGTGTTATATAAGTCAGAAGATCTCCTATTGATCTATGTTTACGAAAGCCATACTGGTGATCGCTAATAATATTGAATCGTTCAAAATATTTTAGAAGATGCTGATTGATAACCTTTTCCATGACTTTCGACTACCCGACTTATTTCAGATTAAAAGATAATAGTTTTTCATAGAGCAAACCTAAAGTAACAAGTATTGCTGTTTAAGGATCTGCTTTAGGTCCACAGCTTTTTTTGGTTTTTTCCCACTTGACATCAAAGACTACTAATACAAATATTAGTCTATTTGCAGGTGATCCCCATACTACTTGGTACCCAAAGAACACGCTATTACGAATTACAGAAAAATTTGGAAATAATAGCAGAGTGGACAAAGACTTGGGTAACATCTCAAAATGTAGAATTATGTATTTGGTACCAAATAATTCAAAAACATTTAATACTCTAAACGGAAAGCGGCTTAAAACACTGTCAAACGAAAAATAAGTTGAAATAATCATTTTCAATGATCTAAAGTGAGACAACAATATTCCTAAAAATGTGAAATAAAGCAAATACACTAAAGTCCAACGAACTCCAAAAAATCACTAAAAATGGTTCGCTATATCCGAAGTTCGTTACAAATAGTAAACAAAATCTAATATCATTTTTCACTTCTTTTTAGTGTTCCGTACGGAACACATATAAGATCACTTCGGTGTCTGTCTGTCTGTCTGTCCGTCCGTCTGTCTGTCCGTCTGTCACACCCGATTTTCTTCGAAACTATTTGTCATAGAAAGTTGAAATTTGGTAGTAATATAGGAATTGATGGCCTCATCAGAGCCATGTAGTTTTGAAAGTTAAATTTTGACTTAGTTTTGGGGGTGAAATCGGAAGTAAAAAAAAATTTTTTTTTAGGTAATCGAGTGTGGCGTCAAATGAAAGCTTGTGAAAACACGAGTAATATATATATATATATATATATATATATATATATATATATATATATATATATATATATATATATATATATATAATGTAATACTTGCGCGCATTTTTCTTTGTATTATTTTTAAAATATCGCGAAAAATCGCTGTCCACCCGCCTTATCTCGGAAAGTACTTCTCAAAAAATTTTGAAAAAATTCTGGAATATTCTCCACGGGGTGTAGATTGAATGAAAATTATCACGAGTGCATTACCTGTAATAATTTAACTGGTATATAAAAAAAACAGAAATTTCAAGGTCATCAATTTTCAGTAAAGATTGGAAATAAACTTTGTTGAACTCATTTGGGGTGTGTTTTGTGAAGTCACTGATCATTTTATATCACCGTAACATAAATTTTGACTTAAGGGATTCGTTTTGAGGGGTGAAATCGGAAGTGAAAAAAAATTTTTTTTACTAGGTCAAGAGTGGTGTCAAATGAAAGCTTATGAAAACACGAGTAAAAAATATATATATAATGTAATACTTGCGCACACTTTTCTTCGTATTACTTTCAAAACTCGTGAAAAATCGCTGTCCCCTACCTTATCTCGAAAAGTACTGATCAAAAAATTTTGAAAAAATCCTGGAATATTCTCCACGGGGTATAGATTGAACGAAAATTATCATTACCTTTAATAATTTATCTGGTATAGAAAAAAACTCAAATTTCAAGGTCACCAGTTTTCAGTAAAGATTGGAAACAAACTTTGTTGAAAACTTATTTGGGGTGTGTTTTGTGAAGTCACTGATCATTTTATACCACCCTAACAAAATTTTTTATTTTAAAAACAATCAAGCACTAATTGTGCAAGTTTAACTTGCACTTGACCGGTTTTTTTCTTGTTTTATTTAGATTAGGCGCTAATGCTTAGAAAAATGAATAACAATTATTATTAAAATACAATGGTACAATTTTAGTTGAAAAAGAAATGGTGTTTATATAATTGTCAAAGTCACAAAAACTACTCCATATATGTTCATTAACTTCACGAGATTCCAAAATATTGCGAGTTTCAGTCATTTTTTCTCAGTTATTTCTGAAATGGATGGAACATAAATATGTATTATCTCCTTCTCCAAGCTCATCTTCGTCGTCATTATCGCTTAAAAACCTTTTCAAAAGTCACTGATGTCACAATTTGATCATCAGTTAATATTTCTCTCGTCATTAATTCATTATCAGCACATACATTTTCTTCAAAATTAAAGTGATTAAATATCTTTTTAATCTCGATTTCCACTGTACTTTGTTGAATGTCAGTATCGTAAACAAATTCTAGACAATCAGTAGCATCTTCTCGATGTTTTTTATTCCACTGAGTCAAAGGTAGCTTAGCATCTGAGTCATATCTACATTCCTTCCTTAGAAATCCGCCATGTTTAAAACAGTTTGCAATGGTTTCTCTTCTGACTCTTTGCCAAGCCATATGAATAAAGTTTATAGCGTCCAAGAGAGTTACAGAAAAAAATGTTACCTTTATCGATCGTCTCTAACATTTCATAAGTAAAATCTTTCTAAACTAAACATATAAAAATGTATCGTACCTCGATCCATAGGCTGGAGCTTTGCACTTGTGTTTGAAGGCATAAAAACCAATTTTATTTGCTGTAGATCAACTTCAGGGTGCGCTGGTCAGTTGCCAATTAAAGGTAAAATTTTTCTGTTTGTGAATTTTAATTCTTTGTCCCATTCGATCAGTTCGTTTTTAAAAATTTTTGATGTCATCCAGGTTTTACTATTTGATTTGTACTTTACTGGTAAATGTTTGTTTTTAAAACACCTGGGATTGGCGAACTTTCCTATCACCAACAATTTTCTTTTCTTTGGCATATTTGTAGTTACCAACACAGTAATCCTTACTTTTGATAATTTTCCACCAGCATAATTCTCTCCGACAAACTTTAATGTCTTATCAGGCGTCATCTTGTAAAACAAACCCGTTAAATCCGCATTAAAAATGTCCCACATATTCATAACTTTCTCGAATTTCCGGCCATACATTGGCCAACCATTGATCAACAACAGTCATATCCACTCTTGCAGTTTTTCCTACTATCTTACCTCCGCTAATATTGTATCGCTTTTTAAATCGTTCAATCCAACTTCTAGAACAGTTTAAACTCGGCGTTCTCTATTTTCCTTCCCAATTCGCTAGCTTTCTCTTGTAAAGTATAGCCGGTAACAGGAACATGTTCATGTCGTTTTTGACTAAACCATTTAAGGAGTCCTTTATCAACTTGGTCATACATAGATTTTCTCACTTTTTTACGACTAAAGTTTCTTTTATCAAAGATTGATAAGATTTCTTACCTCTTCTTCTATATGGTAGAAACCGTAGATTTAGTTAAATTCAACTGTTTGCAAACATCACTTTATTTAACGCCATTTTCTATTTTCCTTATAATATCGTGTTTGTCTTTTAAAGTAAAGGCTTTACGTTTTTGTGTACTCATTTTAAAATAAAAACTTAAACATTCACTTTGCTACTCTGATCAAATATGCATTAGAACAGCATAACACAACAAGTGAATTGAAAATAATACTGCTCGAACTAGCGACGCGGCGGGAACAAGTAGAATAGGGGTTTTCGGCGAGTTTTGATGAATTCCCTAGATCAGGTCGCGCGACATCGAACACAGGGGGTGGCAAGTTCGTTATAAACGGATACAAAACATCCAAATTTGGTTCGCTTTATCCGGAAGTTCGTTATAACCGGGTTCGTTATAACCGATAAAAATTTGCATTGGTCTTATGGAAGTTTTTTCGTGCATTATAAAATAGTTCGTTTTAACCGGAAATTCGTGAAACGGGTTCGTAAACAAGCAGACTTCACTGTACTCTCTTATTTTTTATTTTCAAAGTTTTTAAAAGCCATTCGACCGATACACAGTCTGTCAAGAACGAACGTGTCCGCGATAATTCATATTTGGTAGATGCGATTCTAGCGATTCAACAAAAAATCGGTAGAGGGTTGTCTACGACGCCATTTAATAAAAATATCAGTCGATTCCGAACTTTCGTCGAAATCACGTAATATTCAAAATGAGTTTTTTGTTTGTGCGTCGGTTCGAAGCAGTCTTCTTTATTCCCGTCCAAAGAGGCTTAAAATGATACATTCCGGGACCGCTAAATATATTAAAAAGTCGGTGTCGTTTGTGAAGAAGTGGGTAAATCATTTTAACGAGATGAAAAATGTCGACGGTAGGCAAAATCGCTCCAAAAGTCGAAAAACCAATCGCGTCTTTGTTTTCGTGGGGCCCGAAGTTGACACTGCGTCAAGGAGCGGCAGAAAATCGGGTTTGAATGTGTCCCATGAGATCATTCGACGACATCTTCGTGCTCATGATGTCAAATTCTGAAGCACGTTGAAGAAACCTTTACTGGGAGAAAATCACGTCGCGAAGCGGCTCGCTGGGGCCCACGATAAGATACCAGAGTGGCCCTCACAATCGCCGGACGCCAACCGTATTGAAAACATTTGGTCCCTTGTAAAGAGAATGCTCAGAGGACTCTGACTCAGTTGTCTCGCGAGATTCGAAAAATTTGGAGATAATTGCCGAAAATCTCGTCGACAGCATGTCTCGTAGATGTCAGGCGAGTATTAATGCAGGAGGCTATTGGATAACTTACTAAGGTGATTGCGTCGTTGTTAGCACACCAACGAATACATTGATGGCAAAACATGTTCTCGACACACATTTTTTTCAAGAATACGAGTGGTGACGTTCTTACTTGACAGACTGTAATAATAGAACTATACAAAGTCTAATTTTTCAACTTGTAGTGTGCACAAAAAAATAAGCCTTTTGGTCTTCATGTTGCAAATAAATTATTTAAGAGCATCTTAAATGCTTTAAAGAATTATTAGGAACCGTTAGATACAAATAAATTATTATTACCATAGTTATAATGTATGGTAAGTATGGTAGCCTACTGATTGTGTAATGGGGACTGAAATTTATAGATATGTTCCTGTTCCGATATTTCTATATCAAACATAGTTGACCATATATGTATATAAAATTTTAACAAAAATTCAATTCATTAACTTTAAATATTCTGATAGTATTTAAAAAATAAATGGTTACAAAAGAAAATAAATCTTACAGCCGACAAAGACTATTAAATACATTGCATGCACGCATGTATATTTTATAAAACTTTTTTTTTTATGTTGTTAAGTATGTCACGACCGTTCGACAGGACCACAAACTGCACCAAGGTTGATCCCACAATTATTTTATTCTTTTCCGATCTCAGATTGAAATCGGGAAAGAGGAGTTAAAACGGTATTTCTTCAAATATACAACTTTTCTGAGTTTTTCGAGAATTAAACTTTGTAAAAAAGAAGAGATAATTCAAGGATATTCAGTATTCTCGTAGCAAACTATACATATATATCCTTTCCTGAAATATTGTATACATCTTCTTATATTTATATATTTATATATATATATATATATATATATATATATATATATATATATATATATATATATATATATATATATAAATAATACATTAAAATTCCTAGTTTCAATACGTTCGTCTAACAATGAATTTGCACAACGTTTCGCCAAAATCTCATTTGGCATTCTCAAGTGCTCCCGCTGCTGCTGAGACTCGATACCGTAGTAGCAGCAGCGGGAGCACTTGAAAATACCAAATGAGATTTTGACGAAACGTCCTGCAAATTCATTGTTAGACAAACGGACTGAAACCCGGAATTTTAATGTATTACATTCCACCATCCGTGAAAACCTCTATTGATATATATACAGGGTGTCCCAGTATTCCGTGTACATAGAGTTACTGTGGATTTCTGGGATGAAAATAAGACTATTTAACCCCACTAACCCTAATTTTTAGTACAGTTATACTATTTGTACAAGATTCGGTGCTAAGGGGTTTTCTGAGACGAGAAATCGAAATCAGCTCACAGTTTTGATGTAAATTGTAGAGGGCGCCACTTATTGCACTGTGTATACTTTTAAATTGTCATAACTTTTTTTATACCACTCTGTATGATATTTTTAATTAAATATTCTTCTCCTATCTAAAAAAAGCTCTCTTGGTAAATGTTCCTCCGAGCAACAGTTTCTGAGAGAGTGGGATGTTTTTATTTATTGATTACAAATTTTAAAAAAAGGCTTGTTGAGGATTTGCTGCTGTCAGACCGGCGAATGAAGATCTCTCTGTAAAAGATAAACTAGAGGACAGAAATTTCTCAAGAACATCTGATCGTTTTAAAGAACGATGAGTGTTATTTTTCCTAAAATGACGTTATTTCCATGGCTAGGTAGATAAATTAAAAAAACACTCTCGCATATTCTATTATATTTATCTAGCCACAGATATCTAATCTGTCTTGTCAGAAAAATTGATTGATTGGATCGACTGCTAACGAATCGGACAGTGTTGTCAGTCTTCCAAAATTTTAAAAATTCCTTAGTTCACTGGGTTTTTTAGTACCATCAAAAGTCTAATCTAATAAAGTGCATAGTTTTTAGATAATAGAGAAGAAGCATTTCTTATATTTGTATTCTAATAACTTTCATATAATCACGTATAATCAACTATCAAAACTGATAAGTATAAGTAGGTATCCAAGGCAGCAGGCGACCAATCGGTTTTCTTAAAGGTGTTGCACCGAAGCGGTGGAAGGTAACAGGGGTGCACTTTACGCCACTGTTTTCGACTTATCCTTACCGCCGCTCCCACTAAAATTTCAAATGGATGATTAATTTAGCGGGAAGGTACTATGAATCAATTGATTTATCTCCCCTTTCGTATCAAATCTTTTGATTACACACACACATTATATATATATATATATATATATATATATATATATATATATATATATATATATATATATATATATATATATATACATATATACATATATACATATATACATATATACATATATACATATATATATATATATATATATATATATATATATATATATATATATATATATATATATACATATATATATATATATATATATATATATATATATATATATATATATATAATGTGTGCGTGTGTGTATATAATCAAAAGATTTGATACGAAAGGGGAGATAAATCAAGTGATTCATAATAGCTTCCCGCTAAGTTAATCATCCATTTGAAATTATATATATATATATATATATATATATATATATATATATATATATATATATATATATATATATATATACATATACATATACATATACATATACATATACATATACATATACATATATATATATACATATACATATACACATATAATATATATATATATATATATATATATATATATATATATATATATATATATATATATATATATATATATAAAGTATATATATATATATATATATATATATATATATATATATATATATATATATATATATATATATACACACATATACAAGAATTTTTAATAACCGTATCCTTCCATTATTGACTTATGGCATGGAAATAATGACAATGACAATTCAATCAGTCAACCGATTGAAAACGACACAATGAGCTTTAGAAAGAGCCATGTTGGGGATTTTTTTAAGAGAACACATCCGGATCGAGGAAGTAAGAAGAACACGGGTGGTGGATGCTGTGGGCGGAACTCAAGTAAAGATGGGTTGATTGGTCATGTCGCACGGCAAGAGAATACTACATGGACAAAGAGCGTAGTGTAGTGTAGGTCGAGAGAGGACCAAAGAAGTACCGGAAGACCACCAGAGCGCTGTATGGATGACATTAAGACGAGGATTGGCACCAACTAGCTCAAGACCGAGAACTCTGGAAAAATGAAGGAGATGCTTATATCCAGGAGTGGACGCGGAAAGGCTGTTAGAGAAAGAGAGATATTGTTATTATTATAATTTTAACTTATAATGCTCGGCCTACCAGTATCAGTTGTCTACCTTTTAATATTTTGTCTACCAATCAATCATGCGGGAGATTCATTTTCCGAATCGCAAAAATTCGGACATTTTAAAACGAATACCCCAGATCGTTCAAGAACAACAAAAATTTGCAATCTTTACAATCTGATGAGAATTTTAAATGGGCGTACCGCTGACCAATTAGATAAGCGGCCACTCCTAATTATAGGTCTTAATTACGCCAATTTAGCGGGCGTCCCACGACGCTGTAGAGAACGTAGTATTGTTTTGTGGTTTATTGACTTTTTTTTTTCGGAAATGTATGTAATTAAAAAATAATTTATTATAATAAATTCTTTGGTTGATATAACTGGTTTTGTTTATGGTAAGAAAACGTATGACAGAATAATTAAAGGGTAGAAAAAATGTTCTTTTTAAATGTAACGACTTGATTTTAAAAAAATAATATCATAGCAGCTTGTTTTTATATTAACACGTAGGCTGAAAAGTTTTTGGTCTGACACACAGATGTCGTCCTTTTCAAAAAATTCATATGATTTTTAGGAAGTACCAACCTTCAAATGATACGTGTCAAAATTTCATGACATTTCGCGAGATTGGTTTACAAGTTACAGTGGTTTTAGTGACGCTACTTTTGAAACTTTCAAAACAATGGAAAAAATCGAATTTCGTGTGTTGATTAAACACTGTTTTTTGACGGGAAAAAATATCCTTCAAGCAAAGCAATGGTTTGATAAGTGTTACGAGGACTGTGCCCCTGGAAAACCAGTCATCATTTACTGATATGCTGCGGTCATACAAATACAAATGATGCCGAACGCTCTGACGCTCAGGAAAACAAAAAAAAAATCCACAAAATTGTTTTGGATGGCCGTAAAGTGAAATTGGGTGAATTGGCTGACACCCTAAAGATATCAAAAGAACGTGTTGGTCATATTTTGCACGAACACTTGGGTATGAGAAAGTTCTGTTCGAAATGGGTACCGCGTTTGCTCACAGTGGACCAAAAATAGCAACGTGTTGATGATTCTGAGCGCTATTTGGACCTGTTTAAGCACAATGAAAAGGATTTTTTCATGAGATATATGACAATGGATGAAACATAGATCCACCACTACACACCGAAATCAAATCGGCAGTCAGCTGAGTGGACACCAGCCGGTGAAAGCCGTCCGAAGCGATCAAAGACACAACAATCCGGTAATTTTCATCGACTATGCTGAGAAGCGAAAAACCATCCAGCGAATATTATATAAAGTTATTGGTGCATTTGAAGGCAGAAATCGCAAAGAAACGGCTCCAAATGAACAAGAAAAAAATGTTCTTTCATCAAGACAATGCACCGAGTCACAAGTCAATGGTTACGATGGCAAAATTGCATGAACTGAACTTCGAATTGCTTCCTCATCCACCGTATTCTCCAGATTTCGCCCTCAGCGACTACTATCTATTCGTAGACCTTAAGAATATGCTACCGGGAAAGAGATTTGGGTCCAATGAAGAAGTTATCGCCGAAACTGAGGCCTGTTTTGAAGGCAGAGGCAAATCCTTCTACAAGAAAGTTATAGAAATGTTAGAAAAGCGTTGGACTGACTGTATCGCTATTGAAGGAGACTATAAGTCGAATTTTGCAAAAAAAAAATGTATTTTAAGTAGCTAGACCAAAAACCTTTCAGCCTACGTATTACATTACAAAGCTACTACTCAGTATATATCACCACTACACCAAACACTTTATTTTTGCATTCGACGCGCGTTTTGCTAACCATGTTAGTTTCATCAGGAGCGATGATTGACTGAGTGAGTCAATCATCGCTCCTGATGATCATTGTGCCAAAGATTCTACATTCCCAACTTAATTACAAAGCTATAGTAACATCGTTCTATTTAGGTTTGCTCCTAATTAAAATAAAATAAAAGCTTTTTAAAATAAATTGTGAAGTAAAAATGGATCAGTCTTTCTTTCAACTCATATAAACAGATAACCTTGTTATCTTATAATTAATCTTTAAATATTATATTTAATTGATTTAGAACGGGGGCATTCAACAAAGTTCTATAGTAAACTAATAATAATAATTTACGAAACGGACTGTTTTATATTCAAGCCCGCGGCGATGTCGCCAGGCTGTCTGGTCGGTCTTGTCGAGGTAAACGCGACATACAGATTCTACGTTCCTCGATTGGACGATATACTCTCTACTGTGTGGCTGTTTCTCAAGAGTCATTCGAGCGTTTATAGCAAACTACTTAAAAATAATGAGTTATCGCTATAATAGTACCCAAGAGACCGTTAAAAACGAAACAACTTTGTCTGTCTCTTGACTTATATATTGAAGGCAATCATGCATAAACAATGAAATCCTTTGAAGATTAAATAATTTTTCTTTTTTTTTGTTTTGCACTTTGAAATAAAATAAAGTTAAAATTTAAAACAAAAATAATTTAACCGACTACAACAACATACAAAATATCTTCTCTTAATCTTAAAAAGTTAACAAAGTTGATTCAAACATACACCGTTTGACTCTTGACACCGACTGTTAATCACCTTAATTACTCCTGTCTTTACTACCTGTTAGTGACAGCCCCGTACGCAGCAGCCTGCCTGTACTTAATCCTTACGTATAATCAGGTAAAATAAAAATAATGACTATAGGGTTAATACAGGACAGGGGAATTTGAGTTTAGTTTGGTAAACGTTCCGAAAGAGTTTACATGTTTAGGTATTATTCGGAAGTATTAGATAGAAAACTGTTTATTCTAAATTCTCTCAGAAATATTTATCGCTCGACACAAAAAAAATTATGAAAATGTCTGGGAATCGCTAATGAAAAGGTGCTGTGATAATGTAAGTGGTGTAAAACAAACAAGTGGCATGAGAAAAGTACCTTTAGCCACGGTACGGGATATTGTTCAATAGCCATGTCTGGAGAGAAAAGTTCGACAAGATGTGGGTAAAATAAAGTATTTACATGAATGTAAAAAAGACTTCGTTCGAAGAAAAGTGTAGCAAATGCTCTGGCCATCTATCGCGCAAGCAGAGCCGTGTAGTGTTGAAAGTTAAGCTTTGACATAAGGTTATATAGGGTGAAATCGGAAGTAAAAAAAAATGTTTTGCATGGTTATCGACTAGGGTGTCAAAAGAAAGCTTCTAAAAACACGAGTTCAAAAATATATATGTTATCATACTCGCGCAAATTTTTTTCCAATTATTATTTTTTTAAAATGGCCAAAAATCTCCTTCCTTCTCGAAAAGTACTGAAAAATTTTGAAAAAATTTTGGAAAATTCTCTATGAGATGTAGGCTGAGCGAAAATTATCACGAGGGCATTATGTTTGATAATTTATATAAAAAAAAAAACTATTTCTCTTGACAATATGGTGAAGGTTTTTAATTTAACCGGGACTACAAAATATCAATATGTATTCGGTGTAATCAGTAATATACTCATGTACTTTTCAGTACATTACTGTATTTGATCAATCACAGACAAAATAAATGACTGGTGAACTGACGGATAGGTACCGAGACGACATAATTTTATTTTATTCGTTTATAATTAAACAAATATTCAGGTAAAAAAATATTTGTTTGAAACTTTTACTACTAGATTCTAGATTGAGCCTGATTTATTTACTGGCTATTAGATAGCTAAGATGCTATAACTATAACCATTATACATTATTGACTAAAAAAAACTAAAAATACATATTGGAACGTAAGATATATACGTGTCAAGAAACTAATTAACTTGGCGGTAAGGATTTTACTTTATTTTAAAAGCAACTTCCGTACGAAGCACTAATTGCGCAAGTCCAAATTGCACTTGGCCAATTTTTGAAATAGGGAATGCACCTTTTCTTGGTCATGTCGAATTCGTGTCTATAACTATACGCATCTCAATACCTTAATGTCCAAGAACCTCGAAATCAGTAAAAACCTACTGTCTTTTGCTGTACCAAGTGTACAAGTATGAAATCTGGATTTCAGACAACAGATGGTGCACCAATGCAGTTTGTGCTATAAAGATTTGACACTGCGCCATTTTGTTGTGTCATCAACAGGTGTCAGACGTGCACGAGTGATAAATTGGAAAAGTGTGTGAATACTGTTGTGTTCAATATGTCGAAATTTATACCGAACAAAGAGCATTCGCGGACAGCATTAATTTTTTTGTTTTCATTTGAAGAAAACTGCTGTTGAATCATACCGATTACTTCGAGAAGCTTATGATGAACATGCTCCATCGCAAGATACGTGTGAACGATGGTTTCGGCGTTTCAAAGGTGGTGACTTTGATGTTGCATACAAGGAACGTGGAAAAGCGTCAAAAAAATACGAAGATGTGGAATTGCAAGCATTGCTGGACGAAGATGATTCGCAAATACAAAAACAACTCGCCAAGCAATTGGGCGTTAGTCAACAAGCTGTTTCCAGTCGGCTACGAGAGATGGGAAAGATTCAGAAGACCGGTAGATGGATACCACATGAGTTGAACGACAGGTAAATGGAAAAGAGCAAAAACACGTATGATATTTTGTTCGCTCGATACAAAAGGAAGTCGTTTTTGCATTGTATAGTTACAGGGAATGAAAAGTGGATTTATTTTGAGAATCACAAGCGCAAAAAATCATGGGTGGACCCAGGCGCACCATCCACATCCACCGCAAGACCGAATCGCTTTGGCAGAAAGACGATGCTCTGTGTTTGGTGGGACCAGAGGGACGTGGTCTATTATGAGCTGTTAAAACCTAGGGAAACGGTTAATACTAAATGTTACCAACAACAATTGATCGATTTGAACCGTTCGCTGCTTGAAAAAGGGCCAGAATATCGAAAGAGGCAATACAAAGTCATTTTTCTTCATGACAATGCTCCATCACATACGGCAAAACCAGTTGGCGACACGTTGGAAGCACTCAGCTGGGAAGTTCTACCCCGTGCGGCTTACTCACCAGACTTGGCTCCTTCCGATTACCACTTATTTGCATCGTTGGGTCACGCACTTGCTGAGCAGAGCTTTGGTTCGTACGAAGATGTGATAAAATGGCTCGATGAATGGTTCGCAGCAAAAGGGAAGATTTTTACTTTCGTGGTATTCATAAATTGCCCGAAAGATGGGAAAAATGTATAACAAGCGATGGAGCATACTTTGAATAAAGCATTTTTTATCATTCTTCCGAATTTAACATGTTTTTTTAGAAAAAAAATCCGCATTTCATACTTGTACACCTGGTAAATATTGTCATATTGTATTTAAACTCAACCGAAATTGGTTCTCTCTTCCTCTAATATCAATATTTGCAGTTAACTACCATTCCTTGAAACAAAAATACGAGGCTGGTTTGAAAAGTCCGTGCAAAAATAAAAACTACTTATGTGTTTGGGGTAAACCTTTTTTATTTTTCGACATAGTCTCCTTTTAGGCTTATACACTTCGTCCAACGATGTTCTAGTTTGTTGATCCCTTCCGAATAATAGGATTTGTCCAAGTCTGCAAAATATCCATTAGTGTCTGCAATCACCTCCTCGTTTGAATAAAATCGTTGTCCCGCCAGCCATTTCTTCAAATTGGGGAACAAATAGTAGTCCGAGAGAGCCAAGTCTGGAGAATAGGGGGGATGTGAAACGAGTTGGAATCCTATTTCCATTAATTTTGCGACCACAACTGCTGACGTGTGTGCTAGTGCGCTGTCGTGATGGAAAAGGACTTTCTTGTGGGCGAATCGCGGGCGTTTTTTCTTGCAGCTCGGTTTTCAAACGGTCCAATAACGATGAATAATATTCACCTGTAATAGTTTTACCCTTTTCCAGATAGTCAATGAGGATTATCCCTTGCGAATTCCAAAAGACAGTCGCCATAACCTTTCCGGCTGAAGGAACGGTCTTCGCCTTTTTTGGTGCAGATTCCCCCTTGGCAACCCATTGTTTAGATTGTTGTTTGGTCTCAGGAGTATAGTAATGTATCCATGTTTTATCCACAGTGACGAAACGATGCTTAAAGTCCTCCGGATTCTTCTGGAACAGCTGCAAACACTTCACACGATTCCGTTTTTGGTCAAGCGTGAGAAATCGCGGCACCCATCTTGCGGATAGCTTTCTCATGTCCAAATGTTTATGCAAAATATTATATACCCGTTCAGTCGAGATGCCCACAGCACTAGCAATCTCACGCACCTTAACTCTTCTGTCATCCATCACCATATCATGGATTTGATCAATGATTTCTGGAGTCGTAACCTCCACAGGCCGTCCAGAACGTTCAGCGTCACTTGTGCCCATATGGCCAGTCCGAAAATTTTGAAACCACTTATAAACTGTTCTAATCGAAGGTGCAGAGTCACCATAATGTTTATCAAGCTTCTCTTTAGTCTCCTGAGGCGTTTTGCCTTTCATAAAGTAATGTTTAATCACCACACGAAATTCTTTTTCGTCCATTTCTTGAAAATCACTCGACTTCCTTGATTCACACGAATGCCAAACACAAAGAAATAGACCAATATGGCTGAAACTTGGTGTGCGTTCATTCAAGAGATGCTACTAACTGAACATGACCTCGATACGCGCCGGTGGTGCCATCTCTCGGACTTTGCACGGACTTTTCAAACCAGCCTCGTATGTTCTAGCGATGAGGCGTACTAATTCTTTACTAACCTCGTACATATATTTCCAATAAAAATGATACAATAACAATATTCAGACATGTAGTCTAAATAAGGACAACGCCGACAAGAAGAGACCACACAAGTCGATACAGACGTAAGTTTAGCCCTCTTTTTATTTCCTGTCTGGGGCGTATTGTCCATCTTAAATCGGTAAATTAGCTTAAAGAGTTCTTCAATAGCTTAAAGAGGCTTCAATAAGTCATGTCCTCACACAGTTCTTGTTGATGCGATGGACGTGATACCAGAAATGATTACCAAATTTAGAATGTACGCCAAGATGTGGGAATTACTTTCTTGGGTTTGATAGATTCGCATGTTGTTTCATATACCTTTCGTCAGTTTTTTTTATTTGCCGCTTTTAGTTAAGTATATTTTGTTTTTATTTTGACCGCACGTTAATTCCCTGAAAGTATCAACAGAAAAGTGCGATCTAATTAATCTTCGTTTTATGTTTGAAATGCTCAAGATGTGTAGTTTGTATTTCCATTAACTAACCTGACGAGAATACATTCGGATAATGAAGCAATTAAAAAATTTCAACAACCAACACTGAACTTAACCAAAAGGTCAAGTGTATGTAGTGCAAGAAAGGCAGGAAATCATCGATGCCAACGATGAAATAAAAGAAGGCTATGTATACTTATTTTATTTTTGTATTTTTCAAATTGTACGAGGCTGGTTTGAAAAGTCCGTGCAAAGTCCGAGAGATGGCACCACCGGCGCGTATCGAGGTCATGTTTAGTTAGTAGCATCTCTTGAATGAACGCACACCAAGTTTCAGCCATATTGGTCTATTTCTTTGTGTTTGGCATTCGTGTGAATCAAGGAAGTCGAGTGATTTTCAAGAAATGGACGAAAAAGAATTTCGTGTGGTGATTAAACATTACTTTATGAAAGGCAAAACGCCTCAGGAGACTAAAAAGAAGCTTGATAAACATTATGGTGACTCTGCACCTTCGATTAGAACAGTTTATAAGTGGTTTCAAAATTTTCGGACTGGCCATATGGGCACAAGTGACACCGAACGTTCTGGACGGCCTGTGGAGGTTACGACTCCAGAAATCATTGATCAAATCCATGATATGGTGATGGATGACAGAAGAGTTAAGGTGCGTGAGATTGCTAGTGCTGTGGGCATCTCGACTGAACGGGTACATAATATTTTGCATAAACATTTGGACATGAGAAAGCTATCCGTAAGATGGGTGTCGCGATTGCTTACGCTTGACCAAAAACGGAATCGTGTGATGGTTTGCAGCTGTTCCAGAAGAATCCGGAGGACTTTAAGCGTCGTTTCGTCACTGTGGATGAAACATGGATACATTACTATACTCCTGAGACCAAACAACAATCTAAACAATGGGTTACCAAGGAGAAATCTGTACCAAAAAAGGCGAAGACCGTTCCTTCGGCCGGAAAGGTTATGGCGACTGTCTTTTGGGATTCGCAAGGGATAATCCTCATCGACTATCTGGAAAAGAGTAAAACTATTACAGGTGAATATTATTCATTGTTATTGGACCGTTTGAAAACCGAGCTGCAAGAAAAAACGCCCGCGATTGGCCCACAAGAAAGTCCTTTTCCATCACGACAACGCACCAGCACACACCTCAGCAGTTGTGGTCGCAAAATTAATGGAAATAGGAGTCCAACTCGTTTCACATCCCCCCTATTCTCCAGACTTGGCTTCCTCGGACTACTATTTGTTCCCCAATTTGAAGAAATGGCTGGCGGGAGAAAGATTTTATTCAAACGAGGAGGTGATTGCAGACACTAATGGATATTTTGCAGACTTGGACAAATCCTATTATTCGGAAGGGATCAACAAACTAGAACATCGTTGGACGAAGTGTATAAGCCTAAAAGGAGACTATGTCGAAAAATAAAAAAGGTTTACCCTAAACACATAAGTAGTTTTTTATTTTTGCACGGACTTTTCAAACCAGCCTCGTACAGTGTTTACTAATTTTTAAGCAGTGTAGTTCACTCGAATTTTTAAGCCGTTTATATTATAGTGTGCATTGCGGGTTGTCTGCTGGATTTATTTAATTCGTTTCTAATGCGCCGATTGGCTAGATATTTGTATCCGGGATGTAGCCATCTTGAAGACGTGATTTATACGGAAGGGAGAAAAATATTTAAGGGTCCAGATGACAAGGATCTAGGCTTTTTTCCATCATGGAGCCGTAGTAGGCTCTTTCCATCATGTAGCCGCAAGAGGCTTTTTCCATCATGTAGCCGTAGCCAGTTTAGGTCTTTTTTCCCAGCCGAGATGAAGTAGGGCAGATATTTTGTGAAGCCAAAGCCAGGTTTTCTTTATCAAGTTGCCGTACTGATATATTAGTGATGTAGTAGTGTGAAAACGGTTTTAGTGTTCAGTTCAAAGCCTTTTTCCTTGAAATATCCTGTTTATTCCCAGACCTTTAGGGGGCAAGAAAAGTTTAGTTGCCCAAAGGGAACTGGGGTAACCAAGGAGGAGACATCAGTGTTATGAATATCCCACCAGGACAGGCCCAAAAACTCATAGAAAAACCGTAAGTCATCAGTATATCAATTCGTAGACCTAGCTTCCCGTTGACAAGTGCGTTTTACATCGTACCGAACTGATAACTCGTGAAGTGAACCTCAAGAACCTTCAACATCGTGTGTAGCAAAGTTTTAATTAAACAATCCTGATTTAAGGACTCTATTTAATAATACCACCTATTAGACTAAGGGTTTTTTAGTAATAAGAGTAATAGCAGAGTACTAAAGTTAGAACTTTTAATTTAGTCAGTAATAAACCTTTTTTTCTTATTTAAGGCTAGTGTTTCACCGAATCACCTATTTTACTTTTCAGGACAAAACGGTTGTATCATATCGAAATTATCCTTAACTACCACATAACCCTTCAGTGTTTTTTCATCTTCTTAGCTGAAGTTAGATCCTTTTATTTCACAATGAATGGTGCCCAAAATCCGTACAACCAAAAATTTTGAACAATTATAGAGAATACTTTCAAAAGACGTACAAAAATTATCTCTTACCCATATTACTCTACCAAGAAAAACTGAGCTAGGGTATGTCTAATTTCTTTAGTTCTTTTAATATTAATATCCACTCAATCCATTCTCAGAAAAATCATAAAAAAAAGGAATAGAAAAGGTAGGGCCACAAATGTCTATGCAAAATCGAATGTACTGCAGTCTTCGATATGCCTAAGGATGCCTCTATCTCACAGTAAGTCACATGCCGATTACATGCAATAATGTTGCGCGGAGCATCGATGTTTTTTGGAACAACAACCGATTTTGGTTGACCTTCACGAAATTTATCGCTGAGGAAAGCACGACCATGACGAAATTCTACAAACCAATTGTAAACAGTCTTTTCTGATGGTGATTCATTACTAAAAGTTGAATGAAGCGATTCGAGGCATTGCTGTTGAGTTAGGCCTTTACTAAAATCGTAAAAAATCATCCAACGAAAACCTTCAAGTAAAATTTGTTCAAAAACTGTTTTTTTAAAACGCGCACTGGAAACAAATTACTCGGCCAATTTCTGAGCTGCCACTGTCTTAACAATAACAAATGTCAAATTTTACAACAATGGTAATATACCATCGCAATACCGCCATCTAGTAGCCATTTGTAAAAACTTAAAGGCTTTAGATCCAAAAAAAAAATTTCCTTAGCAGTTAGCGGCATCGGGTTTGGACATGTTTATAAGAAATAACATTCTTTAACTTGTGTTATAGATAATCGGCTGCAATGATTCCGTTTTTAAATGGAAATGGTTCGATTTTTTATTTATTGTAATATTTCAATGCGAAGGTTTTAAGTCCAAAAAAAAATTTCCTTAGCAGTTAGTGACATCGGCTTTGAAGAATTTTATAAGAAAGAACATTCTTTAATATGTGCATCGGCTGCAATGTTCCGTTTTTGAATAGAAATATTTCAATTTATTATTTATTTTATTATTTCAATGTTCTGTATAATGCGTAGGCTTTAAGTGATCCTTAGCAGTTAGCGGCATCGGGTTTGACCAGGTTTCTCGTATTCTCATAACACACATCAACTAATAAAATAACTGCAAGGCTAGGTCAAGCTGTATCAGCTGCAAATTAATTTTATTTAGAAGAGAATCTCAAAAGAATTTGTTTTATTTTAGAATCTCACAGTAATATTAAAATTGTTGAAATACACCGAGCGTGCGAAACTCCACCGTAAAAAGCAATTCAGAAAATATAACTAGAAATAAAGTCTACATAGTTTCTTCCACAACAGCAACATTACGATCTTAAATATATCACTACTTACAATCCATAATACTCTTTATAATACATTGATGTGTCATGAATGGATGCTCAGAGTAGCTGTGTACAATGACTTCTCGCAATAATATTCAAACAATCAGAAATTGGGCTTAAGGAATTTATTAACTGAATAAAAAAGCTTTAATTAGACAAAATTTATTCAAATAATTTTTTAAACGTATTAAAATCGATATATATATATATATATATATATATATATATATATATATATATATATATATATATATATATATATATATATATATATATACAGTCCCTGGCCAAATTATTAGACGCACTGCAAGATTTCATGTAAAATATTAATTACCGAGTGATATTGTACCGTTTTATTATTTTAAATTGATTTGTTTTTTATTTTTATATTATCCAATCAATTACCTATTTATTTGACATAAATAAAACAGCATTAATTTAGAAAAGCATAAGTTTATTAAGTTTTAAAGAAAAGTGAAATTAATGTTAGTAAAAGTCAATATTTAGTTGAGCCACCTTTAGCCGCTATCAAAGCTTTAATTCTGCGCGGCATGCTATCAATGCAAGATTGTACTGTCTCCTGCATTTGAGGATAATGATTCCACACATGAATAATCTTTTCTAGGAGCTGGGTTTTGTTGGTAATCACATCTTTAGCCACTTCTCTTTTCATCAGCTCCCACACATTTTCAATGGGGCTATTACCCGGCCAATCCAACAGAGGGATTTTTTTTCTGCCAAAAAAGCTTTAACAGACCGAGCAGTGTGGCAGGGAGCTCCATCTTGCATGAAAGTGAATGGTTCCCCATTTGGAAACCATTCTCTGAGCTGCGGAATCAACCGATTTTGTAATACTTCTTTGTACTGATCTTGCCTCATTATTCCTTTGACGACGTACAGTCGTCCAGTGCCCTTGCCGCTGATGACTGACCAAATCATCACTTTGGTGGGATGTTTAACCGTCGGGACGACACAATCAGGATGAAACTTTTCTCCATGACGACGACGCACATACTGAGCTTTATTCTGCAAAATTTCGAATGTGCTTTCGTCACTGAAACAGACCTGTCAAAAATAGGAAAAAATATATAAACTTCCATGTTTATTTGCTTTATTTAACTGAAAATGATAATAATGTATCAATTATTGATTAAATTGCTGTATCTTACCGATCTCCAGAAGTCCACATCTTTGTCTTGCCATTGTTTGGCCCACTTCAGGCGCTTTGCTTTCATTGCAGCTGTTAACTTGGGCTTCCTGGCGGGGCGACAGGCCTTAAAATCTAATTCTTTCAATTTTCTTCGAACAGTGCGCTCAGAAGCATTTACGCTAGCATCCTGGAGTTGTGATTTTATTACCTTTGTGGTAGCAAATCTGTTTTCTACACAAATTTTCTTCAAACATCTCTCTGACCGTGGAGTGAAAATTGGTTTTCTACCGCATCTTTTCTTTCTTTTTGGGCTTAATTCCTTCCCTGACTCAATTTTCTTTTTTATGCGTCGTACACTAGCTTCAGAAACCTCCAATCTTCGTGATATTTCTCGGTTTCTAAATGTTTTCGCAATCACAAGGGCCTTCACTTCAGCTTTTTTACGTGGTGAAAGATCGCCTTTTCTACCCATAATGAAAATAGTCCAATTACTTTTTTAAAACACTGCATACAAAATAAACTAATAACTGAGTAGTATAAAACTGTTAAACAAACAATCATAGTCCATAAAGCCACAGAAACACGTCCGTACCTGACTCGATTCCGATCGCGACTGATACAGGTTTGTACTTGTTTACGTTCATGTATCACTTTGTCAACACAGTGTTGCCATATGTTAAAAATAAATACAAATATGTAGTCTACAACAATTCTTTTAAATAAAAATCAATAATATTGTAGTTTAAATATACCATTATTGCATAAAAACTCTTAAGAAACATAAAATTACTAAAAAAAATACAGTGCGTCTAATAATTTGGCCAGGGACTGTAGATATATATATAATTTTAGTAAATGTTCTCGACAGTTAAAATTGATAAAAAAGTGTAAAGATTTCGGGAAAGCGGTCTAGAATAAAAAACTTATTTGTTGTTAAAGAAAAACTCAATATTTCGTGGATATTTTTTCAGCTTCATCTGGAGTTAAAAACAACCAAAATATTCCTCCGTTGGGAGAGGTATCACAGAAAAAATGCATTTAATTTAACTATATATAACTAACAGAACTACGAACAGATAAGACGAAACAGCATACTATGACTTTTTCTTCACTGACACTGTGTGTCTGCAACACCTCGAAGCATCGTTTCCTCCAATCTTCGGAAAATTTATATTCGATTTTCATTTTAGTTTCTATAGATCCAAATGGTGTTCACGGAGTGGTAATTTTAGCTTGGAAATCAGAAAAGCTACACTGGTGAATAAAATGCTTGTGGAACAGTCATCGTTTCGTTTTTTACTTAAACGTAGCAAATAATTGTTGTATAATTCAGGTCTTTTTTATAAATTGGCTAAAGTAAACTACGCATAACGCTTAAATAATACTCCTTATTAACTATTGGGCCAGTTGGAAGGAAATCTTTGTGCAGTAAACCACGATAATTGAAGAAAACAATTACCATAACCTTGATTTGTGACCGACTGGATTTATGAGATTTGATTTTTTTTTCCGTTTTGGTTCACATTTTGCACGATAATCATTTGATTGCCGCGCTGTTTCCGGGCCATCATGAACAGATCAACGTTAAATCAACAGTAATTATGCAATGAAAGTGGAGCCATCCAAAGCAAGAATTTGTTTAGCAAGCTCAACATGACGTTTATGTGTTTCTGAAGAAAATTCAGTTGTTTGGAACACACACTGACACTGTGTGTGTGTCAGTGCAGCCAAAGCCATAGTATGTTGTTTCGTCTTGTCTGTTCAAGTTATATATAGTTAAATTAAATGTATTTTTCTGTGATACCTCTCCCAATGGAGGAATACTTTGGTTATTTTTAACTCCAGAAGACGCTGAAAAAATAACAGCGAAATATAGAGTTTTTCTTTAACAACAAATAAGTATTTTATTCAAGACCGCTTTCCCGAAATCTCTACACTTTCTTTTATATATATATATATATATATATATATATATATATATATATATATATATATATATATATATATATATATATATATATATATATATATATATATATATATATATATATATATATATGAATGTTACAAAAAATAAAATCGTAAGGAACGTGATAACAGAAAGATTTTGCAACGCTGACGAAAGCACGACCATGACGAAATTCTGCAAACCAATTGTAAACAGTCTTTTCTGATTGTGATTCTATACTAAAAGTTGAATGAAGCGATTCGAGGCATTGCTGTTGAGTTAGGCCTTTACTAAAATCGTAAAAAATCATCCAACGAAAACCTTCACGTAAAATTTGTTCAAAAACTGTTTTTTTTTAAACGCGCACTGGAAACAAATTACTCGGCCAATTTCTGAGCTGCCACTGTCTTAACAATAACAAATGTCAAATTTTACAACAATGGTAATATAACATTGCAATACCGCCATCTAGTAGTCATTTGTAAAAACTTAAATTTCCTTAGCAGTTAGCGGCATCGGATTTGGACATGTTTATAAGAAATAACATTCTGGTTCAATTTTTTATTTATTGTAATATTTCAATGCGAAGGCTTTAAGTCCAAAAAAAAATTTTCTTAGCAGTTAGTGACATCGGCTTTGAAGAATTTTATAAGAAAGAACATTCTTTAATATGTGTTGTAATAGACCATTGGCTGCAATGTTCCGTTTTTGAATAGAAATATTTCAATTTTTTATTTATTTTAATATTTCAATGTTCTGTATAATGTGTAGGCTTTAAGTCAAAAAAAAAAATCCTTAGCAGTTAGCGGCATCGGGTTTGACCAGGTTTCTCGTATTCTCGTAACACACATCTACTAATCAACTAATAAAATAACTGCAAGGCTAGGTCAAGCTGTATCAAGTTAGTATTCATCTTCTATAAACTTTTTTTTTCATTCATTTCATGGTTAAGCACACCGGTATGGGACACGACAAGTTTCTAAATTATAGTTATGTCTAACAGGTTTCCATCACTTTCTTCAACATTTCCAACATATCAACGTTACATCAACCGTAATTATGCATTTGAAAGTGGAGTCATCCAAAGAAAGAATTTTTTTAGCAAGCTCAACATAACGTTTGTGCGTTTCTGAAGAAAATTCAGTTGTCTGGAATAAGATGAGATAACATAAGTGCACGGCGAACTCCCTCTTCAAAATCGATTGTATTGAACCAAGTGATTTGTCAGTAAGGTCTACAAGATCTTTAATTTTGTTGACATTCTCTTCTGTGGTTGTAGTAGATAGTCTACCAGAATACGATTTGTCTTGAACGGCTTTTCTACCTTCTTTAAATGATCTGTAGAAATTGAAAACTTTTGAATTTGCTAAGCATTAACCAAAAAAAAAAAACTTTACCAAAATTTTGAACGTATCAGTGAAAGAGATTTCGTTTTAAAGACAAACTTTAATGCATATTTTTTTGCTCAAAATTTTAAAAATCGCGACAAGAAATTTTCACAATTACAAAATATGCTTCTATTTGTAACCAATAAGGAAAATGCCATGAAAATCTTTGGTAGGGGTTATTAACAGTTCTATCAACCAAAAAAAAAACAAACAAATACTTTAATAGATAGCAATAGCACGCATATTTTTACAAAAAATAGTCCTGTAATTTTTGAACATAGGTGTACACCTCGTGACTGTGGAATAGCCGAAATCGCATTTATAAACAGCGTTGCAAAACCAACGTAATTCAAGATTTTTGCACTGTTACTCCCAGGATTTTTTTTACAGTTTGTGTAGGATTATATTTCTGCAATACATTATAAAAAATTAAATATACATTGTTTTATGGAAATTAATAGGTTTATTCTCTATTAAATTGTCTATAAATTTGGATGGTATTATCACTACAGGGGGGAATATATACCAAAGAGAATATCCCATTCTCTCTGGCCCATAAATTTTCTCGTATTGGCCGCCATTACAATCGTTAATTTATCCATTTTACGATCATCGTATTCAGGTTTAATTTCCGATCCGCAAATAAATGAAGTATCGAGCCGTGCAATAAAGATATGCGGTTCTTTCGAATTTCCTTGTTATTGCGAATATATCTGTTAGTATTTTGCTGTTGTATGGTCAAATTAAAATAGGTGTTTATATAACTATTTCGTTTTTTCTCTACGTATATTTACTTATGGGAGCGACCTCATTTCAGTCATTTTTATTATCTAAGCATTTGACAAACAGCTGCAGACAAAAAAGAGTAGCTCTCAAAATAAAATGAATTATAACGATCCTAAAAACAAGAACAGCAGCCGCGCAGAAAAAATGGACAAAATTTACATTATCAACAATGATCAGTAATACCAAAACTCAAATTAGCGCGCTAAGAATAAAGGGATAAGTAGATTCTCTTAGTCCATGACAGCAGAGACCTCTTTAAACCGATCAGCTTTGTTTACGTGTATCATAGGTTCACATGTACAGTGTGTCTAATAAGAACGTGGCTGGCCTATCTGAAAGAAAAATGTACTTATTAGCTTTGAATTTATATTAATTATATTCAATAAGATTAAGGCTAAAATGAATTTATAATAATGAACCAAGTCGCCGCCTGCGTCTATAATAGGCTGGCACCTCCGAGGTATATTTTCCAATAAATAAATTCATTAGAAGCTTTAAAGTTAATATTGTCTTGCATAAAACTTCCTCTTGATGAGTGACCACACATTTTCAAGGGAATTCACATCGGGTGATTCTGTATTCTAGTGTCACGATGCCGTTGCCGTCGGTCACATTAGGGGTTTCACCTCGGAATGAGAGATAATACGCTGTAAACTTGTATATACCTTTATTTTGGCATTCTAAAAGTTGTCTCAAAAGTCTCATAAAATCTCGGGTCCGCGTCTTAAGATATTCCAGGTTAAAGGTCACAAAAATTGGTTTTTCGCAAATATCTCGCTTCCTATGGTTTCAATGATATTTGCATCTATTATAATAGATAGGGCATAATATTCTCTACAAATTTTGTTCTAAACATTTTTTTTATACGCTGAACCGTTTTTGAGATAGAGCGCGAAGAGCGCGCAGCGTTCAGCTATACATAGCATAATGCAAGGTCAACCGTGAGTCCCGGCAAATAATACGTCGTATAAAGTTAATTAATCACTAAAAAATCCATAATTATGAATAATTTGCATTATTTATTAATTAATACATTATATTTAATAATATTTTTCATTTATCAAATATATTCGTTTAATAATACTTACCTACAGCGTGTAATTAAAAAATTGTTAACTAGAATACTTTATGTATATCTTAATTATACTCTAATATATCTAAACTAGATTTTAAGTAGAAAAGGAATAGAGTAAATACATTTTAATTATACCTTGATTTAGCAATTATGTATCATACATTTACATAGTAGCTGTGATGAAAATGACCGTTCTCGTATCGAAGCCATTATTGCATGACTTATTGATGTGCATTTCGTTTTTAAATGAACTGTTTTCCTTTTTTTATTTATTATGACTTCTTGTAAAAAATGCAATAAAGTTTTTGGTATTTCTTCATTAATATCATCTAACATTTTACTCGGAGCTGGATAAGACTTGGTTTCGACTACAGATGATCGAATATCTTCCCTAACAATAGCTGCTGCAGCTTTTACAATCCGTAACCGTTCTTCTTCGGGATCCTTTTTTTTATTGTCGTACCAAGCTTTTCATAATATAATAGCTTGTGTATCACGAAAAGATATGATATTGAATGATCCTACCTTTCTCGCAATTATTATGTCAGTTAAATATTTTTGTTGAAGTCTTGTAATAATAGTCTGATTATCTGGTACATACTTCGTAGGACATCTTTAAGCTCTTTCAATGTAAATTGTCAATCTTCATGATTTTCTATATAATAAAAAATCTCTTTCATTGCTTGTGTGACTTGATTATCTTCGCGAGGTTTCTTATCAGTAGATGGTACTCGATTTACGAAATTAGGATAGCAAGGTAGCAGGTACTTTGCTCCAGCAGCGATCAAGTCATACTCATAAAGTATACGATCTTTTACTAATTCTCCTAAGGAATCGCTTCGTTCTTCTGCTTTTTTGATGACATTGTCTTTGAATTCAAGAGTATTTACTTTACTAATCGTGCGTCTGTACTTCTCTTTTTTTTTCGTCTCTGCTGCTTCATCAGCTGCTTGGCCACAAAATAAGCATAGTTTTTTGAAATCAAACACTTCACTTCTTTTTTTATGAGGTGCACTTGATGATGGTGAAGATTCACCTTCTTCTAGGCGTCGTTTCGATGCTGCAATAGAATTTTTACCGATGTACACTTTTCGACACTCGACATGCACATTCAGAGAGGTTAAGGTATATAATTTATATGACCGTCATTTCTTTCAATACTTGCGGTTTTAACAGAATCACCTTCTTATCACATATAAAACACAAATCAGCCATAACTCTTAAAATTGTGCGTCCGTCGTTGCAAAGATATAATTTAAAACTAACGAATAAACTTGGTTAGTAGAAAGTGGTCCCTGGAAAAAGAAATTGGTCTTAACTATACAATGGAACATCTGGCCCAACTGACTTTAAATAGAAAAGGTCGTATTAGAGGGGTTCGTAGTCCCAGATATAATCTTAATAGTAATATAAGTATTTAAGAGTTTACACATTTTGAAGAAAAAGTACTTAATTCTTTTTCTACTTAAAATATAATTAAGATATATTAGAATATCATTAAAATATACTTAAAGTATTTCATTTAACAATTTTTTAATTACACGAAGTAGGTAAGTATTATTAAACGAATATATTTGATAAATGAAAAATATTATTAAATATAATATATTAATTAATACATAATGCAAATTATTCATAATTATGGATTTTTTAGTGATTAATTAACTTTATACGACGTATTATTTACCGGGACTAACGCGCTCTCCGCGCTTTATCTCAAACACAGTTAAGCGTATAAAAAAATGTTTAGAACAAAATTTGTAGAGAATTTTATGCTCTACAATTTTTATAATAGGAGCAAATATCATTGAAATCATAGGAAGCGAGATATTTGCGAAAAACCGATTTTTGTAACCTTTGACCTTGAATATCTTAAGACGCGGACACGAGATTTTATGAGACTTTTGAGACAACTTTTAAAATGCCAAATTAAAGGTTTGTACAAGTTTACAGCTTATTATCTCTCATTTCGAGGTTGACCCCCGTTTTTGGCTTAAGTGACTGGACAATTTTCCTGTTTTCAGGTGGTGCAGAGCCGGCTTCGAACTTGGGATCGTTATCTTCCTGCAGTATCCAATCTTCATCTTTACTGATAAACCAGTGTTGTGAAATTAAAGCTTCTTTGTATATTTTAAACATTTTCCCAGTGTTTAGGTTATTCGAGAGATAAAGTCGATCAAATCTTTACTCGGAGAAGCAGCCCCAAACATGCACCTTGATCGCGTAATTACCAGTTCGTTGAATAAGTTGATGGCAGTAGACTAGGATCGTTTCACTACACAACTTGCTCAAAAAGAAGATTCGTCGTTTGGATGAAAACACAAGAACACAGCTTCGAAGCGTTCGAATACTGTTTATTCTACAATTTAAACAACAACTGACACTCTGGTTATAATGCATGAAGCGCAAAGGTAACACCTATCGGCGAAAATTCGAAGTATATCTTTTACCGACTGTGGGTAAGCCCTGCCATGTTCTTACTAGACACGAGTGTAATTGTTAATTCGTGGTGTTCTTCTTCTTCAGGTGCCTATCCGTTCCAAATACCATCATAATACCGATCCTGACTTGGTGGCTGCCACTTGGAAAAGCTGGATCCACGTCATGCCAAACCATTTCCTTAACTTGACCAGTCACAATATTATTCTTTTGCCGAGACCTCTCTTATCAACAACTTTTTCTTGAATAATGTTTTCTAGGAATCAATTCAAATTTGCCGTTCTTCATGATATTACCGAGCTATTCTAATTTTCTTTTCTTGATTGTTGTTATAAGCTTAGGCTCGTGGGTAATTTTGCGGAGTCCTTCGTAATATGGTCTGTCCACAAATTGCTTACATATACTAACATCTTAAACGCCCTAATTTTCTTTTCTAGTCTGTAAAAAGATAGTTGAGAAAATATAACACCTGAGAATCCTTATGTTCAGATGTAAACTAAGGTCTCTGGTGGTGAGAGGTAGCGTCACTTTAATGAATGTTTTCCTGGCTTCCTCTATTCGATATTCAATTCCTAAGGAACAATCTTAGTCTTGGTTGATTATACATCTCAGGTAAATAAATTTATTTACCTTTTCAATAGCCTGGTTTTTAGCAAAAATAATTCCATTTAAAGCGTAATTTTTAGAGATGACCACATGTTTAGTCCTTTTGGTATTCAATTCAAGTATATATTTATAACTTGTCTTCTATGCTCTGGTGAGAAGCTCCTGCAGTCCTTCGCGGCTGCTTGCCAAGAGAATCGAATCATCCGCATATCGTATATTCTTGATAAATTGTCCGTCTATAAGGATTCCCTGCTCGATATTATCAAGTGTTTCTCTAAAGGTCTTTTAAGATTAAAGGTTAGGAAAAAGTGATAAAAGAACACACCCCGTCTCATTCCTATTTTGTTGTCAATGATTTTTGAATTTTGTCTGCCAACCATTGTTCTCTAGCAACTGTCATTTTTCTATGGTTTTTTTTTGTGTATTACCCTGTAACCAGTTGGATCTACATTCCTTAAATTACGTCCTCTATACATTAAAATAAAGATAAAATGATGGTAGGAAGAAAATATCCTTTCCTTTGTATATACAACTTCAATAAAAATAAAATAGAATACCTGGAATCAATAATTTTTTTTATGGGTCTAGCACACGTGCTGCAGTTAAGTACCTAAAGCGCTACAGGAGCGACACGTGTGCGGAAAAAAAGCGATTCATCTTGTTCTTGAATCGCTGTAAATTGTACTCGGTGGGAAACACAGTCTTGGGGAAATTATTCCAAAGAGATGATGTTCTCTATGTAAAAGACTGCTTGAAAAGCGTTGTACGAGAAGCAACAAGCTGAACCTTATACGGATGTGAAGTATTAGCGTGACGTGTATTTTTAATATGCACCGCTATGGAAGTGATTAGTAAGAACAAGTTACCTAATTGCCAACTAAAAGTCAATCAGATAAACATTGAAAGAGTAAATAAGTACACATACTTGGGCACCAACATCAATGACCAGTGGGACCACTCGCAAGAAATAAGAAGTCGTATCGAAAAGGCTAGAGCAGTATTCACCAAAATGAGCTCTATATTTAGAAATCATAACTTGACAATGGAAACAAAAGTAAGGTTTCTACGCTGCTATGTGTTCTCCATTTTATTTTATGGAGTGGAGGCATGGACTCTGACAGAGGCAGTAAGTAAAAGGCTGGAAGCCTTTGAAATGTGGCTGTATCGAAGGATGTTGGGAATGTCATGGACGGATCGGCTCACAAACGAAAGAATTCTTCAAAGAATGAATAAAGAAAAAGAAGTTCTAGTTACCATAAAGCAACGTAAACTACAATATCTCGGCCACATTATGAGGAATAAGGACAGATTTTGTCTATTACAAAAATATACTTCAGGGCAAGGTGTGTGGAAGGAGGAGTGTTGGAAGAAGGAGAATTTCATGGCTCAAAAATCTTCGCACTTGGTTTCCAATGACCACAACGCAGCTGTTTAGAGCTGCAGTCAATAAAGTAATGATAGCTAATATGGTTGCCAACATCCGGAACGGATAGGAACTAAGAGAAGAAGAAGAATGGAAGGAATTAAGCGGGCTACATCTTTCGTACACTTTCCATGAAAATACTTGAAGAATGGACTCAAATCACCTACCGCTCTTCGATGTTCCAGCGAATCAAGGCCGCCGGTCAATTCCGGGTTTCCAATCAGACGAACAGCTCTTTTTTGAACAGAATCCAACAAATGCAAATGATTTTATTGTTAAAGCAAGGAATAAAATTAAATTATTTTTTACGACAAAACACCCAAAGTCAGTTCATCATTCTGGTTAGAGCAAACCAAACACTGTTTCAGCGACCCATACATAAGCAATAGTTAACTGATCGCAAACTTTCCTACATAATCTGTTTAAAAAGAAATATTGGGCAATTATAATTCTTCAAATCATTTATTTTAATCGATATTCTATTCATCAGCTTCAATATAGCGTTTGGTAAGATTAACTAAGTCACGAAACGAATTTTTATACCAATTTTTGGGATATCTTGAGGATTGTCGTCAGTACCGCTTGAAGATTTCCAGTGTTGTTGTCTAGGTTTGCTTTCATCGGCTACTGAAGTCATTGGAAAGAGAAGGAAGTAACAGGGTATTGAAGCAATCATAGAAAATACGCACTTGCTTTTGCTCATTTAAATGGCGTGCGATGAGGATATCCAAAAAAAAATTCTAATTTAGCACGAACTATTTTTCATTCTTGCAAAGTTTGAGCGCGATTTGTCAATTAGTATATGTACGGCAATTATTTATTTTAGTGGTTCTCAAATACCTTTTTCGATTTTTTTTTTTCATTTAAACAAAGAATTTGTTGCGAGTTTCCAATTAAACTTTTTTATGTCAAAGCTTTGAAAATATTATAAATTGCATGCTGTTCAATAAACAGGAGCGTATGAGTGATATAAAGCATTCAAAAATGGACTTGAAGTGGTGGAAGACTTCCCTCATTCTTTTTTTTTTATGGGTCTAGCACACGTGCTGCAGGGAAGTCCGTAAAGCGCTCCAGGAGCGGCATGTGTGCAGAAAAAAAGCGATTCACGTTGTTATTGAATTGCTGTAAATTGTACTCGGTGGGAAACACAGCGCTGGGCAAATTATTCCAGAGGGATGATGTTCTCCATATAAAATACTGCTTGAAAAGGGTTGTACACGGAGTAACAAGCTGAACCTCATATGGATGTGAAGCACCAGCGCGACGTGTATTTCTAACATGCACCGCTTTGGGGGGAATTAAGCAGGCTACATCCTTCGAACACTTTCCATGAAAATACTTGTAGAACAGACTCAAGTCGCCAATCGTTCTTCAATGTTCCAGTGAATCAAGGCCGCCGGTCAGTTCCGGGTCTCCAATCAGACGAACAGCTCTTCTCTGAATAGAATCCAACATATGCAGTGTATGTTTGGGAACGGAGCCCCAAACTTGGGAGCAGTATTCCATAGTTGGTCTAATTTGAGCTTTGTAGAGAATTAACAGTGGAGTGTAAAGCTTTCTGGTTCGAAATAATTTTCCCCACTTTTGAGAAGCTCTCCTTGCTACGCCTGTTACATGTTCATGTCAGGACATATCTGCTCCCAAATTAACGCCCAACAAATTGAGTGACGATGTTAGAGGAATGGAGTGCCCCAACATAACTATGTCGGGTTCGGCAACGTTAACTTTTTTAGAAAAAACTGCCGCCTGGGTTTTTGCAGTATTAAATTCCACTTGGTTACTGTCACCACAAGATAGAATTTCTTCCAGGTCTTTGTTAAGTTGAATGACTTCCTGCTGTCTGCGGATATTCGTCTGAATAGCCGATGTTCAAGAGGTGAGGCACACCGGCGTTGATAGTGAAGGTATCCGTCGACTGCCACTCATAAAGAACGCTCTCTGAGGAAATATGAGAGCCACAAGCAGAACTTTTCAGACATAGCATAAGAGCGTAGCTTAGTTAACAGTCCATCGTGCCAAACACGATCGAATGCCTTGGATGTGACAAGAGCAACCGCTCGAGATTCTCCAAAACGTTCATTTGCGTTGTTCCAAACATGTTTTACATAAGTCAGAAGATCTCCTGTTGATCTATGTTTACGAAAGCCATCAGGTATCAGTAATGTTTAAAAAATAGTAAGTTCAGTAATACTGGGTAACAACATATGTTAGAATATTGACATTGTCTCCGGGAATGTTCTAACAATGACCGTTCTTCTTCTTTGATTCAATTCAGTACTTCCTCATTCGTGATTCTTTTTACCAAAAATAAATTAACTTGTTCATTACTATCTTAACGCGTCGTGCTCGGATTTTCTTCTTGCAATATCAACTTTTACGGCTCATACGGTAATATTCAACGCGTATACTTCCAGGGTAGATCCTATATCTAAGCTTCTAATTAGTACTCGCCTTTGTACGACTTGCTGATAAAAAAATCAGATTAGAGTGACAAAAAAAGTCAGGAGCTAAATAGTTGTGTTTAGTCCATGAAGTTAATTTTTATATTATAAATGTCATCAGACAAAGGCTTTTAATTTCAAAAATGTATACGGAAATTTCAACTAAAACCTCTATTAACACATTTAACCTTAGTCATAGATTACAATCAATCCACTTTAAAGGTTACCTTGAAAACTTACTTAAAACTTAATATTCTTAAACGCAATATACAATAATACAAAAGATATTTAAGTATACTGTAACAATTAACAAAGGGAAATTAAAAAGGCTTACATATATATAATCGGATTATTTTAATAATTCGCATTCAGAGACAACAATACAGTCTAAAGCCGGGTCTCCACCAAACGGACAGTTTAAAAAAACAGTTCTGTTTTTAATAAACAAAACAAAACATGTTTGGTTTTTTTCAAACACTTTCTGTAGACTGCTCCAAAAGTTTTGTTGCTAGTGTTTGTTCTCTTTTTCCCATTTTGTTTAGTCCCGCAAGACGACGATTTTTTATAATTAGCCGTGGTTTGTTTTTAATTAACGGCCAAAACAGAAAAAAATCAAGATATTGGGTCAGTTCTCTATTAAAAAGGAGAGTTAATTACGGCACAGCAGTATTATTGGCTGATTTAAGCACTGACGATATTGGGTTAAATGGGGAATTGAGATCTTCCTCCCACAATTTTACCAGAATGTTAAGTAGCGCCAGTCAACTTTTTTAATCATCATTGTAACTAAATATATATATATATATATATATATATATATATATATATAAAGGGTGATTCATTTAGAGGTACTTTTTGTGATGGGGATTTAATTGCAGATTGCGCATGCGTCGTGTCAACTGAAGTGGCATTCCTGTTCAGTAGTGTTTGACAATTCATAATAGAAAGACTTAGCCCGGCACAGCGTCTACAAATTGTTCAACTTTATTACGAAAATGGGCGTTCTACGAGGAATGTGTATCGGGCGCTTAGAGCAACTTATGGTCCACATAATCGGCCTACCGAACGCACAATTCGCTCTACCATCAATAAGTTTGAGACCCAGTTTTCATTATTGGATAATGCTCGACCGAATAGACCACATCCAGCACGTAGTGAAGAAAATATAGGGGCGGTAGCGGAGAGTGTACGCGAAGACCGTGAAGTGTCGATTCGTCGCCGTTCTCAACAGCTTGGCCTGTCATATTCAACAACTTGGCGTATTTTACGTAAGGATCTTTCTTTAAAAGCATACAAAATACAACTAGTGCAACAACTGAAGCCGACCGACCTTCCGAATCGTTTCCGTTTTAATCGTTGGGCTCTTGACAAGCTTACAGAAGATCCACTGTTTTCGAGAAAAATTTTGTTCACCGATGAGGCCCATTTTTGGCTTAATGGGTTCGTGAATAAACAAAATGCCCGTATTTGGGGTGATGAACAACCTGAAGAGGTTCAAGAGCTGCCATTAAATCCAGAAAAAACAACTGTTTGGTGTGGTTTATGGGCCGGTGGAATAATCGGTCCATATTTCTTCAAAATAGAGCCGGCCGGAATGTTACTGTGAATGGTGACCGTTATCGCGCCATGATAACAGACTATTTGATGCCAGAAATTGAAGCCCGTGGTCTCGACGAAATTTGGTTCCAACAAGATGGCGCCACCCATAAGCCCGTGAAACCATGGCTTTACTGCGAGAGCAATTCGGCGAACAGATCATTTCACGCTTTGGACCAGTGAATTGGCCGGCTAGATCATGTGACATCACACCTCTTGACTTTTTCCTTTGGGGCTATGTAAAGTCCAAAGTCTACATGGATAAGCCAGCTACAATTGAGGCATTGGAGGCCAATATTAATCGAGTCATTGGCCAAATACCACTCGAAATACTTACACGCGTCATTGAAAATTGGAACTTCAGAATGGACGTTGTTAACCGTAGTCGCGGACAACATTTGAAAGAAATTATCTTTAAGAAATAATTGTAAAGAATGGTTCTTTTATATGATAATAAAGATTATAAAATAAAATTGTTTTTATTCATTTTTTTATTTAAAAAAAAGTACCTCTAAATGAATCACCCTTTATATATATATATATATATATATATATATATATATATATATACATATATATATATATATATATATATATATATATATATATACATACATATATATATATATATATATATATATATATATATATATATATATATATATATATATATATATATACATATATATATATATATATATATATATATATATATATATATATATATATATATATATATATATATATATATATATATATATATATATATATATATATATATATATATATATATATACATATATATATATATATATATATATATATATATATATATATATATATATACATACATATATATATATATATATATATATATATATATATATATATATATATATATATATATATATATATATATATATATATATATATATATATATATATATATATATATATATATATATATATATATATATATATATATATATATATATATATATATATATATATATATATATATACATATACATATATATATATATATATATATATATATATATATATATATATATATATATACATATACATATATATATATATATATATATATATATATATATATATATACGAGGCTGGTTTGAAAAGTCCGTGCAAAAATAAAAACTACTTATGTGTTTGGGGTAAACCTTTTTTATTTTTCGACATAGTCTCCTTTTAGGCTTATACACTTCGTCCAACGATGTTCTAGTTTGTTGATCCCTTCCGAATAATAGGATTTGTCCAAGTCTGCAAAATATCCATTAGTGTCTGCAATCACCTCGTTTGATTAAAATCTTTGTCCCGCCAGCCATTTCTTCAAATTGAAGAACAAATAGTAGTCCGAGGGAGCCAAGTCTGGAGAATAGGAGGGATGTGAAACGAGTTGGAATCCTATTTCCATTAATTTTGCGACCACAACTGCTGAGGTGTGTGCTGGTGCGTTGTCGTGATGGAAAAGGACTTTCTTGTGGGCCAATCGCGGGCGTTTTTCTTACAGCTCAGTTTTCAAACGGTCCAATAACGATGAATAATATTCACCTGTAATAGTTTTACCCTTTTCCAGATAGTCGATGAGAATTATCCCTTGCGAATCTCAAAAGACAGTCGCCATAACCTTTCCGGCCGAAGAAACGGTCTTCGCTTTTTTTGGTGCAGATTCCCCCTTGGTAACCCATTGTTTAGATTGTTGTTTGGTCTCAGGAGTATAGTAATGTATCCATGTTTCATCCACAGTGACGAAACGACGCTTAAAGTCCTCCGGATTCTTCTGGAACAGCTGCAAACCATCCTTGCAACACTTCACACGATTCCGTTTTTGGTCAAGCGTGAACAATTGCGGCACCCATCTTGCGGATAGCTTTCTCATGTCCAAATGTTTATGCAAAATATTATGTACCCGTTCAGTCGACATGCCCACAGCGCTAGCAATCTCACGCGCCTTAACTCTTCTGCCATCCATCACCATATCATGGATTTGATCAATGATTTCTGGAGTCGTAACCTCCACAGGCCATCCAGAACGTTCAGCGTCACTTGTGCTCATATGGCCAGTCCGAAAATTTTGAAACCACTTATAAACTATTCTAATCGAAGGTGCAGAGTCACCATAATGTTTATCAAGCTTCTCTTTAGTCTCCTGAGGCGTTTTGCCTTTCATAAAGTAATGTTTAATCACCACACGAAATTCTTTTTCGTCCATTTCTTGAAAATCACTCGACTTCCTTGATTCCCACGAATGCCAAACACAAAGAAATAGACCAATATGGCTGAAACTTGGTGTGCGTTCATTCAAGAGATGCTACTAACTAAACATGACCTCGATACGTGCCGGTGGTGCCATCTCTCGGACTTTGCACGGACTTTTCAAACCAGCCTCATATATATATATATATATATATATATATATATATATATATGTATATACACTCCTGGACAAAATTAACGCAACAATATATTAAATCATACAAATCTCTATAATGAATTAATTTTAATCATTTTTTATGAACATTGGTTACACTAAAAGTTAGAAAAAACTTATTCGGATACTTTAAAAGTGAATTAGCTACCAAATTTCTCTATAAGATTCGAATTAAAATTATTCTTAAAACCTAATAACAAAATCGTTGAAATTATGTAATAATGAAAAAATAAACTGGGACACTAGTAGCAAAATTAATGGTGTAACTGAGACACTAGTAGAGTGTGTTGCCTCCTCTACTTCGGATGACAGCGTCTATGCGCCTAGGCATGCTTCTAATTAAATTTTGGATAAAATCTGGAGGAATTTGCTCCCATTCTGTGATAACTGCATTTTCAAGTTCCCTCAGGTTTCTAGGTGCAGGTATATGACGTTTCACATTTTTTTTAAGGTGATCCCATACATGTTCTATCGAATTCAGATCCGGGCTTTTTGGTGCCCATTGCATAATCGGTAAATCAACTTGATTAAGATAATCGAGCCACGTGAGGTCGAGCGTTGTCTTGCATAAACAGGAAATTGGGCCCCACAAAATGACCGAAAGGCATCACATGTTCTATTACAATATTCTCAAGATAGTAGTCAGCATTCATGGATCTCATACGGACAGGAACTAACTCTGTGCGAGCATTAAAGCAGATGCCACCCCAGAACATAACAGAGCCACCGCCAAATGGAATCCTTGCAGAGATATTGCAAGGAACAAACCTCTTTCCTGGTCTTCGCCATACTCGCTCACGACCATCTGGATGTTTTAGACTAACCCTAGTTTCATCTGTGAAGAAAACTTGTTTTCAATCATCCACAGACCAGTTTTCGTGATTTCGAGCAAAACGTAACCTGGCAACTCTGTTCTCTCTAGTAAGCAAGGGCGCACTGGCTGGTCTCCTACTGTTTAATCCAGCTTCATTTAACCGTCTTCTAACTGTTTTAGAAGAAATTGTGACATTGCGAACAGCTTCGAGTTCGTTTCTTATTATAGAACTAGTGGCAGTCCTGTTTCTTAAAGCATATTGTCTTATAAAACGTTCATCTAGGTCGCTAGTGCATCGTTTTCGCCCTTGCCCTAGCCTTCTAGAATACGTTCCTACTTCATTCAAGCGTCTTACCATACGACTTATTGTGGAACGATGTTTGCCTAACAAATTGGCAACATAACTCTGACAATATCCCTTGTCCAATAAAACGGAGACTCGCACTACCTCGTTTTCAGTTAAATTCCTTGTTCGATTCATTTTTCTAATTCTTCGGGGTCAAAAATAAAACAGTCTACCACAAAAACGTATTACTTTGAAAAAGGGAACAATTTATAAGCTTACTTTTAAAGAAAATCTATATCGCATTATTACAGCAAATTGTTTATCTTCTAAAAAATTCTTTAAAACTGTAAATCTAAACGAATTGTTTTGATTTCGGTACTGAACAACGAAACAAAATATGCATAGCCTACTATTCAAATACTCGATAAACTTTAAAACTGACATAAGAAAAAGATAAATTAAATTTCAGATTGTTGCGTTAATTTTGTCCAGGAGTATATATATATATATATATATATATATATATATATATATATATATATATATATATATATATATATATATATATTTGAATAAAAAGTTTAACTAAATACTTACTTTTTAAATGTTGACAAACTCTTCATAAAAATTGCATACATTTAATAAAAAGTTGATAACTAGTTGAAAGAGTAGAGTACAAATGTCGCAGAGAACAAAACTACAACATTCAGGTGTTTCAACCAAACCGACTAAAAAACACGAACAAATTTGTTTTCCTTTAATGTACCGACTCGAGATGGAAAAGTGTTTTGTTTACCAAAAACACTGTTCCCCGACAAACATGTTTTCGGAACTGTTTATTTTTTACCAAACATGGTTTCTTTTTGTTGAGAAAAAAACAGTTTTTGTTTATGTTTCGTGCTATGTCCGTTTGGTGGAAACCGGCTTAAAAAGAAAACAGCAAATCTTTCGACCCAGTAAGTTTTTGAAGGCGTTTATGGTATTTTTAAAGACGCCACAAGCAACGGCAACCGATGCTATAAAATAAATTATTTCAAACCTCCTACTTAATTTCCTTGTCAAAGTACAATGTAAAAGCACGTGAAAAATGTCAGGTTGCTAAATCGTTTTCAATTTTGAGATAATTTTGAGTGTTCTGTATGGAACCGTCTGTCCGTTTTCCTGTCACACCCGATTTTCTCCGAAACTATTTGACATAGAAAGTTGAAATTTGACACAAATATACGAGAATGGATTGAAAAGTTCGGCCTCACCAAAAAAATAATTAAAATATTTTTATTATAAAGGGTGTTTTTTTATAGAGGTATAGAAATTTGAAATGGAATAAAACAAAGATGAATTTTTTAAATTGACATGAAATTTACTTTATTCGAAAGATAATCTTCTGGCATTATAATTTAAATATGATTTCTGGCATATGACCGCCACGGCTGGCTCGGACGTAGTCTAATCTGGAGGTCCAATTTTCGATGACTTTTTCCAACATTTGTGGCCGTATATCGGCAATAACGCGGCGAATGTTGTCCTCCAAGTGGTCAATCGTTTCGGGCTTATCGGCGTAGACTAGCGACTTCACATATTCCCACAGAAAATAGTCTAGCGGCGTTAAATCGCACGATCTTGGAGGCCAATTCACGGGTCCGAAACGTGAAACTATGCGGTTACCAAACGTTTCCTTCAATAAATCAATTGTGACACGAGCTGTGTGACATGTTGCGCCGTCTTGTTGAAACCACAGCTCCTGCACATCATAGTTGTTCAATTGATGAACGAAAAAGTCAGTAATCATAGCTCTATAGCGGTCACCATTGACTGTAACGTTCTGACCAGCATCGTTTTTAAAGAAGTACGGACCAATGATTCCACCAGCCCATAAAGCACACCAAACAGTCAGTTTTTCTGGATGTAACGGTGTCTCAACATACACTTGAGGATTATCATCACTCCAAATACGGCAGTTTTGTTTACTGACGTATCCATTCAAACAAAAGTGAGCTTCATCGCTAAACAAAATTCGCTTATGAAAATCGGGATCAACGGCAATCTTGTTTTGGGCCCATTCACCGAATCTACGCCTTGCTAGGTGATCGTGTGGCTTCAATTGTTGCACGAGTTGGATTTTGTAAGCACGCAAACCAAGATTTTTCCGCAAAATCTTCCATAAAGTGGATGGACACATATCCAATTCCTGTGCACGATGGCGGATAGACTGATTCGGGTCTTCCTCTTCGCTACGCTCTACAGCAGCAATGACTTCTTCTGTACGCACTGTACGACGTCTCTGTGGATGCGTATTATCATTTAGAGTAAACGTGGGGCGAAAACGTTCCATAGTTAGTCGAATTAATTGCTCTGATGGACGATTATGTTGACCGTAAAATGGACGTAGTGCGCGATACGTATTTCGAACAGAACCATGATTTTCAAAATAAATTTGCACAATTTGGAAGCGTTGTTCAGGCGTCAGTCTATTCATGTTGAAATGCCAAACCAAACTAAACATAAATCACTTGACAGCTGACAAAATGGCCGCCAGTTAAAAAAGTGTTGCCAACTTAAAGTTTTATACCTCTATAAAAAACACCCTTTAGTACCCTCAATAAGTTCATACTTTCTTTGGTTGTCGCAGTGTAAAATTTTATTGCTGTAGAATTTGTGATTTTTAGGTTAGAACGAGTTTAGTGAGACCAAATGCAGCGTTTTTTGAAAAATGGAATAAATTGAACAACGTGCGGTCATCAAGTACCTGTTTAAAAAAAGATTAACACCAAAGGAAATCCACGATGATATGAAAACAACACTAGGGGAATCTGCTCCGTCATATACCACTGTGAAAAAATGGGTTGCAGAATTTTAACGTGGACGAGAGAGCAACGAAGATGACTCTCGCTCCGGCCGGCCCACGACGTTTACGACTGAAGAAAACATCGGCAAAGTGTGTGATCTCATATTGAAAGACCTAACCATCAGGGAGATTGCAGACACGACAGGCATCTCGTATGAACGACCACAAAACATCATTGCCAACGAACTCTGATTTTCTAAGGTTTCCACTAGGTGGGTCCCCAAATTGCTTTTAATTGAACAAAAACGAATTCGACTCTCGATTTCTCGCGACTGTTTGGAGTTCCGCAATGGACGAAACTTCGGTTCTCCACTATACTCCAGAGTCAAAACAACAAGCCAAGCAGTGAAAAAAATCTGGTGAATCGACCCTAAGGAAAGCGAAGGCAATTCTGTCGGCTGGAAAAGTGATGGCGTCAGTTTTTTGGGATGCTAAAGGTATTATTATGGTGGACTACCTTCCGAAAGGCGAAACAATAAACTCGGCTTACTATTTCACCCTTTTCGTCGTTCGTTTACGTCAAGAAATTAAGAGAAACGCCCAGGATTTCTGAGAAAGAAAGTTTTGTTCCATCAGGACAACGCTCGCGTTCACATGTCTGTTGAGTCTATGGCTCAAATTCGTGACTGTTAAGACAGTTAACTGGGGAGGAAAAGGTGGAGGCTGAACATGGTACAGGCGAGACCAAGGTATTTCAAATGAATAGTAGACACTCCCATCGGATAAGGTTGACATTAATATGTGTTGAGAAAGGGTAAGTAAAGAGGACAAATTTGAAAGTTTCTTGAACAAAATATATTACATTTAGGTTTTCAAAACCAATATAGTTTAAATGCACATTTTGTTGCCTTTGCAATATACATTAAATATTCTAAAACAAATTAAATACAAGCTTCAGTGAGTTACAACCTTTTATATTAAAACTCTCGACTAAACCATGAAAATAAATGTCTAACTTGAGTCCCATAGAAGTGACGCAATAATAAAGAAGACATAGTTAGCAGTAAGGATTCGAAAGATTCAGTGCATAATCGCCAGAGATGGAAAGTTATCTGGAGCCAATCCCTAGCTTGAATCCAAAACAAAATAAAATTTATTTAAAATCTCTAATAAATAATTATAGTTATTAGAGAAGAAGGTGTAAACTGAGCAAACAAAGATTGACGTATCAAAAAAGAAAAGGACTACCAACGTTACATGCTAATAGTGACTGATTGGCTACTTAAATCCCACGATCGGTCGTAACTCAGAGATTAGAAAATGCCGCGAGAAACGACATTGTGTGTATGATTATCCTATTCACGATTGAGAATAAATTTTCTTCTAAATCGTCGAATTAGAGACGGTTGCTCATCATTTATCTACTTTTCGCGTCAGTAGTAATGATCGGATAACTCCTGTAAATTTCAATGTCGGTAAGACAACCGGGTTTTAAGTGTGATGTACTACGGAACATTCCGTATAAATCTTCCCACGTATAAAAATGATTTTATGTATTTTTTTCAGAATTAAAATTGATTAAAAAAAGAGGAAACAATATTTGTTTTGTTGCTAGACCAAATAATATCGGTGCTCCTGTAGCGTGCGAATATATTTACAACTAGTATCTTTAAACAGCTGATAAATTGGTCGTCTTCATTCGTCCTTAATATCTTTTAGGATAAATGGTCCAGATGTGATTGAATGGTGCTCCCCTATTTTTTTAAGATATAAATTTCGGCATCTAGCCACAACCGTTTAATACCTTGTGTATGAGCTTCTGTGAGCGGATCAACGTAGTTTTGCTGGAGTTTAACGATCTGATGGTCGAAGCCTCGTCTGCCAAAATGCCTATACGCTAGCCACTCGTCTGAATGAATAACAGATTGAAATTGAACCTCTATTTCTATAATTGGCTTAAATGTGTTTTCATCTCTTCTTTCCACAATAAAATATCGTACATCTAGTTTTGTTTTCCAACCAAAACGCACGGTCCATCTATTCGTCTACCATGGTTTCGATTGTTTTGCACCGGTGCATCGCTATCTTCAGATTCAGGTTGTTGATCACCTTGTAAGGGTGTTATATTTTCGGCGACCCGCGAATCGCGCTTCATCAATTTGTATAGGATCGTCGTTGCTGCCGATTGATTGTCCTCTGCGATTAACTGACACAATTGAGGAGCACACTTCGTGGCACATGTTAAACCAATCACTTATGGTATGTGACGACCTTCCAATCAATTTTTCACATGTTGTACTCGGAATGTCGTGCACGAACATAAACACCAATTCCAAAATATGACATAAGCTTAAATTACAATGTAACTTGCCTTTCAAATCCGTATAATGGAAGAATGATTTCCGCTTCTAAACGATTTTGTTTTTTGGCAGCCTTTTATGGGACAACGTAAGACTGGACGAAACGCTCCTCCATGATCGCGTTTGGTTTTTCCTTGCATTTCCGCAACACTCCTATCACAGATGTTATTTTCGTTATTCTGCGTAGGTAGATTATGCGTTTGCAAAAAAGTCACAGCTGCATCTTTGTTAAAAGTGATATTAATATAAAAATCTCGCAAAAGTATAGCTTGTTTTAAAATGTACGCAACTTGTTATTGTCATTAATAACGAAACTTACCCTATTATTTCATTGCTTTGCTTAGAAATGTATTTACTGCAAATAGAGCTCACGCAACAATTAAGATTTGCAGGTACTACAGCGGCACCGAAATATCTATAAGATTGTTGAAAATAGCACCCAGTGACACGAAAAATCAAGCTTCAATCGACTGTTTTAGTCATCTCACCACTTGTAAAGCATTTTCTCAAAAACTGTAGATGATATCGAGATTCTGCCGGCCTCGGTAGCGTAGTGGGTTACGAGCCTGTATATGAAACTGATATTCGCTGGTTCGATTGCGGCAATCGGCTGTTGCATGTATATTTTTGGTAGTAGTTAATGCAGAAATGCAATACCACGTTAGCTTAGTAAAACACAAATATATGTTTCGGCAAGGTGGACGGATATTATGACATACCAGTCACTATATCTCATTAGAGATATAGCAAGAAAAAGGGTAAAATCCCTATAGTGACGTGAAGGTGGACTATAAAAAAATATCTGGAAAGAAGAATTTGTGCTCTATAAAACCTACCCTCTGGAGCACCATTTTCAAACTGCACCATCATTTTTTTTTGTGCAGCTAAAAAAGGGGAGCTCTTCGAGAAAGGGATATAAGCTTTAATATCAGAAACCTCTTAAGCTCAATCAAATGAGTTTTCAGAGCTAAAACAAGTAAACTCCTGGAGAAAATTAACGCAACAATCTAAAAATTAATTTATCTTTTTCTTATGTCAGTTTTAAAGTTTATCGAGTATTTGAATAGTAGGCTAAGCATATTTTGTTTCGTTGTTCATGACAGAAATCAAAACAATTCGTTTAGATTTACAGTTTTAAAGAATTTTTTAGAAGATAAATAATTTTCTGTAATAATGCGATAGATTTTCTTTAAAAGTAAGCTTATAAATTGTTCCCTTTTTCAAAGTAATACGTTTTTGTGGTAGACTTTTATTTTTGACCCGAAGAATTAGAAAAATGAATCGAACAAGGAATTTAACTGAACACGAGGTAGTGCGAGCCACAGTTTTATTGGACGAGGGATATTGTCAGAGTTATGTTGCCAATTTGTTAGGCAAACATCGTTCCACAATAAGTCGTATGGTAAGACGATTGAATGAAGTAGGAACTTACTCTAGAAGGCTAGGGCAAGGGCGAAAACGATGCACTAGCGACCTAGATGAACGTTTTATAAGACAATATGCTTTAAGAAATAGGACTGTCACTAGTTCTATAATAAGAAACGAATTCGAAGCTGTTCGCAATGTCACAATTTCTTCTAAAACAGTTAGAAGACGGTTAAATGAAGCTGGATTAAACAGTAGGAGACCAGCCACTGCGCCCTTGCTTACTAGAGAGAACAGAGTTGTCAGGTTACGTTTTGCTTGAAATCACGAAAACTGGTCCGTGGATGATTGGAAACAAGTTTTCTTCACAGATGAAACTAGGGTTAGTCTAAAATATTCAGATGGTCGTGAGCGAGTATGGAGGAGAGATGTTTACTCCTTGCAATATCTCTGCAAGGATTGCATTCGGCGGTGGCTCTGTTATGTTCTGGGGTGGCATCTGCTCTGATGCTCGCACAGAGTTAGTTCCTGTCTGTACGAGATCCATGAATGCTGACTACTATCTTGAGAATATTGTAATAGAACATGTGATGCCTTTTGGTCATTTTGTGGGGCCCAATTTCCTGTTTATGCAAGACAACGCTCGGCTAGGGAGGTACTCGATTATCTTAATCAAGTTGATATACCGATTATGCAATGGCCACCAAAAAGCCCGGATCTGAATCCGATAGAACACGTATGGGATCACCTTAAGAAAAATGTGAAACATCATATACCTGCACCTAGAAACCTGAGGGAACTTGAAAATGCAGTTATCACAGAATGGGAGCAAATTCCTCAAGATTTTATCCAAAATTTAATTAGAAGCATGCCTAGGCGCATAAACGCTGTCATCCGAAGTAGAGGAGGCAACACACGCTACTAGTGTCCCAGTTACACCATTAATTTTGCTACTAGTGTCCCAGTTTATTTTTTTCATTATTACATAATTTCAACGATTTTGTTATTAGGTCTTAAGAATAATTTTAATTCGAATCTTATAGCTAATTCACTTTTAAAGTATCCGAATAAGTTTTTTCTAACTTTTAGTGTAACCAATGTTCATAAAAAATTATTAAAATTAATTCATTATAGAGATTTGTATGATTTATTACATTGTTGCGTTAATTTTGTCCATGAGTGTATTTAGTAAAGCGAACGTTTTTAAATTCTTGCAATTTAAATTTATAGTATCCAACTTTATATTGTTTAGGTTCGTCTTTACCCATAACTGGTCGAATACTTGTTAATATGAGTTTAATGTCAGAAGAACCAAATGGGACAACCCAATGATGGTATTGTGTAAATTTCAGTTGGGGGTTCCAACTGAAAAAATTAAGCCGGGGTGAGTTAGACAAGGCGGTTTTCGGAGGGTGTGTTTTTTGCAGCAATCTGTGTAGAGTAGGATATTTCGTTTAATTTTCAAAATAAAATAATTCTGATATCCTTTATCGTTCTTGACAAGCCCTAACTAAATTGCAGATAAATTTTTTAACTACATCAAGGTATGGTTATTAAAATGACATTCCAATTATAACCTTAATTTTTTTTTTAATAAGACCACCCATATACTAAAACAATGTAGGTTAGTGTCTAGAAATTATTTAATTCACTTAATGCATCCCGTCCAATAAGCATAATCTCGAACAAGTAAACCTAGGGGAAGGTCGATAAAATTATATACAACTAAGAGTTCTTGAAAAATGTGAATAATTTATTTCCTTAAATTATATATTTTTTTAAATATAATTATTTTCAACAAAAAGTTTATGTTTTTTTAAAACTTTGCCACAGGTACAATACGGAAAATCAGTTGATGAAAATGGACGAATGCAATGAGAATACATTATTATTTCATTTTATATTTTAATTAATGTAAACATACAAAATTATAAAATACAAATGATAAATATTTTATTTCAAAAACTTTATATTAATTAAACAAAATAATTGTGTTTGTATTGCAAAAAAAGGAACTATAAGATCTAATCAAATGCGAAATTCAGCTAGAGTTTTTGGAATATCTCATGAACGAAAAAATAAAAATTTGATTTCCATCAGCTTGTGGTGATTTTATTTAGCTTAGGCAGTTTTATAGAGTACAGTCATCTAACATAAACTAACATTTCCTGGTAAAAACTTTATGAAAAACATTATTCAAAATTTTAACAAGAAATTGTAATTTGTATTTTTATCATTAGCGAACCAGAAAGAAACCAAGTATACAGTCCATTTTGATCATGCCAGTGTTGTACCGATCTTAAAAACAAAGCAATTAATGGATGGAATCTTAAAGAATAAGTTGCTTGATAAAACTAAATTTATCGATTTTTTATTCTTTTTGTTTTAATTTTTTGTCACGTTTTGTGCTATAGATTTTTAAGTCTTGTCTAAAGTTATGTTACTTTCTCTCTTATTTATTAAGTCTTATGGGAGTTTGCTCAATTCTAATTGTCAAAATTTGGAATTACGGGAACTCAATAAGAGGCAGGACTGATCCCGAACCGTCTGTAAGTGATGCTGGAAGAGACCTACAAATAATTTATTTCCACAGGAGCAATTTTTGACTCATCTCAATCACATAATTAAAGGTAATTCCGAAAAATAAAACTAAAATTTCGGATAAATAATATAAAACAGTTTGAATTGTTGTGGCTGTTACTTGATGGAAATTCATAACGAATGTAATGAAAGACTGATTTTGTCAAATTTCCACTTTATTTAGTTTCACTGAAACTGTATGACGCGTTTCGCTATATTATAGCTTCGTCTGATACAAAATGATATTTGAATATTAGTGTTGTTACATTTATACAAATACCCTAAGGTAGATAGGTAATAAAATTAATACTATATGCTAATGAATATTGCTGGGAAATCCATTCTGAATATTAATTGTATAAATTGAGTAAAGGTGACTTACCATGGGCCAGACAGGTGTCTTTTTGTTCGTTTAAGATGATCTCTGAATTTTTAATTCTATTTATTTCTAAATTCTCTAATAGGTTTAATTTTACGCCTTTGTTTTGTACGTGTAGAATTTTAAATTTATCGTCAAAAAGATGATTTGATTCTGTTAAATGATTACTGTACGCTGAGTCAGTTTTGTTTTTTAAATAGCTTCTTTTATGTTCTGAAATCCGAGTTTCGAATGAGCGACCTGTCTGACCTATGTAACTTTTATGACAAGAACCACAATTCAACTGATACACTCCAGATTTTTTTGATCTATTTTGTTTTCCCTTTGTTCTAAAAGCTAGCTTTTAGAACAAACAACTCGTTAGGAAAATTCATTAAAAACGTAAAGGGAAAACATTCGACCGTGTTTGGCACGATGGACTGTTGGCTATATTTCTTTCTAACACCTTCACTATCATAGCCGGTGTGCCCCAAGGATCCATACTGTCTTCTACTCTCTTTCTCATTTACATTAACGATCTGCTGGAAAAGACCGGGAATCCAATCTACAGCTTTGCAGATGACAGTACGCTTGTCTCTTCATTCACTTTGAACGCTCGGACATCAGCTGCGCTCAGGCGAATATCCGCAGACAGCAGGAGGTCGTTCAACTTAACAAAGACCTGGTAGAAATTCTATCTTGGGGTGACAGTAACCAAATGGAATTTAACGCTACAAAACACCAGGCGGCAGTTTTTTCTAAAAAAGTTAACGTGGCTGAACCCGACATAGTTATGTCGGGGTACTCCATTCCCCTAGCATCGTCGCTCAATTTGTTGGGCATTAGTTTGGGAGCAAATATGTCCTGGCATGAGCATATTGCAGGCATAGCAAGGAGAGCTCTCTGGGAATATTATTTCGAGCCAGAAAGCTTTACACTCCACAACAACTGTTAATTCTTTACAAAGCTCAAATTTGACCAACTATGGAATACTGCTCCCAAGTTTGGGGCTCCGTTCCCAAACATACACTGCATATGTTGGATTCTATTCAGAGAAGAGCTGTTCGTCTGATTGGAGACCCGGAACTGACCGGCGGCCTTGATTCACTGGAACATTGAAGAACGATTGGCGACTTGAGTCTGTTCTACAAGTATTTTCATGGAAAGTGTTCGAAGGATGTAGCCTGCTTAATTCCCCCCAAAGCGGTGCATGTTAGAAATACACGTCGCGCTGGTGCTTCACATCCATATGAGGTTCAGCTTGTTACTCCGTGTACAACCCTTTTCAAGCAGTATTTTATATGGAGAACATCATCCCTCTGGAATAATTTGCCCAGCGCTGTGTTTCCCACCGAGTACAATTTACAGCAATTCAATAACAACGTGAATCGCTTTTTCTGCACACATGCCGCTCCTGGAGCGCTTTACGGACTTCCCTGCAGCACGTGTGCTAGACCCATAAAAAAAAAGAATGAGGGAAGTCTTCCACCACTTCAAGTCCATTTTTGAATGCTTTATATCACTCATACGCTCCTGTTTATTGAACAGCATGCAATTTATAATATTTTCAAAGCTTTGACATAAAAAAGTTTAATTGGAAACTCGCAACAAATTCTTTGTTTAAATGAAAAAAAAATCGAAAAAGGTATTTGAGAACCACTAAAATAAATAATTGCCGTACATATACTAATTGACAAATCGCGCTCAAACTTTGCAAGAATGAAAAATAGTTCGTGCTAAATTAGAATTTTTTTTTTTTGGATATCCTCATCGCACGTCATTTAAATGAGCAAAAGCAAGTGCGTATTTTCTATGATTGCTTCAATACCCTGTTACTTCCTTCTCTTCCAATGACTTCAGTAGCCGATGAAAGCAAACCTAGACAACAACACTGGAAATCTTCAAGCGGTACTGACGACAATCCTCAAGATATCCCAAAAATTGGTATAAAAAATTCGTTTCGTGACTTAGTTAATCTTACCAAACGCTATATTGAAGCTGATGAATAGAATATCGATTAAAATAAATGATTTGAAGAATTATAATTGCCCAATATTTCTTTTTAAACAGATTATGTAGGAAAGTTTGCGATCAGTTAACTATTGCTTATGTATGGGTCGCTGAAACAGTGTTTAGTTTGCTCTAACCAGAATGATGAACTGACTTTGGGTGTTTTGTCGTAAAAAATAATTTAATTTTATTCCTTGCTTTAACAATAAAATCAACATATTTTCAAAAACAAAATTGCAATTTTAATTTTTGAAAATATGGTAATTAGAATAAGCAAAACAGTCTTAACTACTGTGAAAAACGTGCCATAAAGTAGCTGCAAAATAATATCCTAAAGAAACTCACGAACAGTAAATGGGGCGCCCAACCAAAGGTGCTACAGACCACCGCCCAAGTACTTTATTTCTCCACAGCTGAATAAGCATGCCCTGTGTGGTCTCGATCGGCACACGCTAAGAAAGTCGACATAAGCTCTAATGAAACGTGTAGATTGGCCACAGGATGTATGAGGGCCACGCCACTGGAAAAGCTTTACAGCGCGACTGGTTTTGATAGCCCAGAATCACGGAGAGCAACACACGAATTCCGCGAAAAATTTAAGCAAAGCTACAATGAGCGCCACCCCCAAGCCAATGCGGACTCCAGAGACTAAAATTAACACACCGTTTCCTCGAACACACCCTGAACGAACCACCTGAGAGTTACCTACTCTCAAAAAACGCGCCCTGTGTTGCCTCCTGCAGCTGAAAAATCTGGGAAACGCTAAACCGTCTTAGAACTTTGACTGCCCCAGTGAAGATAAATCCGGCAAAGTGGGGTCTACTTCGAGACGCTGACAAGTGCGACTGTGGTGCAACTCAAAACATGGAAGAGCTCTTAATATGCTCAAACTGCTTCAGTCACCGTACCCTCGACGACCTATGGTTGGACGAGCCCGAAGCATTGTACAAGGCTCATTATTGGGCTGAGAAACTATAGAACAATCCGGACAGGAAAACGTAAAAAATAAGCAGAACGAAAAATTCCCATTACATGGGTAATTTACGGAGGTAATAACAAAGGGAATACTGCGGTTTAATTTATGAACCGGTACATTACAAACGACTTTCCCCTAAATAGTTGGATACGGATCCAAAAACATCTTTAAAATACCATTTGGCCGCTGTTCTTAATGTTTTTATTACGTTTTCAATTCTAAACGTATTTATCGCTGCAATTCCGTATAATGTAAGACTAATTTTATAGTCAACTCGGTGATTCTTAATCTCAACGTGGAAATTTTCAAAGGCATCATTATTTTTAATTGGTCTGAAAAAGTTTAGTTTGATGAATTTTTGGCAAACGAACAATCGCATTTTCTAGAATTTTTCATTACAGAGCCGAAACATTCTGAAATAATCTTAAATATGAACCACGGCTGGGATTCTGTCACAGACAAAAGGAAAGAGATTACTTTTTTTTCGTAATCAAATTGATCATTTAGTAAGGCAGTTCGATTATCAACGGCACAGTCGAACGACTTCCGAATTTAAAAGGGAAGAGGAATTCCACTTTGACATTTATCTTTGTTCTTCACATGTAGAAATAGCATTTACTTTTTCAGGTAAGAATATAATGTGCAGGTTTTTAGAGAATCTGGCTTTACTTTGACAAACACACAAGTTTCCAGATACGCTGTTGAAACGCAGAAATTTGCGAATTCTCTGGTTGTTAGGGTTTTGCGAGTCTTTGTGATTACCCTTCTCAAGGATCATTCAAACCTGCTGATATGCAAGGGTTGCATGGATGGGAGTTCGCAGCTTTCGACCTTTACAGGTCTCATCAGTTAGGCGAAGTAATCTAAGAGCTAATTTGATTGAAAATGTATGTTGTTGGTTGGGGGTATTTGAGAATAGTCGGTAGTAAGGTCAAATATTGCTGTGGATGAACTAGGATCAAATCCAATACGTCAGGTATTACTTGAGATTATCGATGGGATTGTAGAGGGGGAGATCAATAACGTTTATCCTAGTAATTATAAAGATTTTTTATACCCGCGTCTGTCCCAGTGGGGACTAACCGAAACTTAAACACAATTCAGAGTAAAATCAGTTTCTCAAAAAATCTAACATTATGTCACATAAACATCCAAAGTATTTTTAGTAAACTAAATGTCCTAGAAAATATGTTAAAAACAGAGAATATTGACATTATGTGTATAACAGAGCATTGGCTTCAGTCTGCGGGCGATTTTCATGTCGAAGGGTATTGTGTCATCTCGTGTTTCTCCAGAGTTAATTCTAGACATGGAGGTTCCCTTATATTAGTTAAGAATAAGTACAAAAATGTATTTAAAGCAAGTAATAGTATATTGGAATCATCTGTTGAAATGCACAGTGAATTGTGTGGAATTTGTTCCGTCGATATCTGTATACTGTGTTGTTATCGTCCTCCATCTGGAGATTTTTCTTTGATTCTGCAAGTTCCGCTCTTTCTGCCGTTTTTGGTCGCAGCAAGTCTGTTGTTTTGAGGAGATTTGAATATTAATTACTGTGTCAATAATGAGGTAAAAATGCAGCTTTGTGATCTGTTTGATTCTTTTGACTTACAAGTAACTACCACAGATCCAACAAGAGTGTATACAAACTGCAATGGGCACACAAGCGTATCAGTGATTGACTATGTAGTTACAAATATTGACAAAACTTTATATCAGTGCTCTATTTTCAACCCCCATATCAGCGATCACTATTCGCATAAATTTGTTGTCAGTCTCCCAGAAAAAAGGGAAACCTAAAAAGCAATCTGCAGGTATTAAAATGTATCGTGTTTTTTCTGAACAGAATAAAACTAGCTTTGCCGATATGATTAGGCTGCAAAATTGGGAAAATATATTGAGCATATCTAGCGACTGTGATAGCTTGTGGAATCTTTTTATTGATACTATCGTCTACTGTCTAAATTGTTGTGGTCCATACAAAAAGAAGTATTTAACATCGCCACTGTCTCCAAAAGGATGGTATAACAAAGACCTAGCTAGCCTGAAAGAGAAATTAGACCATCTATATTGGTTGCACCACAGGAATAATGACAGTAAGGCTTTAATTGAATACCGTAATCTTAAAAAGAAGTATAGAACTAGAATAAATTTGACAAAAAAACTCTATTATAAAAACAAAATAACTAATTCTGATAACAAATCAAAAACTATTTGGTCTATAGTTAATAATGCTTTAAATAAAAAAAAACACAAAGTTCTATTTCGCTTCTTGTAGATTCTGAGCTTACTTCTGAACCAATCGTGGTTGCAAACACATTTGTAAATTATTTTAGCACTATCTCTGAAAACAAACTACGAAATAAATATGGATCAGCTAACGTGAAAGATTGTACCGTTTCGCCAATAACATCAAATACTATGGTTATGGAATCTGTTACTGAGATTGAGGTTCTCTAAATTATTTCTAAAATAAAGAATAAACAAACAGCTGGATCTGATGATATAACTACTAAAGTGGTAAAAAATATTAAGTATTCAATCGCTAAACCGCTTTCGTTCTTAATAAACTTTAGTCTTAATAAGGGTATCTTTCCTAAAGTTTTCAAAACCGCTAATGTTATCCCGGTCTATAAGAGGGGTGACCGTAATGATGTAGGGAATTATAGGCAAAATATCTATACTTAGTACTTTCTCAAAAATATTTGAGAGAATTGTGTACCAACGAGTAATCAATTTTGTTACCAAATACAACTTACTACACTCCGCACAACATGGTTTTTTGCCTAATAGATCAATTGAGTCTGCCTCTTTCCACTATTTAAATCAGATTTTCCGCAATGTTGATGACGGTAAATATGTTATAACGCTTTTTTTTTACCTTTCTATAGCCTTTGATACGGTACACAAAGCATCGCTGATGAAAAAATTATACAATATTGGCATTCGAGGCAGCCTGCTGGAGTGGATAGGGTCATATATGACCGACAGGGGGATGGTGGTGAAATATGATGGCATTGTTTCTGAAAAGAAAGCGGTCGATCTTGGCGTTCCACAGGGATCTGTCTTGGGACCCTTGTTATTTATACTATATGTAAATGACCTGCCATTAAATATTAGAACAGGGCAAGTGATTATGTATGCAGACGATACCACCATTGTGACAGCTTCGGACACTGTAGATGGTTTTTTGTGATGATATTTCATGTGTGTGCAGGGATATGGAAGCATGGTGCAGAAGAAATGGCCTTGTACTGAATGTTGAGAAAACTATCTATATGAATATATTTAATAAAAAACCATTAGCGTCGATGTTTGCCAATTCCCTTGGTGTAAACCTTGAGGAGAAAGCCAAGTTCCTCGGTACGTTTGTGGATCATAGGATTTCTTTTAGGCACCATATAGATCACATATGTGCTAAATTAAACTCAGCTTACTTTGCAATTTTAAGCTTAAAAAGTACCCTTGATAGTGACGGTCTCTTGGCTGTATATTATTCATTAGCTTTTAGTCACATGTCTAACAATGTTGTATCCTGGGGTGCTGCTGGTGTGAAAAGTAAACGTATATTTGTGAACCAAAAGAAAATAATCCGTTTGATTTTTAATGTAAATTTTCGTGAAAGCTGCAGAGATACGTTTATAAAAACAACGAATCCTAACTTTTCCATGTCTTTACATATTAAGGTGCTTAACTCTTGTAAACAATAATAGACACCTTTTTGAGATGCTGGGAGCAACAAATACATATAACACCAGGAGTAATAGTGTATTAAAGGTCCCCATTCATAGATCAACGTTCTTCAAAGGCTCTCCCCTCTATAGTTGCATCAGCCTTCATAATGGAATGCCTGCAGAACTGCGAAATATGCGTGGTCCAAGATTTATATCTCGGCTAAAGTCCTTCTTACTGGAAAATGCCTTCTACTCGATAGGGGATTTCTACGGGGCCTTATGATCGGTAAGAGAGTGCTGGTTGTGAGATTTCTTTCTAGGTATTGCTGTCATGAACCTGAACCTACCTACATTATCTTGTCTTAAACCAAGGTATACCTAAATACCACTTTTAATTACTTTTGTATTTTTACTGCTCTTAAATATTAAATTTAACATTGTTTTGTCCAACTTTGTACAATTTCTTTGTCTGTCCGTATATTTATGGTGTGTATGATTTATGATAATCCTACACTATTTTTATTTTTATTATATTTATAATTATAATTATTATACTATATTTGACGAACCAATGTACATTTTGTTGTATTTAATGGTAATATATATATTATTATTATTATTATTATTTTTTTTTTTATAAATATATGAATATAATTAAGAGGATTCCAACACCATTAAAGTAACATAATACAAAACTAATAAAATAACATTTTCACACATGGTTTTGTTCTAGTGTGATGCGCATTTTTAAACTATTAACATAAATCATTACAACGTAATAAATAAAAAAATGTAAATAGTTTTAGTGGTGCTTGCTTGTTTAAGTACAATGTTTATGTGCTTAAATTTTTTATAGACAATTTTATTTTAGAAAGATATGTAAGCGAAACCATATGACAGGAACAGTTTAAATATATGCAAACATCTTTTGTAATTGAGCCGTACAAACAAGCTCTTTGTTATTTTGCACAAGCGTAAACGTAATCCATTTATAAAAATAAAACATTCAAATTAATCATTTTGGACGGTGGTATGTTAATTATAAATAACAAAAAAGCATAACAGAATTACATATAACATATAGTAAAATCATTAGCTGGCGAGTTCTATTTTACGGTTTTTAAGTTATTTTCTATAGTTTCAATCTCTATATAAAGTAAAATGAAGTAAGTGTAATATTGTTTATGTCATTTTTAGTAAAACATTTAAGATCACTTCGGTGTCCATCTGTCACACCCGATTTTCTCCGAAGCTATTTGACATAGAGAGTTGAAATTTGGCACTAATATAGAGATTGACAGCCGTATAGTTTTAAAAGTTAAATGGTAACTTAAAAGGTTAGTTTTTGGGGTGAAACTGGGAGTGAAAAAAGAAATTTTTTTACCAGGTTATTGAGTAGGGCAGGGGTGCTCAAACTTGAACTACTGGCGATCTACCTCAATATTGTTAGACTACGATCGATCGACTCCGAAAGGCTGCAAGTAAGTGTGATGCAGGATTGTCGTCTAGGTAGGGTGTATCGTCGCATAGATATTAGTTTTCCGCACAATATGCATTTTTTTAGTCAAGGTAAGTGTAGGTCTGCCCTAAAATGTCAATGAAAAAACTAATAATTATTCAAAATTGCGAGTTTATTGGTTGTTACAAAACAAACGAGTTCTAGTGTCTAAACTTAACTAAAGAGTGACTTTGGATGTTGAAGCGTGGCACTGCATGTCCTCAGCATACTTTTCATAAGATGGTACGTAATTACCGAGTGCTAATCGCAAGCATGATGACATATGTTCGTCAGTTAGTCGGTTGCGATATTTTGATTTAATTATCTTCATTTCAGAAAATGCAGACTCGCACAAGTAAGTTGACCCAAACATTGCCGTCAGTTGAAGGGCGATTTGCCTTAGATTCAGATATTTATCTTCAGATATAAAACATCAGAATTTTGTATCAGATGCTGAGGCTTTGAGATGTATATCTGATATAATCTGCACTAACTCATTTTCAACAGAACATGAGTCCATATTAAACTGACTTTCTATTTCAGTAGCTAATTCCTCAATGTTTTTACACGAAAAAGGATAACTCATAAATGATGCGATATTTGCCAATTTACTGAAATCATAAAAACGTATTTCGAATTGGCCCAAAATATTTGATAATTCTGCCTCATAAATATCATAATTCAACTGAGGAATCCTTGCTTTCAAAGACGGAAAATTTTTCAGATCCTTTCTTTTCAGTTGATCTATCATAAGTTGCAATTTACTTTTGAATGCGTTTATTGCGTTACTCATCTCAATAATAGTTTTTCCTTTACCTTGAAGTTCCAAATTAATGGTGTTTAAATGCATTGTGATGTCTGTCAAAAATGCCAAATCAGTCAGCCATTTTCCGTTTTTCAGCATCTGAGTGTCATCAGCTCTTTCGTCCAGAAAAGCTGTTATTTCGGGCAATAATTCTTGAAACCTTTCTAGGAATTTTCCTCGACTCAACCACCTGACGTCCGTGTGAAGAACTAAATCAGTGTGTTCAGCTGACTCACTATCTTCCAACTGCAATTTAAAGAGCCGTCGTTGCAAGCTACGTGCACGGATAGAATTCACAATTTTTTTATTGCAATGCCCATAATCTCTTCCATGTTTAGAACTTTTGAACACAAAACTTGTTGATGTATAATGCAATGGAAGGAGAAAAATGAAGGGAAATCATCATTAGCTCGACACAATGCCACAAAACCGTTTTTGTTTCCAGTCATTGCTGGTGCTCCATCGGTTGTAATGCGCACTAGTTTATATATTGGTAGCTTGTAGTTTGTTACAAAATTTAAGAAAACGTCATATATATCTTCGCCACGGGCCTTTCCTTTCAGAGGAATCATTGTCAAAAACTCTTCCTTAGCCGACATGTCATTGAATACCATTCGAATAAAAATACTCAGCTGGGCAGTGTCTGTCATATCGGTGGATTCGTCGAACTGTAAAGAAAAGTATGTACATTCCATAATATCATGTTTTAGTTTATCTGCCATGTCCTGACTCATGACTTCAACACGCCTTGTGACAGTCGAACGAGATAACTGAAGTTCTCTAATAGCAGACGTAATCTCTGTTTTATTTTTAAAATTTCCAAATAAAGTCTCACCCGCTTCAATAAATGCTTCCTTCACAACCAATCCATCATCAAATGGTTTCTTGTGTTTCGCCAATATATGAGATATTTTAAATGACGCGATCGTTGCAGCTTTTGATTGTTTGGCTGGTCTTGTGAACGTGGTTTGTTCTTTTTTCAAACAAGTTATCAAATCACGTACTTTTCGTTTTCTTAATTCACTCTGTGACGGAAAATCCTTTTCATAGTTTTCATGAACCGTTTTATAATGCCTCTCTAAGTTCCCCCACGCTTAGGTATTGCAACTGACGCACGGCAAATGAGACAAATGCACTTACCTTTACCAAACAAAAGAAAAATTCTTCCTCTCAATCGTTATTAAAATAATAAGTTTTACTTTTCTTCGCCGCACTCATTTTGGACTATTTATTAATAAAGTTTGTATCGATATATCGCCTTCAAGTTACAACTCAGACTGACTCCTATTCCTGCAGGCGCAACATTTATATCGGCGCGAACGAAGTCTCGAATGTTCCCGTCAAACGCGCCGCCCGAAGTTTCTAGAAAAATCGGCGGGAATCAAAAACGCGGCTTTTCTTTGACAAGTACCGCGCGTTCCTTTGATAAAGCCGCCTTTTGCCGCTAGCAGGGGTTATTACGATAAAAGAAAGTGATGAGGGGGTGATTCTGGCCTAATTGTGGATCGAATAAATGTTAGTAGTTTATTCATTACATTTTGTTTTAGTTACCTAAAACAAAATCTGTGAATAGTTGTATATCGGAATTTTTTTCTCGAGATCGACTCAAATAGCACTCGCGATCGACCGTTTGAGCACCCCTGGAGTAAGGTGTCAAATATATATAATGTAATACTTGGGCACGCTCTTCTTTGCATTATTGTTAAAAAATTTGCCAAAACCGCTGTCTCCCCTTATCTCGAAAAGTACTGATGAAAAAATTTTCAAAAAAATTCTGGAATATTCTCCACAGAGTGTAGATTGAACGAAAATTATCACGACTGCATTACCTTTAATAATTTAACTGGTATATAAACAAAACAAAAATTTCGAGGTCAGTTCAACAAAGATCGGAAACAAACTTTGTTGAAAACTCATTTGGGGTATGTTTTGTGAAGTCACTGATTATTTCATACTTTCCTAACAGAAATTTTTATTTTAATAGCACTCAACGTGCGGAACCCTAATTGCGCAAGCCCGACTTGCACTTGGCCGTTTATTTTTTTATTTTACTTCTGAGAAATAGTATAAATATTCACAGTAATGAACTACTTTCAAGTTCAAGTCAAATATAGTCCATACCAGAATGTGTCTACGGCTTCGCCTGTATAAATTAAAAGACTGACATAATTAATAAGGGTTAATAAGGACATAAAAAATTGCAAGAACTTCTGTAACCTATACTTTTACTCCCGGCCTCTTCACCAAATATGTATTTATAATCAGAATAGCATAATAACGTAAATGTAAAATGGAATTCCGACCTGGTTAAATATTTGACCCTACTGTTAAACTAGATTTTTTTTACATGAAATATTGCAAACTGACAAAAGACCAACATTATGGCATATACATATCAGACGTAATACTTCTACACAAAAAAGGAGATAACAGAAAGTTAGACAATTACCGCCCGATTAGCTTACTATCTCACATTTATAAACTTTTGACTAAAATCATCTCCAATAGATTAAAAAATAAGTTAGATTCCTACCAGTTATGCGAACAGGCTGGTTTTAGATCGGATTATAGCACATGCGGTAGACAATGAAAAAATTCTAGAGAAGAGCAATCAATACAATTTCGAACTTCATAGACTATAAGAAGGCTTTTGATTCTGTCGAAATGTGGGCAATCATCAACGGCTTGAACGGGTACGGGTAGACTAAGTTGGGAATGTGGAATCTTTGGCACAATGATACTACTCAGTATATATCACCACTACACCAAACACTTTATTTTTGCACTCGACGCGCGTTTCGCTAACCATGTTAGCTTCATCAGGAGCGATGATTGACTAAAGCTAAACTACAAATCTACCCTATTTATACTTAGTCTAACCCTTGAATTACTCAAGCAGAACTAATGACATAGGCAAGGCCATCAGTTCCGGTCAAGTAACCAGTAGAGGGGACTATAAGGAATAGGCCCTCTGTCTTTATTTAAACTACTTTTACATTTTATGATTTCCATACTTTCGTATGCGTTCAACAATCTCCTATCAGACATATTTTTTATTAATCTTAGATTATCTAATGTTACAGTATGATCAGCTTCAAGGGCATGTTCGGCAATGCTAGACTTTTCTGTTCTATTGTATTTTAAGTGTGCTAAGTGTTCTTTAAATCTTGTTTTAATTGACCTTTTAGTTTGTCCAACATATTTTTTCTCACAATCAATACAACTAATTTCATAAATTCCACTTTTCTCACAACTAGGAATCTTATCTTTGGGATTTCCTAAGATATTCCTCAGATTGTCTGATGACTTATAGACTAAGGTGAGGCCTACCTTATTAAATACCTTATTGAGTCCTTTGCTATATTTCGGATTATATGGTATGGAGAAATACTTGGTGTTATTTTCTTCGCGTGTAAAAAAGGGGTAGAATTGATTCTAGATACAATACCCTAATCGAAGATATATATGAAAATGAAAAAAGGTACATAAAACCTAGTACAGAACAAATCTGTATAGAGAGATGTGTAAGACATGGAGATACAATCTCTAGTTATTTATTATAGCTTTAGAAGACGTATTTCGCCAACTAAATTGAATAAAGAAGGGCCTAAACATAGTTAGTATGTATCTGAGTCATTTAAGGTTCGCAGACGATACTGTAGTTATGAGTTACAAGAAATGAATAATGAGTTAAATTACCACTAAAAGACAATTGGTCTTAAGATGAAAAAAAGTAAAACAAAAATATTAACCAACACTAAAAACAACATATGTTAGTTATCAATTTGGAAGGGACAGCTCTCGAAATTGTTAACAATTATGTGTATCTGGAGTTAAAAATTACTACTACGAGAGACAGTCTCGGATGAAATTTCAAGAAGAATCTGGCTTGGATGGTGCGCATTTGGGAAATTAAGTTATATATTCAAAGATAAAGCCATCCCAAATAAGTCAAAAAGCCAAAGTTTACGACCAGTACATCCTACCCGTAGTTACATATGTTGCTGAAACTTGGACAGTGAATAAAGCCGATATACAAAAACTAGATCGGACCCAGGGAGCACACGAAAGACAAATAGTCGGGATAAAATTTAAAGATAGAAAGAGGAACAAGTGGATACGTGAACCAACAAAATTAAAGGATATTATAGAGCACGTAGCAGAAAAAAAAGGGGTAATGGGCTGGACATGTAACACGCACGATCGATGATCGATAGACCAAGCGAACATTAGAATGGAGACCACGAGAACAGAAAAGGAGCGTAGGACGTCCCAAAACAGATGGCGGGATGATATACAGAGGGTTGCGGGCATTGGATGGAAGACAACAGCTGTAAATAGATTGAGATGGAAATTCAGGGGGAAAAGTCTACATCCAGCATTGGATAGAACTGGGCTTATAGTGATCGCAAACTGGTAACGCCAAAAGTGTCTTAAAGTTTTCTAATATTATAGAAGACAATTAGTGTTTATCGTAGTTTGCCTAATTAAATAAAGAAGTGATATTTACATTTATTTTGAAACTGTATCTGATGTGTTTGTTAAATAGATATACCATAAAGATATAGAAGTTTTAAATTATTAAAAGATTTGTGTAATATCTTGTATTTATCTATCTTTTTTATCTACCTGCGGTCATCAATAGGCCGAATATATTACAAGAATTCGCTCTAATGTTAGAAATACACATTGTTTCATAAATATTACACGATTGTTGTGTAAACTTTATAAAACTACCTTGTTTTATAATAAACATGTCTTATTTGTAAAAAAAACACTGGACTAACTTCAAACAATGTCACTTTATGTTTTTTAAACAAAAATTAAACAACAATGAAAATCCGGTCAGCCCCTCTTTTAGATTGTATATTTCTAGAGCAATACACTTATTCCAGCGATTTTTTTTAATATTTAGGTACTTTTTATAGAGTACAATTTGTCGAGTTCTATAAAATCAGCCTCGGTTTCCCATTCGATTTCTCCATTTCAGCCAAATCTCTTTTCCTGGAGCCACCTTTTCAAATTTGGAAAGAGGTAATAATCGCTGGTGAATACGACGGATGGAGAAGCATGAATTGCTTGCCTAATTGGTCCAATTCCACCATCGGTTTTATGGAGTTGTGACTTGGTGCATTATCTTTGTGAAAAAAAAAACACTTTTTCTTTGCTAAATGCAGCCTTTTTTCTTGATTTCACTATTCAAATGGTTCAACGTAATAGTTTCCGGTGATTGTTCGTCCCTTCCCAAGATAGTTGATCGGTATTATTCCATACGCATCCCAAAAAATACTTGCCAAAGCCTTGATAGCTGATGTTTGTGTTTTTGGACGCTTAGGTCGGGTTTCATGCGGTTCCAGCCACTCTGCGGACTGCCCATTGGACTCAGGCGTGTAGAGGTAGATCCATGTTTCGTCTATTGTTATGAATCGACGCAAAAACTTCATTGAATTATGCCGAAACAGTGTCAAACAGCGTTCTGCATCTTCGACACGTTGGTATTTTTGACCAATCGTGAGGTTCGCGGCACCCATCGGGCACATAGTTTTTTCATATTCATAAGAAATATCCCCACGCGTTCTGTTGATACCTTCACAATATCAACTACTTTCATTTTGCGGGCATTCACAATAATATAGTGGATTTTTTTTGTGTTTTTTGGGAGTGATTGCCATCATCGGTGCCTGTACGACCACATTTAAGTTCACTAAACCATCGATATATAGTTGCCTTCGACGGAGCAGATGTGCCATAGCACTTCTCAAGCCATTCTTGGATTCTGGCTGTATTTTTTCCCATTAAAAAGTAATGTTTTTTGTTCCATCATTTTGCAAAAATCAAAACTAGTGTCACTGAAACAGCTGTAACTGGCAAACCAACAGACAAAATGTCATGAAATTTTTACATAAATCTTCTGAGAGTTGACACTATTTGAAAATCATATGGCTGCCATCTCTCGGAAAGTCTCGAGACTTTTCACACCCAGTGAGTAAGTCAGTAATAATTCATGAAATATCTTAAGTCTCAGATATCTAAGTTTTTATCTCATTTATATAAATCTCATACTTAGGTTAAGTTAATTAGGTTACTGACATGTAAATATCTTATAACTCAAAATTATACTACTCATGTTAGATCAGCTCATGTAATAGTAGTTATAGGGCATAGTCTCACTTAGTTTATTCAATAAATGATGTTAGATTAATATTAGCTGCGTACAAGAGCTGACACTTTCAAACACATTCGGTGGGACAGGATCAAGTTCGATTTTAGGATGGATTTTTTTAAAACGGTTTTTTAGCAACGTTTTATATAGACTACACGTATATTTGGTGAAGTGATTTATTTCAGTAAAAAAAACCATTATAAAAAAAACCGAACAAGTGCAAGTCGTACTTGCGCAATTAGTGTTCCATACGGTGACTGCTTTTAAAATAAAATAAAATCCTTACCTAAGTTAATTAGATACCTGGCATGTATATTCTTAAGATCCAATATGCATTTTCACGTTTTTTTTTCTTATAGTCAATAATGTATAACAGTTATAGTATCTCATCATCTAGCATCAATATAGCTCAATCTAGAATCTAGTACTGAAAGCGTAAATATTATAGTGTATATATATATATATATATATATATATATATATATATATATATATATATATATATATATATATAGGGTGGGCCATTTAAAAGTTTAAATTTAAAAATGCAATAAAACAAAAACGGTTTGAAATTTTGCCAAATTTATTTTTTTGTTGTAAAGTACAATTGCTCTGGTTAGAGATGGAATATTATTTCATTCATATGGCTGCCGAGGCTGGCCTCACAGTACCCCATTCGATCGGACCAATTTTCGAGCACTTTTTCGAGTGTATGGGGTCGTATCTCGGCAATGGCATCACGAATGTTGGCTTTCAAATGCTCAATTGTCTCTGGTTTGTCGGCATAACACTTGTCTTTAACGGCGCCCCACAGAAAATAGTCCAACGGTGTCAAATCGCGGCTTCTTGGCGGCCAATTGACATCACCATTTCGGCTAATTAAACGGCCATCAAACGTTTGACGCAATAAATCGATTGTGGCATGAGATGTGTGGCAAGTTGCACCATCCTGTTGAAACCAAACATCGTTCACATCAATACCATGAAGAGCGGGCACAAAAAAAATCGGTTATCATGGTGCGATAGGTGTCTCCATTGACCGTAATGGTTGCGCCGTCCTCATTTTCAAAGAAATATGGGCCAATGATGCCTCCGGTCCACAAGCCGCACCAAACAGTCACTCGTAATGGGTGCATTGGCTTCTGTAAGACCACGTGTGGGTTTTCTGAGCCCCTAATACGGCAATTTTGCTTATTAACGTACCCACCAAGATGAAAATGAGCTTCATCCGAAAAGATAATTTTTTTGGCAAAATCGACATCATCGTGCAGTTTCTCGTTGGCCCATCTAGCGAAGCGAAAACGAAGCGGATGGTCATAGGGCTTCAACTCTTGAACCAATTGAACTTTGTAAGGCATCATACCGAGATCTTTTCGCAAAATTCGACGTAAACTGGTGCGTGAAATGTTCAATTCTTGAGAAAGATGACGAGTTGATGTTGATGGATTCTCACGCACACTCTCAGCCACAGCTTCGATATTTTCGGGTGTACGCACTGTACGAGCACGCTCACGTCTTGGCGCATCAACAATGAAACCAGTTTCACGAACCTTAGCAATAAACTTGCGTATACCGGGCACTGTTGGTCCTTCTCTGCGACCAAATTTTGTACGACATTTTCGTGCAATTTCCGACCAATTGTCTTTGTTTTGGAAATAAATTTCCAATAAATCCCAACGTTGCTCAAGCGTAAATCGATTCATTTCGTTCAGTGGAGATAATATACTGAATTTTGTGACAGAATAGAATGACATAAGTATTGCCAGATTCGAAATAACCGGTGGTTCAAATTTAAACCGATAGATGGCCCACCCTTTATATATATATATATATATATATATATATATATATATATATATATATATATATATATACATATATATATATATATATATATATATATATATATATATATATATATATATATATATATATATATATATAGTATAAGTGTTTAATTATAAGCAAATAAAATAAAATTATTTTGCCTTCGTAGCTATCCGTTGGCCACCAGTGTGTACTGAAAAGTATATTAAAAAAAAAACCTTCCCCATACTGTCAAGCCAAACAGTTTTTTTTTTCGCTCAATCTACAATTTATCGAGAATATTTCAGAATTTCTTCCAAATTTCTTGATAAGTACTTTTGGCCATTTTTTTAAAAATTAATACAAAGCAAAGTGTAGGCAAGTATCACATCATATATATTTTTGAACTCGTGTTTTCACAAGCCTTCATTTGACACTCCACTCGATAACCTGGAATTTTTTTTCATTTCCCATTTGAATCCACAAAACTAACCCCTTAAGTAAAAAATTTAACTTTCAAAACTACACCGCTCTGATTGGCCCATCAATTCCTATATTTGTATCAGATTTGAATTTTCTAAGTCAAATAGTTTCGGAGAAAAATCTGATATGACAGACGGTCACCGGAGTGATCCCATCAGTGTTCCGTACGAAATACTAAAATTAACTTAAGAAATACCCCGTATAGCCACGCAGCATCTCCGAACTAATGGATGCTCACTCAATTAATTCTATTGACAAACTTTGATCAAACGCGATATTACAGATATTAATAGTAAAAACGCGGTTAGAGAATTAGAATACCCTATTCATAAAGAATTAACCTTTTTCAAACCTTACAAGAATTAAGTCTCCTAATTATCTCAACCTTCAAAGATTTGCAAATCATGGGAATATGCAATACCTTAGGCTTTATTTAATCTCTACTCGTAGATAGATAATGTTAGTATACTGTATACTATTTATTGTATAGCACATTTTTAATTAATTTGCCCTGCCAGCGCGTGGGCACCAAAATAATTACATCCTCATGTACAAGTAATTTTCTCACAGCCAGTGCGTAGGAATTTCTTTGTTTTGGAAAGACACCGAGGTCGCCATATATTATATGAATCGGCCATATTGGTTGGCTGCTTTTTTTTCATTGCGATCACCTTAATCAACTTTAAATTGGGTTCTCGATCAGACGATGTTCTGAAAATCAAAACAGGGACGTATTTGGTCAAACATTTCCTTGCGTGTTGTCTATAATATATATAAAATGCAACGTCTCTCTGTTTGTCCGTCCGTTAGTGCGCTTATCACTGGACAACCACTTATCCGATTTACGTGTTTTTTTTTTAAATATACATATGTTCTCTGGCCAGGTTACAGGTTATATTTTATTACGTTAGGTAACATAAGAAATAAGCAGTAACGATAATGGTGAATCAAGTCGCTAGCGCGTTCTCTTGCAATACACTGCCTAAAACATTAAATATGGAACAATATCATGTAGCAAAGAATAATAATATCTATAAAATGCAATGTCTCTCTGTCTGTCTGTCTGCTTGTCTTTCTGTCCGTTAAAATTCAGATATTTATTATAATGGATTGATTTTCTGTACATCAAAGTCCCAAGAAGCCGCTACCTTTCCTCTGTACCAGTACATCTAGAAGAAGCAGAGTACCATGTGATTTAGTTTTCATCGTAAATTTCCTATTTATTGTTGATCGAGCTGATTCGTAAAGGCTATCAGGTTGTCTTCACCATGTGGCGAGATGGCAAATAAGCAATTAAAATATTTACACCAAAATTTTGGTTTCTCTTACCACAATAGGACATAGTTGAGAACCCATGGCTGGTCCTGAAGTTTGTTCATAAAATGTTCCTGGGAAAATGAAATATGTAGGAGACAGACATCCTCCTTTTAAGTCTGCCAAAGATGAATCAAGGTTAATACGCCCGAAATGTGTCTGATATTACAGAAACTGAATCAATAATTGGAATATTTATGTATAATAATTTAACACGTAGGTTGAAAAGTTTTTGGTCTAGCTACTTAAAACATATTTTTGTTTTTAAAAATTTGACTTTATTCATCAACATAGTCTCCTTCAAGAACAATACAATCAGTTCAATGCTTTTCTAACATTTCTATAACTTTTTTGTGTCTTTGCTTTCAAAATAGGCCTCAATTTCGGCGATAACTTCTTCACTGGAGCCAAATCTCTTTCCCGTGAGCATTTTTTTGAGGTCTGCGAATAGTAGTCGCTAGGGGCCAAATCCAGAGAATACGGTGGATGAGGAAGCAATTCGAATTCCAATTCATACAATTTTGCCATCGTAATCATTGACTTGTGACACGGTGCACTGTCTCATAATTTTCGCTATTGATGGTTTTTCCCTTTTCAGCATAGTCGATAAAAATTATTCCATGCGCATCCCAAAATACAGAGGCCAAAACCTTCCTAGCCGACTGTTGTGTCTTTGGTGGCTTCGGGCGGCTTTCACCGGCTGCTATCCGCTCAGTTGACTGCCGATTTGATTCCGGTGTGTAGTGGTGGATCCATGTTTCATCCATTGTCACATATCGCATGAAAAAAACCTTTTTATTGCACTTAAACAGGTCCAAATGGCGCTCAGAATCATCAACACGTTGTTTTTCATCCACTGTGAACAAACACGGTACCCATTTTGAACAGAGCTTTCTCATACCCACATATTCATGCAACATATGACCAATACGTTCTTTTGATATCTTTAGGGTGTCAGCTATCTCACGCAATTTCACTTTACGGTCATCCAAAACAATTTTGTGGATTTGGGCCTGCAGAACTTTCATTATCATTTGTGACTGTACGGCCGCGTTTGAATCCAGAATATCAGTAAATAATGAGTGATTTTTCCAGGGACAGAGTCCCCGTAATACTTAGCAAGCCATTGCTTTGCTTGAACGGTATTTTTTCCCATCAAAAAACACATGAAATTCGATTTTTTCCGTTGTTTTGAACATACCAAAAGTTGCGTCACTAAAACCGCTGTACTTCCTAAAATCATATGAAGTTCTTGTGTCAGAACAAAACCTTTTCAGCCTACGTGTTATCGTCAAAACTGACCAGAATATGGTCAAGGTCTAACTTTATAGCTGGAATGCTTGTAATACAATGTTATGAATTTTTAATAATGAACTACTTCTTCTTTTAAGAGATTTACAAAACTTTTGTTTCTCTCTACAATTTAAATAATCCAAAGGTTAGAAAATCATTTGAAATTTACAAGCACTCTAACAACATTAATAGAGGCTTATATTACGTGAAAAGGGATTATTACATTGTATCACGGTTCGAGGAACACCACTCAAATATAATTATTTGACACAAGTTCCTTTAGTGCTCTGATCTGGAACAGTAAAGATTCCTGAATATCGTAAGCAAAAAGGTCGGAAAATAACTTCTAACTGTCACGGGCTACTTCCAAAAACCACGAGCTCTCAATAAAATAATATAGTAACGAATTGTATTTATTAAAATTTACTTCTACTACAAAGAAATAAAATTAAAAATATTTTGTTAAAGAAAATTTATTATTTTGAATTTTTCAACTAAATAACTTTATAAGTAAATTTTACATTACGGACACACTATTAAAAATATAATTTCTATTTAAAATCAAACGCATACCATAATTTAATATTTTAATTATAAAGAACTTCCTACAAATTTAATAAGTTTATCAATGGTTTGTGGTCAGTTATACTCGTAGTTCTTACAACCGGACAAGGGACCACCGTCAACGAGTAAATATAATAAATCAAACAATATCCGGTCATTATATTTTAATTACCTTGTCCAGTAATTCACCATAACTTAAAATGTTCAGTAGCGTAGAGATAACTACGATAGATATAAAAAAAACCGGCCAAGTACAAGCCGGACTCGCGCAAATTAGTGTTCGGTACGGTGACTGCTTTTAAAATAAAATAAAAGCCTTGCCTAAGCTAAGTTAATTAGATCCCTGATATGTATGTATCTTAAGATCCAATATGTATTTTCACGTTTTTTCTTAGTCAATAAGGTATAATAATTGTAGCATCTTAGTTACCTAATAGCCAATAAATCAATCTAACTCATTGGTATAACAACTAATAAGAATCGAAAGATTCGCATTTTTAGAAGTCACCAAAAGTGTTCTTCGTATTTGCTGAACCATCCCAAGACGCGTTTCGCCGTATCACGGCTCCTCAGTTGGGCTAGGTTCAGCAAATACGAGAACACCATTTTTAGTTCATATTCAGGTACTAACGGAAAACTATGACAAATAGATGCTTGTACTGCACTCTGTCGGTGACTTACAAAGTCTTTTCAAGCAGAGCGGTACAGCACGGCTGGCACTTATTGCAGAAACGCACCTTCTCGAACTTACCGCTCGAAGGCATAGATGGCATTGGTATAACAATTAAAGACGAATCGAAAAATTAGCATTTTTAGAAGTCACCGTTAGTACCTGGAAAAGGGCTAAAAATGGTGTTCTCGTATTTGCTGAACCTAGCCCAACTGAGGAGCCGTGATACGGCGAAACGCGTCTTGGAATGGTTCAACAAATACGAAGAACACATTTGGTGACTTCTAAAAATGCGAATCTTTCGATTCGTCTTTAGTTCTAATACCAATGCCATCTATGCCTTCGAGCGGTAAGCTCGAGAAGGTGCGTTTCTGCAATAAGTTCCAGCCGTGCTGTGCCACTCTGCTTGAAAAGACTTTGTAAGTCACCGACAGAGTGCAGTATAAGCATCTATTTGTCACAATCTAGCTCAATCTAGGATCTAGTAGTAAAATTTTAAGATAAATATTTACTACCTAAATATTTGTTTAATTATAAACAAATAAAATAACATTATTTTGTCTCGATTACTATCCGTTGATCGCCGAATGCTTAAAGTAGCTCTTCATCCCCGGTTATATTCACAACTTTCGATGAAATAAACCTTCACCATTTTGTCAGTTAAATACTGTTTTTTCATACCAGATAAATTATCAAACGTAATGCACTCGTGATAATTTCCTCTCCACCTACACTATAGCAGAATTTTTTCAAAATTTTTTGATCAGTATTTTGTACATAGGGTGGAAGGACAAAGATTTTTGGCCATTTTTTTTAAATAATATAAAGAAAATTGTGTGCAAGTATTACATAATATATATTTTTGAATTTGTGTTTTTACAAGCTCTCATTTGACACCCCACTCAATGACCTGGTAATTTTTTTTTCACTTTCGATTTCACCCCCAAAACGAACCTCTTAAGCCAAAATTTAACTTTCAACACTACACGGCTGTGATTGGGCTATCAATTCCCACATTTGTGCCAAATTTCAACTTTCTTTGTCAAATAGTTTCGGAGAAAATCGGGTGTGACAGGCAGACAGACGGACACCGTCTGTGATCCCACAAGTGTTTCGTACACAAACACAAAAAAATGCATTATTGCAGTTGTCTACATCCATGCGGTTTTGATTAGACCCTTATTAGAAAATTATGGCAAAAACGCAAACAAACAAATGTTAATTAGGCGAAACCGCGATTTTCATATTAAAAGAAAAGGTAAAGTAAGGATCGGGAAGTGATTTCTATATTTTTTTTAAAGCTTAAGTAAAAAGTTCATAAAGATAGTGTTCATAGTGTCGAAATATGAAGTTATTTACCTAGCGATGAAGGAATACTTTTAGCTTAGCTTAAAAAAATATATTTTTTTAGATGTCTACCATCTACGCTAATACATTTAGTCCAATTTTTCTCGAGTTGTCACATTTTATTCAGAAAAAAATTTTTTGTTTGTGCTTCAAAAAACGACGGTACAGGAGCTGTACTCATCATCTGAGAAAAATTTTCGACCCTTGAGGTCTTTCTTCAGGCGTTTGAACAAAAAAAAGTTACAAGGAGTTAAATCGGAAATATATGGTGGATGTTACAACTCGGTAGACAGAGCATCACAGATTTCGGTAATGGCTTGAACTGTACGATACTCCAGATCTATAGAAAGCACTGGGACCTTCATTCGTCGAACTGACAACTGCCAATCCTGGCTAGATGATTTCTCCAGTTGCTGCCTCAGCTGCTTATCCTGATCTGGGGTGATCTTGATTTTAGACTCGGCTCCACTGAAACTGTTTAGATCAAAATTTTACTTGATAACAGGTGTCATTGTCGTACACCTGGGACACTCTTTCATGAATAACCTTTGGTCCATTTTCCTCTTCCGTGAAAAATTTTATCATTGCACCAAAGTATTTTCACTTATTTTTTGAAAGAAAAAAAAAACGTAAAAACTTCAAAATACGACGAACTTGTAGAAAATTTCCTCAAAGTACCTATCCTAACCTAACAGAATGACAGTAAATTAGTACATAGGCTGTCGAAAAAGGAACCGAACTATTCCTCTAGAAACAGTATTATTAAATACGTTAATTGATACACTATAGCGAATTTGAATCGGTCGATAAAAATCCGTTGTTTGAAGTCAAATATAACAGCTGTTCAGTGATGCTCGCTGAAAAGTTGTGACGAAGCAACGTACTAACATTAAGTATTGAAGTCTATATAGGAGACCGAGGTTCAATTACGTGGATATATTATGGATGGATTATGGATATATATGGATGATAATTGTTGTTGCAGAATGTTGGCAAGGTCTGTTCCCGCTTTGTTCTGCATTCCTTCATCGAGGATCACAAGCAGACACAGCAGGAACGCATTCAATACGTTTAAGATACCATATGATCATAATGACTCAAAGCAACTTGCCCGGTATGGAGGCTTACATCCCTTTTTCGAAGAAATGCCCTTCCAACGGCAAGCCTTGGTTTGACCGAAAATGCAAAGAAGCTGTTGCTTCTAAACATCTTGCATACCGACAATGGCGCGAAAATCCTAACACCATAAATCGTAACACATTTGTTCGTGCCAGGAACAGATGCAAAGAAATTATCGACGAAACCAAGGAGGTACACAATCAACGGATTAGAAACAAACTTCTCGCCTGTTCCGGCAATTCAAGGTCGGTCGCTAAGGCAGTTAGTCAAAATTTCACCAAATCCACCATACCACCACTTACACGGCCAGATAATTCTATTGCAACGACACCTGTTGAGAAAGCGAACTTGTTGGCTGAACTCTTTGCTTTACATTCTAATGTCGATTTCCAAGGAAAAAACACCACCTACTATTCCCATAGTGCAGTCAAGGATGCCCGATGTTGTCTTCAGACAGCGTATTATAAAGCGTATTCTGATGAAGCTAGACACCAAAAAGGCTTATGGCGCTGACGGAATACCTGCCATAGTTCTTAAAATCTGTGCGAGGGAACTAACACCAGTTTTCTGTAGACTTTTCAACCTATCCTACAGAAAGGGAATATTTCCTTCCTGCTGGAAATGCGCTACAGTTCAGCCGATACCTAAAAAAGGCAAGAAGACCTTGCCAAATAACTACCGACCAATCGCACTCCTTTCAATAATATCGAAAGTCACGGAAAAGGCTATCAATCAGCATCTTCTAAAATATCTTGAATGATTCAACATTATTAGCGATCACCAATATGGCTTTCGTAAAAATAGATCAACAGGAGATCTTCTGACTTATGTAACACATGTTTGGAACAATGCAATTGAACACTTTGGAGAATCTCGAGCGGTTGCTCTGGACATATCCAAGGCATTCGACCGTGTTTGGCACGATGGGCTGTTGGCTAAGCTACGTTCTTATGGTATGTTGGAAAAGTTCTGTTTGTGGCTCTCATGTTTCCTCAGAGAGCGTTCTTTACGAGTGGCAGTCGACGGATTTCTTTCTAACACCTTCACTATCAACGCCGGTGTACCTCAAGGCTCCATACTGTCTCCTACTCTTTTTCTCATTTACATTAACGATCTGCTGGAAAAGACCGAGAATCCAATCTACAGCTTTGCAGATGACAGTACACTTATCTCTTCATTCACTTTGAACGCTCGGACATCGGCTACTCAGACGAATATCCGCAGACAGCAGGAAGTCGTTCAACTTAACAAAGACCTGGAAGAAATTCTATCTTGGGGTGACAGTAACCAAGTGGAATTTAACGCTACAAAAACCCAGGCGGCAGTTTTTTCTAAAAAAGTTAACGTTGCTGAACCCGACATAGTTATGTCGGGGCACTCCATTCCTCTAACATCGTCACTCAATTTGTTGGGCGTTAATTTGGGAGCAAATATGTCCTGGCATGAACATGTTGCAGGCATAGCAAGGAGAGCTTCTCAAAAGTTGGGAATATTATTTCGAACCAGAAAGCTTTACACTCCACAACAACTGTTAATTCTTTACAAAGCACAAATTCGACCAACTATGGAATACTGCTCCCATGTTTGGAGCTCCGCTCCCAAACATACACTGCATTTGTTGGATTCTATTCAGAGAAGAGCTGTTCGTCTGATTGGAGACCCGGAACTGACCGTCGGCCTTGATTCGCTGGAACATCGAAGAACGGTTGGCGACTTGAGCCTTTTCTACAAGTACTTTCATGGAAGGTGTTCGAAGGATGTGGCCCGCTTAATTCCTCCCAGAGCGGTGCATGTTAGAAGTACACGTCGCGCTAATTCTTCACATTCGTATGAGGTTCAGCTTGTTACTCCCCGTACAACACTTTTCAAGCAGTCTTTTATGGAGAACATCATCCCTTTGGAATAATTTGCCCAGGACTGTGTTTCCCACCGAGTAGAATCTACAGCGATTCAAGAACAACGTGAATCGCCTTCTCCGCACACGTGTCGCTCCTGTAGCGCTTTAGGGACTTCCCTGTAGCACGTGTGCTAGACCCATAAAAAAAAAAAATTCTAAAAAACATTGTCACAGTTGCTACGAGTACGATCCAATGGCAAAACGTCAAAGTTCTGTGTGAAAATCATTTGACATCGAAGATACTTCGCTACCGAAAATCCCGTGTCAAGACCATGCTGGTTTATTTCTACGATTCAAAGGATACTGTGCATAAAGAATTCATTCCAAATGCCATAACAACCCGGAAGAATTTGTTTTATGTTTGTTTGAATGGTTTTGGAGAATTTTAAGCACACGCGCTCCTTGTGAAAGGAAGCTGAATGTAATCGTACATCAATTTTCGGCTGAAAAAAGTCTTGCAACACTTAACCATCCACCTTATTCACTTGAGATGACTTTCTGCGGCTATTTCCTGCTTTCAAAATTAAAAATTTTGATGAAATATGACATTCCACACATAGAGGCAATCGTGATCATCGTGTTGAACAAGGTGCCAAAGCAGTAATTGCAAAAGTACCTTGACATGTGCAGTATGGCTTGGTGCTGAAGGAGGTTGGTTTGAATAAATAGAGAATCAGTAAAGATATTTCTTGTTATTAATTCTTCCTACAGTAAAGTTGCTTTTTCGACAATCTGTTCATATACTTTGGAGTTTTTAAGCTTTTTAAGCTGATATGGAGTAAATTTTCGGAATTCATCTCCGATTATATAAAATATCTTCAGGTATCTTTATTTAAGAAGATTAAAAACACTGAATGAATTCAATGAAAGTAAATATTCATGAAGGTAATACGTTGCGCTATAAAGAAAATACGAACATCTCAATTTTAACGAAATCCTAAAGAACACAAAAAGGAGAATATTTTCGTCGACTGCATATGGCATTCTTCAAATTTCAATGTCAAAAGCGACAGTACAAAAACTCGTGATTAAGTTAATTAACGTCGATTCAATCTTTTTCGATTCAACGGGTGGCAATTGCAAATCGGTCCATTAATCTGATCGTGCTGTCAGAAACAACTCAAAATTCGTGTGACGGAGTTCCTACAGTACCAAACTGTGCAGCATCTTGATTTGGAATCGTAGAATTTCCACATAAATATAGTCGAATGAGAACGCCACCTGGAGCTAGAAGCTTCTAGGGAGTTTTAGGTTATTTAGGTATTGCCAGTGGATAACAAGAAACAGGCCAATGTGTAAGGAGCAGAGAGGACTGATTGCAGTAAGATTAGGTGATTTCGGCGAAGAATTAAAGATATATAAATCATTCTATCATCATACGCCAATAAATACTAACGGTGCGAACACCGCTATTGTAATAAAAGGAAGCTAGACAATGCGCAAAAGTATGACGCATGCTGGTCCAATGATACTAGTTAAACCTTTTCTGCATTTAAGGAAATGTCTTATCTCCCTCGCGACTTACTCTTACAAGATTTTTTAATAATGCATCCAGCTTTTTTTTATGGGTCCAGCACACGTGCTGCAGGGAAGTCCCTATAGCGCTCCAGGGGCGGCACGTGTGCGGAAAAAAGCAATTCACGTTATTCTTGAATCGCTGTAAATTGTACTCGGTGGGAAACACGGCGCTGGGCAAATTATTCCAAAGGGAGGATGTTCTCCATATATAAGACCTTGAAAAGCGTTGTACGCGGAGTAACAAGTTGAACCTCATACGGATGTGAAGTATTATGCACTGCTCTGGGAGGAATTAAGCGGGCTACATCCTTCGAACACTTTAAATGAAAATACTTGTAGAACAGACTCAAGTCGCCAACCGTTCTTCGATGTTCCAGCGAATCAAGGCCGCCGGTCAGTTCCGGGTCTCCAATCAGACGAACAGCTCTTGAACTGCTGCTGAATCCTTCATCGCCGCATCTTTACGTTCTCAACTCTTCTGCCAAACTTTCCCTTACTTCTTCAATCAAATGCGATATGATTGTTTCGTGTAAGAACTCCGATATACCGTGATGGTGTCATATATTGTTTTGCGGTTGATTATCTTAACTAACCGGTCGATATCTGACTGAACGATAAAGAGATAATTTTGATGGCCGATGGCGTTCATTATTTATATTCCTAAAAATATTAATACAAGATGTTTATTTTAATTTAACTGCAAGCTGTAATAATTCTTTAAAAAAATTAAACTCATTATACATTAAAATTAACGAAATTTCTTTGTGATCAATATTAAAGCTCACTAACAAGCATAGCAACACTATAGACTCCTGGTACAGTGTTCAAACACATAACAAACACACGGGAACTATTTAACAATACGACAGCAGATTTTGGTGAATTGATTGACTAATATAATAATTACATATAACTTGAATGACAAAATTCCTTCAAACGAATGTATAAATGAGAAAATCATCAGTGCCGGCCCGTGGCTCAATGGTGTAGTTACGAATAAAAATTTAAACAACTGTTTATGATCACCACTTACGTTTATTATATTATTGCTGATAATTGTTTCGACACACTGTGTCTTCTTCTGGAGCACGATGTAAATTACTAACAAAGTATGTTATAGAATATATATTTGACCTAATTACGAGTACTAAATTCATTAACAATATTTACCTTAATACCTAGAACAAGTTCAATAAAGGAGACCCTCCCCCATCTAGTTGATCGTTGAGTAATAAATCTGAGGATTTTTTTTGGTTAATTTCTACCTGTTCTAGACAATTCAGTAATTTTCCTTTCTTTCCATTACGCAAAATTTTGAAATCTTCATTGAATGTATATTTTTCATCTGTTAAATGTTTAGCGTAATGAGATTTGTTATTTTTCATTCTATAGCTTTGTTTATGTTCCTTTATTCTTTTATAAAAAGATCTGCCTGTTTGTCCTACATACGTTTTATTGCAAGTGCCACAGCATAATTCGTAAACCCCCGTTTTATTTTCTTTTTTTGTTTTACTTTTATTATTTTTAATATGTCGAGCTAATGTGTTATTTCGAACCAGAAAGCTTTACACTCCACAACAACTGTTAATTCTTTACAAAGCTCAACTATGGAATACTGCTCCCATGTTTGGAGCTCCGCTCCCAAACATACACTGCATTTGTTGAACTGACTTGCGGCCTTGATTCGCTGGAACATCGAAGAACGGTTGGCGACTTGAGCCTATTCCACAAGCATTTTCATGGAAAGTGTTCGAAGGATGTGGCCCGCTTAATTCCTCCCAGAGCGGTGCATGTTAGAAGTACACGTCGCGCTAATACTTTACATCCGTATGAGGTTTAGCTTGTTACTCCTCGTACAACGCTTTTCAAGCAGTCTTTTATATGGAGAATATTATCCCTTTGGAATAATTTGCCCAGAACAGTGTTTCCCATCGAGTATAATTTACAGCGATTCAAGAACAACGTGAATCGCTTTCTCCGCACACGTGTCGCTCCTGTAGCGCTTTAGGGACTTCCCTGTAGCACGTGTGCTAGACCCATAAAAAAAGAGCTACAAGAATTTGTCCTTTGTACATGTTATTTAAACTAACGTGCGTTATTTGAGTTTTAGAGGTACTTTTTACCCACTATAAGGGTGAATTTTGGTTTGAATGCATATTTTCTTCTTTAGACTATAAAATATTTACTATTTTTCACACTTCATTAAGAGTCATTACATTATTACTATGTTTTAGTCCATTTCAAGGGATGTTTTTGGCCAAAAAAAAATGACATGATAAATCTTTTTTTACCTACGGATTCGAATTTAGCGTCGAAAATACTCTAGATCCATGGATTTTGGTTCATGGTAATGAACTTTCATTTTTTTTTTGTGGGGCTGTGTAATTATTTAAATATTATTTTTTATATTAATTTATCTAATTACATAAACTATAGTATCCAGTATGTCGCAAAATTTGTAGGTAGCATTCCAGCCTTGTGAAAAACACTGCCTTCAGAACTTAACAGGTAAATAAATATCACAGATACAAATATTATAAATTCTAGAGATTCTCCATGCGATCTTTTAAGACCTAAAAGGAATATTTTCAGATCTCGTGGTGAAATATTTATGCCTTATTTCATAAATTTATATTATTCTGTAAAAACGGCGAAGAAAAAACTTTAAGTATTTTCATTCAGCAATAGTTATTCCTTTTACGATGTTTTGCAGTTTAATTTGTTCATTAATTACCGTAAAAATCGAAAGTCGAAACTATGTAAAATTGTCTAATGAATTGTGACGCCTGGATTTCGAGTCATCACTTTCTTAACTCGTACAATAATTATAAAAACTGGTAAATATTCTTAATAATTTATCAACACTTTACAATAGAACTTTAACAAAATTTTACAGTTTTTAAAATTCAAAAAAAAAGTTGATTAATATTGCGTCTTTGTAAAATATCAATTTTTTTAAATCAATACACTTTCACACATTAATTTTTTTTGGTTAAAATGTATGTATTTTGTAAAATTTTGTTTGACACTATAGAAATAATTAATATATATATTTTTTGTAAATTACTCCAGTAACACAAATAATTAGCAACATTAAAAAAAAAAATAATAAAATATAGGAAAATCAAGGTTCTTGGGATTAGACTGTTAAAGTCAAGTGGCTTTTCGAGGTATTGCCTACGATTACACGAGGCATCGTAAGGAATATTTATTTTCGACAATGAACGAAACAGTGGACCTAGGTAAAACATAAAAATTAGGGTAGCAAAGACAGTACGAAAAAAATGAGAGACAAGATACCTTAACAGTTTTTTAACACTTCTTTTCCTTCTTTTTCCTGTCCCATGTATTCACATTCGTCGGGGTCTCTGTACCATTTCCTTAGTTTATATTGAGGTTGTTAGTCTCTGCTAGTCGAAAAATGGACGCATCGTCCGCAACTTCACACTAGTCCCTGATATTTCGAAGCCACGAGTGCTGCTTTCTACCTGGCCTGGCCAAAACTCTATTTTTTCCTGAAGAATCAGTTTAGGAATCGAGTAGCGGTCACCTCTTAGTATATATACCAAATAAGGCACCTTTCTTTATTTTAGGATATTAAGTAGTTGCCTCTCTACCAAGGCCCTTTGTCATTCAGCTTATTGATCAAAATTTGCAGATTTTCCATGTTCCATTGGCAACTATTGCGATATCGTCTGCACCCCGAATATTATTTATAGGCTTTCCATTAACCTTTATCCCTCTGCGTTCATCTTCTAAAGCAAGTTGAAATATTTTTTTATTGTATTTTAGATATTACATATTACTGGCGACAGTATGCACCCCTGCCTAACACTCTTTAAGACACTGAGAAGTTTTGTTGAAATGTTCTTATTAGTTTTGATCTCGGCAGATTTATTCCAGTATAGCTGTCTCATTATTGGTACATTCTTATCATCTGTACGAATCTCATGAAGCCGCTGCATCAGAAAGTCATACTTTATGTTGTCAAACGCCCGTTGAGAGACAACACTATATATATATATATATATATATATATATATATATATATATATATATATATATATATATATATATAAATACATATACATATATATATATATATATATATATATATATATATATATATATATATATATATATATATATATATATATAGAGGAGAAGGGTAGTCTTGACCGACTAGTTAAACAGCAGTATTACGTTCTTGGGGTAAGCGGTCTTTGGAAATGAACTAAAAAGTTTTGGACACCTTTTTTAGCTACGCTAAGCTTTCGAAAATATTTCATTTTCTTCATCAGGGCAACAATTACAGTAGATTATCAGTATTTTTGAGATTAAAAATAAAGAACAACCCTATTTTATATGTAACATTAAAGTACTTACTGCTAAGTAGTGTGTTCAAAAATTGTTGTTTGTGGGGGCACTTTATTACACTTATTCATAAGAAAAAACAGGAAAAAAGACTAGAAAAACTCGACATACTCATCTCTGGGAAATATAATAAATTTTTACTTCATTTTGTTAGAATAGTACAGAGAATTTTGTGGATGTAAAATGATTTTAATTTATAAAGGATTTTTTTGTTATGTTTTCTTGTCATTTTGCTAAGGGCAGTGTGTTTCTATCTCTTAGTTAAGTTGTGGTTAATTTATATTTGACAGTAGAATGACGTTAACATTTTGTTTGATCGTTTTAATTTTTTCACTTTAAAACGATCAAACAAAATGTCAACGTCATTCTACTTTCAAATATAAATTAACCACAACTTAACTAAGAGATAGAAACACACTGCCCTTAGCAAAATGACAAGAAAACATAACAAAAAATCCTTTATAAATTAAAATCATTTTACATCCACATAATTCTCTGTACTATTCTAACAAAATGAAGTAAAAGCCTCAGTTTTATTGGACGAGGGATATTGTCAGAGTTATGTTGCCAATTTGTTAGGCAAACATCGTTCCACAATAAGTCTTATGGTAAGACGCTTGAATGAAGTAGGAACTTATTCTAGAAGGCTAGGGCAAGGGCGAAAACGATGCACTAGCGACCTAGATGAACGTTTTATAAGACCATATGCTTTAAGAAACAGGACTGTCACTAGTTCTATAATAAGAAACGAAGTCGAAGCTGTTCGCAATGTCACAATTTCTTCTAAAACAGTTAGAAGACGGTTAAATGAAGCTGGATTAAACAGTAGGAGACCAGCCACTGCGCCCTTGCTTACTAGAGAGAACAGAGTTGCCAGCTTACGTTTTGCTCGAAATCACGAAAAACTGATCTGTGGATAATTGGAAACAAGTTTTCTTCACAGATGAAACTAGGGTTAGTCTAAAACATCCAGATGGTCGTGAGCGAGTATGGCGAAGACCAGGAGTGAGGGTTGCTCCTTGCAATATCTCTGCAAGGATTCCATTCGGCGGTGGCTCTGTTATGTTCTGGGGTGGCATCTGCTTTGATGTTCGCCCAGAGTTAGTTCCTGTCCGTACGATATCCATGAATGCTGACTACTATCTTGAGAATATTGTAATAGAACATGTGACGCCTTTCGGTCATTTTGTGGGGCCCAACTTCCTGTTTATGTAAGACAACGCTCGACCTCACGTGGCTAGGGATTTACTCGATTATCTTAATCAAGTTGATATACCGATTATGCAATGGCTACCAAAAAGCCCGGATCTGAATCCGATAGGACATGTATGGGATCACCTTAAGAAAAATGTGAAATGTAATATAATTGCACCTAGAAACCCGAGGGAACTTGAAAATGCAGTTATCATAGAATGGGAGCAAATTCCTCAAGATTTTATCCAAAATTGAATTAGAAGCATGCCTAGGCGCATAAACGCTGTCATCCGAAATAGATGAGGCAACACACGCTACTAGTGTCCCAGTTACACCATTAATTTTGCTACTAGTGTCCCAGATTATTTTTTTCATTATTACATAATTTCAACGATTTTGTTATTAGGTCTTAAGAATAAAGCTAGCTAATTCACTTTCAAAGTATCCGAATAAGTTTTTTCTAACTTCTAGGGTGTTCATAAAAAATTATTAAAATTAATTCATTATAGAGATTTGTATGATTTAATATATTGTTGCGTTAATTTTGTCCAGGAATGTATTTTCGAAAACTTGGCGTAGCTAAAAACGTTACCCCAAGAACGTAATACTGCTATATATATATATATATATATATATATATATATATATATATATATATATATACATATACATATATATATATATATATATATATATATATATATATATATATATATATATACATATATATATATATATATATATATATATATATATATATATATATATATATAATGTATGTGTCTTTTTATTATACGGAAATGGGTAAGTCGACCCATCTTATATTTATTTTTATAAACTAAAACATTGTTTAAATTGTATAAAATCCCTAGATTATGTTATTTAAACAAACATTGCGCAGCCATTAGAATCAGTCCAGATAAAGACTGCCATGCATGGACAAGAGAGAGGGAGTTTTAAAAGAGAGATGGCAGACCGGTTAGTCAAAATTCAATGATGATATGTGGTGTTTACATCATGAAACGCACTGTTTAATAACGATTAGGTTTCATTATAGTTTGTCTAATTAAAGGTGGTACATCTAAGTATTAACCTGCTTCTGGTGCGCTGAATACATTCTTCATTATGCAAAATCTATTTTGATGCATTCAAATAATAAAATACCAAATAAGATTGGCCAGATGGGTAAGTATAATAGTTGCCAAGTTAGATAGAGGCGCGGTGATTTTCGATTAATAGTTCCAGACTTATTTGAGTTACTTTTACGTGTTTTTAACGTGGGACGCTGTTTATCAAAATTTTTTTAAAATTTCATAAGCTATAGAGATATATCAGTTTTGATTTTCCCAACACTGTGTATATAACAATCAATTATAATTTACATGTAGATAAGGCTGTGAATAGGTAGATGTTTTTTTTTTCTCCTGATCGCTAAGGAATTTTTTTCTTTGGACTTTTTGTGCTTTAGGTCTTCGCAATACATCGAAAAAATTTTAGAATAAAATTAAAAATTAAAACATTTTTATATAAGAACGAGCTTTCCTCGCACTTTCCTGCTACAACACATGTTAAAGAATGTCTTTCTGTACAACCCTGTTCAAACTGCATGTCGCTAGCTGCTAAGGAATTTTTTTCTTTGGACTTTTTGTGCTTTAGGTCTTCGCAATACATCGAAAAATAATCAAAAATTAAAATATCTTTATATAAGAACGAGCTTTCCTCGCACTTTCCCTGCTACAACACATGTTAAAGAATGACTTTCTGTACAACCCTGTTCAAACTGCATGTCGCTAGCTGCTAAGGAATTTTTTTCTTTGGACTTTTTGTGCTTTAGGTCTTCGCAATACATCGAAATTTTAGAATAATAAAATTAAAAATTAAATTTTTTTTTATATAAGAACGAGCTTTCCTCGCACTTTCCCTGCTACAACACATGTTAAAGAATGTCTTTCTGTACAACCCTGTTCAAACTGCATGTCGCTAGCTGCTAAGGAATTTTTTTTTTCTTTGGACTTTTTGTGCTTTAGGTCTTCGCAATACATCGAAATTTTAGAATAATTAATTAAAAAATTAAAACATTTTTATATAAGAACGAGCTTTCCTCGCACTTTTCCTGCTACAACACATGTTAAAGAATGTCTTTCTGTACAACCCTGTTCAAACTGCATGTCGCTAGCTGAGGAATTTTTTTCTTTGGACTTTTTGTGCTTTAGGTCTTCGCAATACATCGAAATTTTAGAATAATTAAAAATTAAAACATTTTTATATAAGAACGAGCTTTCCTCGCACTTTCCCTGCTACAACACATGTTAAAGAATGTCTTTCTGTACAACCCTGTTCAAACTGCATGTCGCTAGCTGCTAAGGAATTTTTTTCTTTGGACTTTTTGTGCTTTAGGTCTTCGCAATACATTGAAATTTTAGAATAATTAAAAATTAAAACATTTTTATATAAGAACGAGCTTTTCCTCGCTTTTCCCTGCTACAACACATGTTAAAGAATGTCTTTCTGTACAACCCTGTTCAAACTGCATGTCGCTAGCTGCTAAGGAATTTTTTTCTTTGGACTTTTTGTGCTTTAGGTCTTCGCAATACATCGAAATTTTAGAATAATTAAAAATTAAAAAACATTTTTATATAAGAACGAGCTTTCCTCGCACTTTCTCTGCTACAACACATGTTAAAAAAGAATGTCTTTCTGTACAACCCTGTTCAAACTGCATGTCGCTAGCTGCTAAGGAAATTTTTTTCTTTGGACTTTTTGTGCTTTAGGTCTTCGCAATACATCGAAATTTTAGAATAATTAAAAATTAAAACATTTTTTATATAAGAACGAGCTTTCCTCGCACTTTCCCTGCTACAACACATGTTAAAGAATGTCTTTCTGTACAACCCTGTTCAAACTGCATGTCGCTAGCTGCTAAGGAATTTTTTTCTTTGGACTTTTTGTGCTTTAGGTCTTCGCAATACATCGAAATTTTGGAATAAATTAAAAATTAAAACATTTTTTATATAAGAACGAGCTTTCCTCGCACTTTCTCTGCTACAACACATGTTAAAGAATGTCTTTCTGTACAACCCTGTTCAAACTGCATGTCGCTAGCTGCTAAGGAATTTTTTTCTTTGGACTTTTTGTGCTTTAGGTCTTCGCAATACATCGAAATTTTAGAATAATTAAAAATTAAAATTTTTTTATATAAGAACGAGCTTTCCTCGCACTTTCCTGCTACAACACATGTTAAAGAATGTCTTTCTGTACAACCCTGTTCAAACTGCATGTCGCTAGCTGCTAAGGAATTTTTTTTTTCTTTGGACTTTTTGTGCTTTAGGTCTTCGCAATACATCGAAATTTTAGAATAATTAAAAATTAAAACATTTTTATATAAGAACGAGCTTTCCTCGCACTTTCCCTGCTACAACACATGTTAAAGAATGTCTTTCTGTACAACCCTGTTCAAACTGCATGTCGCTAGCTGCTAAGGAATTTTTTTCTTTGGACTTTTTGTGCTTTAGGTCTTCGCAATACATCGAAATTTTAGAATAATTAAAAATTAAAACATTTTTATATAAGAACGAGCTTTCCTCGCACTTTCCCTGCTACAACATATGTTAAAGAATGTCTTTCTGTACAACCCTGTTCAAACTGCATGTCGCTAGCTGCTAAGGATTTTGCTTTTTTTTCTTTGCTTTGGACTTTTTGTGCTTTAGGTCTTCGCAATACATCGAAATTTTAGAATAATTAAAAATTAAAACATTTTTATATAAGAACGAGCTTTCCTCGCACTTTCCCTGCTACAACACATGTTAAAGAATGTCTTTCTGTACAACCCTGTTCAAACTGCATGTCGCTAGCTGCTAAGGAATTTTTTTCTTTGGACTTTTTGTGCTTTAGGTCTTCGCAATACATCGAAATTTTAGAATAATTAAAAAATTAAAACATTTTTTATATAAGAACGAGCTTTCCTCGCGCACTTTCCCTGCTACAACACATGTTAAAGAATGTCTTTCTGTACAACCCTGTTCAAACTGCATGTCGCTAGCTGCTAAGGAATTTTTTTTTTCTTTGGACTTTTTGTGCTTTAGGTCTTCGCAATACATCGAAATTTTAGAATAATTAAAAATTAAAACATTTTTATATAAGAACGAGCTTTCCTCGCACTTTCCCTGCTACAACACATGTTAAAGAATGTCTTTTTGTACAACAACCCTGTTCAAACTGCATGTCGCTAGCTGCTAAGGAATTTTTTTTTCTTTGGACTTTTTTTTTGTGCTTTAGGTCTTCGCAATACATCGAAATTTTAGAATAATTAAAAATTAAAACATTTTTATATAAGAACGAGCTTTCCTCGCACTTTCCCTGCTACAACACATGTTAAAGAATGTCTTTCTGTACAACCCTGTTCAAACTGCATGTCGCTAGCTGCTAAGGAATTTTTTTTTTCTTTGGACTTTTTGTGCTTTAGGTCTTCGCAATACATCGAAATTTTAGAATAATTAAAAATTAAAACATTTTTATATAAGAACGAGCTTTCCTCGCACTTTCCCTGCTACAACACATGTTAAAGAATGTCTTTCTGTACAACCCTGTTCAAACTGCATGTCGCTAGCTGCTAAGGAATTTTTTTCTTTGGACTTTTTGTGCTTTAGGTCTTCGCAATACATCGAAATTTTAGAATAATTAAAAATTAAAACATTTTTTATAAGAAAACGAGCTTTCCTCGCACTTTCCCTGCTACAACACATGTTAAAGAATGTCTTTCTGTACAACCCTGTTCAAACTGCATGTCGCTAGCTGCTAAGGAATTTTTTTCTTTGGACTTTTTGTGCTTTAGGTCTTCGCAATAATACCTTTTGGGACACCCTATATATATATATATATATATATATATATATATATATATATATATATATATATATATATATATATATATATATATATATATATATATACTCTTTAAATTTTGAGTACTAAATATGTACCCTGTATATGTATATATACCCAGTACAGTATTTGTGTTCTATCCCAATCTAATAAAGATAACTTTTCTTAACTTTGGTATTATCTTTGTCGCGTGGTATAGTGTTACACAGTGCTTTATTAATGTATAAAAAAGACTGAATTAATTAATAAACTATTAAATAGTTTATGCTAGCGTCACATACACGACTAAATAAGTACTTACAAAATAGAGTGGGTTAGTTGTGGTACTAGTAGAAATTAAAATAAAATATGTTGGATTCAAATAATTCACCATGCCGCAAGGTTTTTTTTTACTACAACAAAAAATACGATATCTGGAGTTTCATATGCGAAACATGAATTTGACCTTAAAATGATTTTAAAAAAATCACGTCTTTTGGGAAAACCTAACATAAAAATAACTGGACAACTCTATCATTCTTTATCAAACGCAATTTCCGACCACAGTAGAATAAGTTCCTTTTAAAACGATATCTAATTGTTTACTGAGAAAATATAAAAAATTTAAGTTATAACATCATTTAGCTTAAAATAAAATATATTTTCTATTAATAAAATTATGAATTTTTATATTGTACACATTCGCCTAAAAACGTTCATGTCACTTTATTTTAATAACACTACAATGTGGTCAACAGTTCAAAAAAATATTCTCGGGTAGCAAACAGAGTCGAAACCCAAGATATATATATATATATATATATATATATATATATATATATATATATATATATATATATATAAAATCCTAAGTTATGAAGACTAGTTGGGGGAACTCGGCAAAAAACAGGCATCAACAGATGTTCATACTATATTCATTTAGCCAATATTTCGGTCCTAGGTTGGGACCTTCATCAGGGCACAAACTGAAAAAGAGATAACGAAGCAACCAATAAAGAAAATTAGGCATAAAGACTTGGTGTTATGAAGTCAAGTTTTTAATTATCAATTTTAATTATTAATTTCTAATTTGCAATTTTTTTTGATTTCAATCCTACAATTATTAATATGTAACTATTGTAATTAAACAGTATTATTATTCTAAACAATCACAAATTATTATTATCATTATGAAGAAATGTCAACAAAAAAGTGACTCACTTGTAGCATGAAATTTAATCTAACAAGAATGACCATCAATAACAATCGCCATAGTAAAAACCAACACTGAAATAAAACTACCACAATTCACTAACATATTAACATAAAAACATGGCATTTACAGCAGGGATGCCATTGATAACGTTGGATGCTGAAATTCAAAAACTAATTAACCACCTGCCATCTTAAAGAAAAATGAAAAGTGACAACTTTGACAGAGCGCTGACAAAGGACGACCACCTGACAGATGTAAGGGATCACTCAAAAAGAATAAAAGGAAAGGTCGAACGACCAGGAAAGGACCGGTTTTAGTACGAAATTAAGTGCTACGTCATATAATAAAATTTTGGTATAAAGGGAAAGGATATCCAATGGGAAGGCAAATTTTCGCTGTTATGACCATTGAGTGACATATAAAGGAAACAAATTTTTACTTCATCTGGGGGGGGGGGAGTAAAGCAAGGGAACAAGGGAGGCGGTAATTTGAAAGGATTTTTATTGATTGGGGACATATTATTCAATTTATTATTATAATTGTTATTGTTATTAATGTTACTTCCATAGGAATGTAATTATAAAGAAATTGAAGGGAAACCAAGAAAAACATATACTTAAACAAGATGGTACCCAGAGGGCAGTATGCAGAAGGACAGAGATTTCAAATACTAAAACGAAAGTTATTATGAGGAGTATGACGACCCAGAGATATTATGCAAAGGATGACGATCACAAGAGAGAAGAAAGCTGTATATGCTGCTCAGGCCGTCAAGATCAGTTCTTTTATTAATATTTTGGGGATTCTCGTTGATATAGCACATCTCAAGGAATTCTCTTTTAAGAAGGTTTTTTTGGTAATGAAGGATTTTTGGTTCTCTGAAATTAAAGGAATGTCCATTTCTTCATAATGATAATAATAATTTGTGATTGTTTAGAATAATAATACTGTTTAATTACAATAGTTACATATTAATAACTGTAGGATTGAAATCAAAAAAAATTGCAAATTAGAAATTAATAATTAAAATTGATAATTAAAAACTTGACTTCATAACACCAAGTCTTTATGCCTAATTTTCTTTATTGGTTGCTTCGTTATCTCTTTTTCAGTTTGTGCCCTGATGAAGGTCCCAACCTAGGACCGAAATATTGGCTAAATGAATATAGTATGAACATCTGTTGATGCCTGTTTTTTGCCGAGTTCCCCCAACTAGTTTTCATAACTTAGGATTTTGTTAGATACGGCAACTTTTGCTTTCTCTCTATTTATTATATATATATATATATATATATAATATATATATATATATATATATATATATATATATATATATAAAAATTCCGGGTTTCAATCCGTTCGTCTAACAATTAATTTGCACGACGTTTCGCCAAAATCTCATTTGGCATTTTCAAGTGCTCTTGCTGCTGCTGCCGCTCGAACTAACTAGGAGTTAGCTTCGTTACACGCCCAATAAATCATAAATTTAAAATTTCAATGAGTGCAGTAAGTAACAAGTAAAAACCAGTGGACAAAATTGCAACCCTGATCTATGCAAAAAGTTACACACTTCCGTGCAACACCGTCAAGAAAATGGAATAGCTGCCTGCAATTTTGTAATACTGCTTTTGATATATAGAGGTGTTGCACTTAGATTTATTATATTTAATAGCTGATTATTTGTTTATATATTATTATAAATGAAATATAAATTTAGAAAATATTCAGGTGTTAATAATAAACACCATATTATTTACTTTCGCCTGTGTTAGTGAAAACCCTACACTTTATTATGTTAGACTTGAACTTAGGTATCTTTTAAATTTTGGAAGTCTGACAACACTATACATTTGACCAAATCGTTGGGAGTCGCACGACACTGACAGAAAACACAGATGGAACAGAAGAATAATATAGAATAATAAACAATAGAATTCAAGCCGGTAATCCATGCTGATAACAGATGGACATGTATAGTTGAATGGAGGCCTAGAGAACACAAAAGATGCAGAGGTAGACCACAGACAAGATGGACGGAAGACATAAAAAGATTAGCGGGACATGATTGGATGCAAAAAGCACACAACAGGGCTCATTGGAGACAACTTGGGGAGGCTGACATCGGACTATGGATGGAGTGAGCTTATATGCACTATAGGAGGTGTTAACATCGAAAAATCTTACAAGGACAACTAAAATGTCTATCTACAAAACTATCATTAAGCCTGTTGTAACGTATGGTTGTCAAGCATGAACTCTGACCGTGGCAAATGAAGAGCATCTGAAAGTATTCGAGAGAAAGAATTTTAAATCTGGCATCGGAAGAGGCGCCAGTTAGTAAGAAATCCTTGAGACGCCCGCGACTTCGTTGGAAAGATAATATTAAGAAAGACCTCCGAATACTAGGGGTCGAGAATGAAATCAAAATCATGCTTGATAGAAGACAATGGAGGCGTAATGTTCGGTCGGCTAAGATCTACCCAGGGGTTGTAAGCCACTGTCAAACAATTTTGAGGGCATGTTGGATTATTGATCGTGTTTTAATGGAAGTGTACGGAAGCATGGTTCTGTCTATTTTGTAGGTTTAGGTCAGATTTTTTTCAAAAGCTTGGCGTTACAGAATACAGAACAATTCTCAGATCGAACTGGTATCCAGTAAGTCAAATTAAGTCATATACGAGTTTAGGGTACAAAATCAACAACCTAACACTATGTTGAAAAGTCATTCAACAATTAAACTAAAAGCTGTTATGTGTCAATCACGAATGAATGATTTCTCTGCATTTTTTTAAATTCAGATTTATGCATTCAACTAAAATAACACCCCACACAATGCTCGAATTAAAACTAATTTATGTTTGTCGTCAAACTAAGGTAATGGAAAATCTTATTTACTGTTGGACGGAATCCAAAGTATTGTTGGTCAGCAACATAAAAGCTGGTAAATTTAATTATGCAAAATCATTATGAATTTATGAGGAAAAATATGGCAAATCGTTTTTTACTGAAAATATTTTTGTTATTACAATATTTAAAAGCAACTTGTAAATGCGTAAGTATTAATGAGATTTATTTTGAGCATCTCATTATAATCAGACATAAATCATCTTAAAATAAATATTGCCTGTTCCTCAATACAAGATAATGTTTCATTTTTAAATTTTCAAAATTAACTAAATAGAAGGCAGTAAGAAATTTCTCAAAGACCTTTGGCTGCTTTAGAGTTATTTTTCGCGAACTGTTACTGGTGATAAAACTTGGGTGTCCTCTTGGGATCTTCCCAAGAAGTAGAATCCATGCAATGGGTTTATAAGGCGAAAACTCAATCATCTTCTGGAAAGTTGACTGCTCTCGTTTTTTGGGACTGCGAAGTAATTTTGTTCATGAATATGAAAAAGGGCTCACAATTAATGGAGAGGTTTACAGAAGCACGATTTAAGACGTGGAGCAGGCCATCAGAGAAAAACCTCCGAAATCATAGGGAACCACAACTTTGCTGTTGAACAACTGCAGGGTACGAAAGTTTGCAAAGTTCAAGCCAATACCGGAAGCTGTAGATTTACCGATCTGTAACATCTATTCTATAGTCCTAATTTAGCGCTCTGCAACTTCTTTGTATTCAAACATCTGGAGAATGACTTGAGAGGCTGAACATTTTCCTGAAATGAGGAGTTAAAAGTTTTTGTAGCGTCATTTTTACAGGCGCAAAGAACTCGAGAAACAGTGGATTATGTCTATCCAGTGTAGACAGTACATATGTAGAAAAATAAATTATTTTAAGCTATGTGAGTTTTCCTTTATTGCTAGGCAGATAACACAGGTCTGCAACAAAAATGCTGTCTGGATGTTTTCAACTGATTTCTATGTATTTAGGTATTCTGAAAACTAAAAAAATTCTCAAAAAATTCCAGAACGTCAGGTTATTTTGCAAAACGCAAAATTTTATTATAAAAAAGGGTTTTTTTGGGCTACCTTGAAGTCATAAATAAATAGGTACAATTTTATTTTGATTACTGTTTCTAAATGTATACAGGCCATAACTATCATTACTTTCTAAATAAAGAACGCCCTGTGTGAGCAAAATAACAAACATAAACGTTGTAACCAGAACGTGCGCGCTCCGATAGTGTAGAAAGTGGCGCGGTACAATTACGTGTTAACTCGTCATTGTTTTATAGATCTTGGTTCAATATAGTGCAATGTCATCTGTGCGGAAGTGCGTGAATTCGTCTGACAGTTTCTGTTATATTTGTGGCGAATATATGGTATTAAAGCAACAACTTAATATTGCGGACTTTGTAAAAAAAGTATACTTCACGTATTTTGGCTTAAAACTTGGAGATCAGGATAAAGTTTGGGCACCTCATAAAGTCTGCAAACGATGTGTTGAAGACCTTCGAAATTGGTTTAAGGGTAAGAAAAAAGCTTTCCGATATGCGATTCCTATGGTATGGCGCGAGCAAAAGAATCATAGTGATGATTGTTACGTTTGTTCGTCTAATGTGAAAGGGTATAATTCAAAATGGAAGCAGTCCATTTCATACCCCAATCTGCAATCAGCTATTCGTCGCATCCCTTATGGGACCGAAATACCCCCTGCTACCTTGGAAGAGATTCCAAGTTCTGACGAAGATGGTGCTGTACCTGAACCCGATGACAAGTCAAGTTTTCAATTTGAAGATGACAGCAGTCCGAAATTGTTTTCCCAGGGCGAGCTAAATGATTTGGTAAGAGACTTGAATCTTCCCAAAAACGCTGCTGAGTTGCTTGGATCAAGGCTCAAAAGCAGGAACTTACTTTTGCCGGGAGTGTCTTCCTCCTGGTTTAGATATCGTGAGAAGCAGTTCACTTCCTACTTTGCCCAAGAGGACGAGTTGGTTTATCGTACCAATATTGAAGGTTTGATGGATACATTTAAGATCTCATACGACCCAGCACAGTGGCGTATTTTCATAGATTCTTCAAAAAGAAGCCTTAAAGCAGTTCTGCTTCACAATGGCGGTTTATATGCTTCCATTCCTGTCGGTCATTCCGTACACCTCAAGGAAACCTACAAGAACTTGAAATTGGTTCTTTGCAAATTAAAATATAAAGACCACGGTTGGCAAGTGTGCGGTGATTTAAAAATCTTGGGCATGTTGCTCGGACAACAATCTGGGTTTACCAAATTCCCTTGCTTTTTGTGTCTATGGGATAGTAGAGACCGAGCAAATCACTGGACCAAAAGGTGTTGGCCTCCGAGGGAGCTTAAAGTTGACGAAAAGAACGTCCTGCATGAAACTTTGGTGCATCCTCATAAAGTTCTTCTACCACTGCTTCACATAAAGCTGGGATTGATGAAGCAATTTGTAAAGTCACTTCCAAGAGATGGAAATTGCTTCAAATACTTAATATCAAAGTTCCCAGGCCTCTCGGAGGCAAAGTTGAAGAAAGGTGTTTTCGTTGGACCAGATATTAGACGGCTTATGGCTGATCCACAATTCATCACAACCATGACGGATCCTCAAAGAGAAGGGTGGATTGCCTTTAAAGAGGTCATAGAGAAATTTTTAGGCAATAACAAAGACCATAACTACAAACAAATCGTCAAAAGAATGTTAAAAGCATTTCAAGCTTTAGGTTGCCTAATGAGTTTAAAAGTACATTTTCTTCATTCCCACCTCGACTACTTTCCAGAAAATTTAGGAGATCTGAGTGAAGAGCAAGGTGAACGATTTCACCAAGATATTAAGGAGATGGAAAAAAGATACCAGGGAAGATGGAGCGTCTCACTGATGGCAGATTACTGTTGGACGCTTCAGAGAGACCTTCCAGATGCTTCCTACAAGCGAAAATGTACCAAAAGGAGTTTCACTGGGAAAAAGAAATGTGTTTAGTGCTTACTAATGAATGTATTTTAGATAAAAAAATAAGTTTTGTTACGCAATTATAAATTAAAAAAAATTTTTTTAGTCTTTTATCTTTTATTTTAAGATGATAACTTGTTTAACATAGATACCTACATTGTCAGAAAACGTGACGTTCTATGACAAAATGAAAGTCATTTCGGATTCAGTACACCCGAAAACATAAGAATTAGGCAAAACAGCTCTCTTTTTTTGCAGACTTGTGTAATTTAAAAATACCCTCGAAATACTTCCAAATGAGCTCTTATTGTTTACGGGTATAATTCTTCTGAAAAAATTCAGAACAATTACAACTATAAGGAATTTGTGGAAGATTTCTATCAAAAAGCTCTTACTGTGCTTTATCATTTGAGAAAAAAGCAATTGATGAAAACATCAATTTCTGTATTGAAGAATAACTGTTTTTGGTATATAGTCCAATTAGTCTATTTTATAAGAATCTGTAATATTCAACCGTCAGCCAGTAAAAATCCAGCTTTCATCATACTAGAAATTGTGTTTTAAGGTTTTAAATTCTATCCTCAATGTTTCAGTTTATATTTGTTTGATGGCCCTTGTTTCTTGGAACAATTAAAAGAAAATATCCGGCAAGAAGTAGCGGCGACCACTGAAACGACGCACAGTGTGAGTACCATTATTTGGACAAAAATCTATCGACAGTCGGCAATTTATCCGATTTGAATAAATCAAACGGGAAAATACTCGTAAAATATTGTGCTTTAAGATAATACTGCGGTGAAGAAGGTTAAAATTAACATAACCTATAAAAAATTCCCTAGAATACACATATGCGTGATTATAAAGAAAGAGTTATGAACAAAACAACTAAAACAATATACCTTTATGTTAACAGATAAGTTTCAATAATATATTTCAGAAAAAAAGGTTTGAAATAGGACTTTTTTTCGGAAATATTTTATTACAGACATAAGACTTTTGTTTACATGCATTAGTTATACAGTATTGGCAAAAAAAAATTAATTCGTAACATTATGATTTCCCGCATCAGATTAGGACAGGATTGAAAATATTTATATTTATGGATTAGGTTTTGTTAGGTAAAAATTAGCTTGTAGTTCTGTAAATGACAAATTATTAGACAAAATTTAATTGCTTTGTGCATTAGGTTGCAATAGATTTAAATTCATTTTTAAATTGAAAAATATTGTTTGTAACATTACTATTTTATATGCACTAGAAGATGTTAATTGTAAAATTTAAATTTATGCATTAGAAAATTTTAGTTTTGATATGGTTTATACATAGATCTTCGAATTATTATTGTAGGAATTGGGTTATGTTAGTTTTATTATTACTAGTGTACAATTTTAAGAATTATATAAAAGTATAATAATATGCGACTATTGAAAAATTATTCATAACAACTTTGGATTTCTTAAAATACTGTAAGGTTGATAAAAATGTGATTTGGCATAATTTATACATCTAAAAATGTTCTGTATATCATTAAACGTTTAGATCAGGGGTGCTCAAACTTGAACTGCTGGCGATCTACCTCAATATTGTTAGACTACGATCGATCGACTCTGAGAGGCTGCACAATATGCATTTTTTTAGTCAAGGTAAGTGTAGGTCTGCTCTAAAATGTCAATGAAAAAACTCACAATTATTCAAAATTGCGAGTTTATTGGTTCTTACAAAACAAACGAGTTCTATTGTCTAAACTTAACTAAAGAGTGACTTTGGATGTTGAAGCGTGGCACTGCATGTCCTCAGCATACTTTTCATAAGATGGTACGTAATTACCGAGTGCTAATCGCATGCATGATGACATATGTTCGTCAGTTAGTCGATTGCGATATTTTGACTTAATTATCTTCATTTCAGAAAATGCAGACTCGCACAAGTAAGTTGGCCCAAACATTGCCGTCAGTTGAAGGGCGATTTGCCTTAGATTCGGATATTTATCTTCAGATATAAAACACCAGAATTTTGTATCGCTAATCATCTCAATAATAGTTTTTCCTTTACCTTGAAGCTCCAAATTAATGGTGTTTAAATGCATTGTGATGTCTGTCAAAAATGCCAAATCAGTCAGCCATTTTCCGTTTTTCAGCATCTGAGTGTCATCACCTCTTTTGTCCAGAAAAGCTGTTATTTCGGGCAATAATTCTTGAAACCTTTCTAGGAATTTTCCGCGACTCAACCAGCTGACGTCCGTGTGAAGAACTAAATCAGTGTGTTCAGCTGACTCACTATCTTTCAACTGCAATTTAAAAAGACGTCGTTGCAAGCAACGTGCACGGATAGAATTCACAATTTTTATTGCAATGCCCATAATCTCCTCCATGTTTAGAACTTTTGAACACAAAATTTATTGATGTATAATGCAATGGAAGGAGAAAAATGAAGGGAAATCATCATTAGCTCGACACAAAATGTTACAAAATTTAAGAAAACGTCATATATATCTTCGCCACGGGTCTTTCCTTTCAGAGGAATCATTGTCAAAAACTCTTCCTTAGCCGACATGTCATTGAATACTATTCGAATAAAAATGCACAGCTGGGCAGTGTCTGTCATATCGGTGGATTCGTCGAACTGTAAAGAAAAGTATGTACATTCCATGATATCATTTTTTAGTTTATCTGCCATGTCCTGACTCATGACTTCAACACGCCTTGTGATAGTCGGACGAGATAACTGAAGTTCTCTAATAGCAGACATAATCTCTGTTTTATTTTTAAAATCTCCAAATAAAGTCTCACCCGCTTCAATAAATGCTTCCGTCACAACCAATCCATCATCAAATGGTTTCTTGTGTTTCGCCAATATATGAGATATTTTAAATGACGCGATCGTTGCTGCTTTTGATTGTTTAGCTGGTCTTGTGAACATGGTTTGTTCTTTTTTCAAACAAGTTATCAAATCACGTACTTTTCGTTTTCTTAATTCACTCTGTGACGGAAAAGCCTTTTCATAGTTTTTATGAACCGTTTTATGATGCCTCTCTAAGTTCCCACGCTTAGGTATTGCAACTGACGCACGGCAAATGAGACAAATGCACTTATCCTTTACCATACAAAAGAAAAATTCTTCCTCCCAATTGTTATTAAAATGATAAGTTTTACTTTTCTTCGCCGCACTCATTTTGGACTATTTATTAATAAACTTTGTATCGATGTATCACCTTCAAGTTACAACTCAGACTGACTCCTATTCCTGCAGGCGCAACATTTATATCGGCGCGAACGAAGTCTCGAATGTTCCCTTCAAACACGCCGCCTGAAGTTTCTAGAAAAATCGGCGGGAATCAAAAACGCGGCTTTTCTTTGACAAGTACCGCGCGTTCCTTTGATAAAGCCGCCTTTTGCCGCTAGCAGGGGTTATTACGATAAAAGAAAGTGATGAGGGGGTTATTCTGGCTTAATTGTGGATCGAATAAATTTTAGTAGTTTATTCATTACATTTTGTTTTAGTTACCTAAAACAAAATCTGTGAATAGTTCTATATCGGAATTTTTTTCTCGAGATCGACTCAAAAAGCACTCGCGATCGACTCAAAAAGCACTCGCGATCGACTTGTCGATCGCGATCGACCGTTTGAGCACCCCTGGTTTAGATTATTTAATAATATACTTTCAAAACTTTTTTTCTGAAATATTTTATTGAAATGAAAATGAACATAAAGGTATATTGTTTTAGTAGTTTTATTCACAACTTATTTTTTTATAATTACGAATATGTGTATTCTAGGGAATTTTTTATGGGTTAAGTTAATTTTAACCTTCTTCGCCGCAGTGCTATCTTAAAAAATAAGAGCGTTTTCCCGTTTGATTTATTCAAATCGGATAAAATGTGGAGTGTCAATTTTTGTCCAAAAAATGTCACTTTTCTCACACTGTGCGACGTGCAGAGCAATGATCACTAATTTTATCGTCAGTTTAAAAGACTGTCGGGGATATGACGGTTCACAATTATACGCTATTATTTTTTAGATACAATTTTTCAGGACTGTAGCTGATATAGTATAAATGCGTTTTTTTCAACTCGTTTTTTTATTATAAATGATTTAAAATTAAATTTCTACATGGGATTCCCTGTATTTTAAGGAATAAAAATATAGAGGAATCGATTGAAATCGTAAACGGAATTTAAGAGTGACTAAAATGATGAACAAAATCAGCTCAGGTCGCAGACAAATCGAATTAAAAAGACAGAATATCCAATTTGAAAGAACAGCAGGAAAACCTATAACTGATAAGTTGCCTGTTCGTATAGCCAATGTATCAGTATTAAAAATAATTTAATATAATAATCCGCTTATTTAATTCGAGAAAGAAAACATAAAATTACGGTATTTGTAGTCTCTGGTTTTGCAAATTTTATTTTAATCCGCTTCATTTGCTGATAACACGTAAGTTTTTTTTTATCAATTTTAGATACCAAGAAATATTCAACAAATATTAATTAAATAAAGTCCGACTCTGTTTTGAAATAAATTATAAAACAAATTTAATTAACGCTGCCCATAAGCAATCTATCTACTACCGTACTTACCGGAAACCTGCGCTCCGCTTGTGTTTCCTGCGCTCTCTGGAATATTTCCTGCAAAAAACAAAAACAACGTGTAGGTTACAAGAATCGCATTCGAAATGATAGCAGTTATATTTTTATTTTACGTTACAGATAACTGCAGTATGAACATGCATATTAGGTTATGTTAAATGATTCTAAAGTGTTTTGATGTAGAGTTAGGAGTTTTAGAGTTAAATGAAATTTTTACAGATATTTTATTTTTGAATTAGTAGCTCAGTTAATTTTAAAAATCCCTATGGTCGTCACCAACAGGAAAATATAGTTTTGGACATTTAAAAATCTTCATTTACACTTGAACCAAGAAAGGTTTGGTAAATAACAAAAATAATATTGAATGAACAGATTTGTTTCACGAGTACGTCTTTTCATTTAAATAAATATTCTTTCAATCAATACAATGGTTATTTAATTCAACAGAATATTATTTTCGTTATATAAGAAACACAGCTAAATTAAAATTACAAGTGATAGTACCATGCAGGGTTATACCCAAAACTTGAGCTCCAGTACTTCTTTACTGAGCTTATTTGTGCGTTTTATATACATTTTGGAAAAAAAAAGAATTAAGGCTAATTGTAATTGAGGCATCGGATTGTAGAACTGATTCTACGCGTGACCCCTGTTTCCCTACTAGGCAGGAGAGAGGATAACGCTGTGAACGCGTCGATCGACGGACAAAATCAATTTACAACGCAATGATCAACTCCTCTTTTTTTCTGTTAATAATTAACGAATCAAGTTGATTTTCGCATAGAAACACTCTTTTGGTTTGTGCGCTTCTTATGGATATAGTCGTTTGATAAAATTGCTTGTTTAATTTGTTATTAAGAATGAATAAACTTTACGCTGAAAAATTTCAATATTAATTAAAAAATTGGCCAAAATAAATAATGTCGGCTTATTTTTCATACCTTTGCAAGTCTTATATTAAAAATTCAGGTCTATATGTTAATTTTTGCAGCAATGCTGTGGATACAAATACACACGAGCTTTTAACGCACGCGCGCCATTTCATGCAGCTAATCGTTGTGAAATTTGTTTTTTGAATGCTTTCAGCTGCCAAAAAACATTTCGTTTTCTTATTTGGTTATTTCATTTGAAACTTAAATAATCAACTATTAATATTAATTTGTCGTAGCAAAATCAAATAAGAAAAGTAACTGTGTAACTGTATAGATATAAATTTTTAAAGTAAAAATTATAAAAAGCTATATACACGGTTTAAAATCATTTTTACAATTTTTAACGCCCAAATTCAAAAAACCGTTTGGTTAATTTTTACTTTGAAAATTTATATCTACGCAGTTACACCATTTAGTTTTATTATTTGATTTTGCTATGACAAATTAACAAATTAACATTAATATTTGTTTATTTCATTTTCAAAGGACATAACCAAATAAGAAAACGAAATGTCTTTTTGGCAGCTGAAAAACAAATTTTTAGTACGATTAGTTGCACAAAAACGCGCGCGTGCGCTAAGAGCTCATGCGCGTTTGTTTATTTATCTACATCATTCCTGCAAAAATTAAAGTAATGACCTGAATTTTGATACTCGCAAATGTATGAAATAAGCCAACATTATTCATTTCGGCCAGTTTTTTAATTAATGTTGAAATTTTTCAGTGCAAATTTTATTAAACGACTTTATCCATAACATATACAAATATATACATATATATATATATATATATATATATATATATATATATATATATATATATATATATATATATGGCGGTCTGGAATGTAACACTCCTCTTCTTTAACACTCAATATTTCGTTATCGTTTGATAACTTCTTTAGAAGTAACTACAATATTAT
>CM032456.1:35547034-35644534 GCA_019049505.1 Pachyrhynchus sulphureomaculatus | reverse complement strand
AATCGCGAAAAGTACTTATCAAAAAATTTTGAAAAAATTCTGGAATATTCTCCTCGGGGTGTAGATTGAACGAAAATTATCACGAGTGCATTACCTTTAATAATTTATCTGGTATATAAAAAAAACAGAAATTTCAAGGTCATCAATTTTCAGTAAAGATTGGAAACAAACTTTGTTGAAAACTCATTTGAGGTGTGTTTTGTGAAGTCACTGATCATTTTATACTTCCATTATAACATTTTTTATTTAAAAAGCAATCAACGAACGGAACACTAAATGCGCAAGATCAACTTGCACTTGACCGGTTATTCAACATGACAATGCTCGGCCCCATGTTGCAAAATGTGTTAAAAACTATTTGGAAAACGTCAAATGGGACGTTTTACCCACCCGCCGTATTCACCGGACTCAACCTCTTCAGACTACCACTTATTTCGATCGATGCAGCACGGACTTACATTTTTACGAAGAAGTGAAAATTTGGCTTGATGAATGGTTGGCCTCAAAAGATGAAAAGTTCTACCGGTGCAGAATCCATTTTTTGACAGAAAGATGGGAAAAAAATGATTATTAAGGTAATTCATTTTGTGGTGGAAATAAACGCTTAAATATTGCGAAAAAATCGACATTATTAACCGAAACACGTATTATATAATATATTATTGCAGGTACAAGACTCTTAGTGTACGAGTCCCACTAGCACTGAACTAGTCCTTTTTTAAATCAAAATTTATAAAAAAAAAAATAATACCTTATTCCTTATATGGTGGCCATCCTATTATTGACCAGGTGTTAATGAGATAATAGTTTTCATCTTATAAACAACATGACATTCATTTTATTGATTCTATTGATTCGATTTATTTACCTATCTAATACAGCTTCAGAAGATTTGTCTTTTTTCGTGCCGCAGGGGACTAGTTGTACGCTAAATAAAACAAATTTGTCTTATCCTCAGAACAGTACATACATATTTAAACTGCCAAATAGTAAAATACTATTATATTTTTCCCATTACTTCTTGCCAATACAATACGCAGTAAAATAAATTACTTTCAAATTAAAAACAATATAGTTATTTAGGTTATTGGGTATTGTTCTAAATGCCTACCATAATTAGGAGTCTTTTGTTTTTAATGGTAATTTTGACACGCAAAAATCATGATTAATTATTAAAACAAATCATTTCTCAGGGTATAATCGTAGTCGTGTACGCACAAACTGTTCTATGGCTAGTTGTATTCATTGAAAAATATATAAAAAAACTTATTCATGTTTAACTTCAATTATTCACTGACTGCGACGTTAAACAATAGTTGAACCCTATGAAAACTAACACATTTTTTTAGTGTTCCGTACGGAACACTCATGTGTTATGGGATCACTTCGGTGTCCGTTAGTCACATCTTATTTTCTCTGAAACTATTTGACGTAGAAAGTTGAAATTTGGCACAAATATAGGAATTGATGATCCAATCAGCGCCGTGTAGTTTTAAGGGTGAATACCACTAAAATTTTCAAAAAATCGATTTTTTTTTCTTTGCTTAAATGATTAAATGTTGTCTAGAATATGGTGCAGGTATATACAAAATTTTTTACGTTAAATTACAACTAAACTTTTAAACGCATTTTTCTCGAAACCACGTTTTTTCACCTTACCGGAAATATAACTCAAAAAGTTTTCAATCAATCGACTAAAAATTTTGGACACAGCTTTAAGAGGATGACGTACGGATTTTTCGATTAATGCAATTTTTTTTTATTAGCCATTTTGTGCAAAATTTTTACTCATTTTTTTTGGTTTAGTTCATTGGCCTGCCAAATTAACAAAAATAATTTTCTTCATTTCCCTACGTCATTCCCTAGATTTTCCCTTTTAAAACAAGAATATTTTTGTTTTTTCATTCTAGGTTTATCCCTTTGTGAAAAAACTTTCCGGTAGTGCAAAAAAGGGGTTTGGTTCACCAAGGGCTACAGCCGCCATTTTGTAATTAAAAAATTCTGAAAATCATGTATATTTTTTGATATTTGTATAATAAACATTTTTTAATCGCAAGTCGATACCTTGTATAGTTTTTCTTAACAAAATTCTTAAAATTGACCTTTTTTTTGTCTTCTACAGTGGTGGTCACCCATAAATGTTATCTTTTGACTTGAGGGGTGAAATTGGAAGTACCAGCTCATCAAGTGAGATGTCAAATGAAAACATGTGAAAACAACGGTTCAAAAATATGATGTAACACTTGCACACACTTTTCTTTGTATTATTTTTAAAAAATTGCCAAAAATCGCTGTCCCTGACTAGAAAAGTACTGATAAAATTTTTTGAAAAAGTCTGGATTATTCTCCATAAAGTGTATATTGAGCGAAAAATATCACGAGTGCATTACGTTTAAATAATCTGGTATAAAAAAAACTATGAAAAGTACGTTCCTTCACAATATGGTGAAAGTTTTTGTAATATATTTTTCAGTAAATTGCTACCAAGTGGCGTGTCGCTTACATACCGAGACCTATTTTATTTTATTTTTTTTATAATTAAAAAAATAATCTTTTATTACTAGATTCTAGATTGAAGTAGATTGATTTATTGGCCATTAGGTAACTAAGATGTTATAAATATTATACAATATTGAGTAAGAAAATACATATTGGATTTTAAGAAAGTTGACACATTTTATTTTCAAAACCGAATAAACTTTTTCGGGATTGTTCCCAATTATCTCAAAATCAGATACACAGAAACATGGAATTTCAAGATCATTTCGACTATTGACTTTTTTGGTCATTTAAAAAGTATTTACGATATTGGCAATTAAAATTTTTATCAAAGTTTTTAATAGGAGGAGATATTTTAAAAGTCAATTTTGATGTGGAACCTGATGCAGATAAGAAGTTATCTAGTTCAAACTATCATTAGATAATTCATAGATCAAATAAACCAAAACGTTCAAGACCTGAAAAAAATTTGGACGCTCCAAATCTGGACGAAAATTGCTGGTGTGGAAAAAGAAACGGACTATCGACTGATTTTTTTTTTTTTTTTATGGGTCTAGCACACGTGCTGCAGAGAAGTCCCTAAAGCGCTCCAGGAGCGGCACGAGTGCGGAAAAAGAAAAAAAGCGATTCACGTTGTTCTTGAATCGCTGTAAATTGTACTCGGTGGGAAACACAGCGCTGGGCAAATTATTCCAAAGGGATGACGTTCTCCATATAAAAGATTGCTTGAAAAGCGTTGTCCGCGGAGTAACAAGCTGAACCTCATACGGATGCGAAGCACCAGCGAGACGTGTATTTCTAACATGCACCGCTTTGGGAGGAATTAAGCGGGCTACATCCTTCGAACACTTTCCATGAAAATACTTGTAGAACAGACTCAAGTCGCCAACCGTTCTTCGATGTTCCAGCGAATCAAGGCCGCCGGTCAATTCCGGGTCTTCAATCAGACAAACCGCTCTTCTCTGAACAGAATCCAACAAATGCAGTGTATGTTTGGGAGCGGAGCCCCAAACGTGGGAGCAGTATTCCATAGTTGGTCGAATTTGGGCTTTGTAAAGAATTAACAGTTGCTGTGGGGTGTAAAGCTTTCTGGTTCTAAATAATATTCTCAACTTTTGTGAAGCTCTCCTTGCTATGCTTGCAACATGTTCATGCCAAGACATATTTGCTCCCAAACTAACGCCCAACAAATTGAGCGACGATGCTAGGGGAATGGAGTGCCCCGACATAACTATGTCGGGTTCAGCAACGTTAACTTTTTTAGAAAAAACTGCCGCTTGGGTTTTTGTAGCGTTAAATTCCACTTGGTTACTGTCACCCCAAGATAGAATTTCTTCCAGGTCTTTGTTAAGTTGAACGACCTCCTGCTGTCTGCGGATATTCGCCTAAGCAGCCGATGTCCGAGCGTTCAAGGCGAATGAAGGGACAAGCGTACTGTCATCTGCAAAGCTATAGATTGGATTCCCAGTCTTTTCCAGCAGATCGTTAATGTAAATGAGAAAGAGAGTAGGAGACAGTATGGAGCCCTAGGGCACACCGGCGTTGATAGTGAGGGTGTTAGAAAGAAATCCGTCGACCGCCACTCGTAAAGAACGCTCTCTGAGGAAACATGAGAGCCACAAACAGAACCTTTCAGACATACCATAAGAGCGTAACTTAGCCAACAGTCCATCGTGCCAAACACGGTCGAATGCCCTGGATATGTCAAGAGCAACCGCTCGAGATTCTCCAAAGTGTTCAATTGCGTTGTTCTAAACATGTGTTACATAAGTCAGAAGATCTCCTGTTGATCTATGTTTACGAAAACCATATTGGTGATCGCTAATAATATTGAATCGTTCAAGATATTTTAGAAGATGCTCATTGATAACCTTTTCCATGACTTTCGATATTATTGAAAGCAGTGCAACTGGTCGGTAGTTATTTGGCAAGGTCTTTTTACCTTTTTAGTACAGCACACTAAATCAGTTTTGATCATTTACAGAAGTATCTAAATTTTTAGAGGGTTTAATTAAATTATGGATGTTTTTTATAAAGCATGTTTCAAACATCACCCACCTTGAATGGCCCAATACACGCGTTTAATGTGGTTGTTTGGTCACAGAATAAAAACAATAGAGTATGCTACTGTAAACTATCATACAATGATAGGTACAGTATGAAATTGTGTAATAGTCATAACCATCCCACGAAGAATACTGTACGCAGTTTTTAGTTAAGCTGTCCATCAAAATTGTGATTCCCGCGGTGATAATTAAAAAGTTGTTGGAGCACAACTTGATTTAAATAAAAGAATAAATTTACGTTGCGTTTTTCTCACGGCTTTAATAAGAACAAATAAGTAGAGATGTATAATATCATTTTAAAACAAAAAATCCTATTAGTAAAAAAAAATGGTAGTTTGCCCTGTACTTCAGCACATGTATCTCTCCTTCTCCGTTTATATCTTACATATCTCGAAAATTACTTTACTTTCGCAATCAAAAACAAAAAAGTTGCATCTGCCCATTGTTTTCGTTAGGATTGGAAGCAATGAATAAATAACATGAAACCTCCTGATATCTTATGGTGTTCGAGAGTTACCGTCTAACAGATAGAATTGGAAATTAAATTTCTTGTGATTTAGGGACCGTTAAACGTGAAGAAACACGAACATCTTAAGAGAGCTGTTATGTCATATTCCCTTTTTAGCGAGAAAATTGCAAATTCTTACTGCGATTCTAAAGTTCCCGAGTAAGGTAACACATGGGCTGAAAAGTCCCGGGCCTAACACATAGATGGCGCTAGTTTTATTGCAGTCACCTTTTTTTCAGTTAATACTAACCATCAAAAGACAGCTGTTAAAATTTCATGATATTCTATTCATTAGTTTGTGAGTTATTGTGCTAAGAGTGACGCTACTTTTGTTATTTTCAAAACAATGGATCAAAAACAATTTCGTGTTTTAATTTTACACTGCTTCTTGATGGGAAAAAATACCGTTCAAGCGAAGCAATGGCTTGAAAAGTGTTATGGGGACTCCGCTCCATCAGAAACAACAATAAAACGTTGGTTTGCTGACTTCAAACGTGGTCGTAGAGACACCGATGATGCAGAACGCAGTGGACGTCCAAATGAGGCGGTAACACCAGAAAACATCAAAAAAATCCATAAAATCGTTTTGAATGATCGAAAAGTGAAGTTGCGTGAGTTAGCTGACATCGTAAAGATATCAAAAGAACGTGTTGGCTTTATATTGCATGAGCATTTGACTATGAGAAAGCTCTGTTCAAAGTGGGTGCCGCGTTTGCTCACTGTTTATCAAAAACAAGAACGTGTTGATGATTCTGAGCAGTGTTTGGCCATTGTTAGAGCGGCGCTGGAATGATTGCGTTGCTCTTGATGGAGATTACGTTGAGGAATAAAGCTAATTTTGAACCAAAAAAAACCGTGTTTTCTTTGTTAGGCCCGGGACTTTTCAGCCCATGTGTTATACATAGTGAGGCAGCTATCACGGCAAATTCGGACAATTTGTAAATCTTCGCCTCAAGAATACGCGGAATCTCGTCGAAAGTATACCCCGAAGATGCCAGGCGATCATCGACGCTGATGGGGACTTGACGAACTACTGAATCACTAGCATTTTTATGGCAATACTGTCGAATAATGTAAAAAACTGTTAAATAAATACATTTTCTAATGAATACCGAACCGACTGTATAAACCATTAAACAAAAAAATATCTGTAGGTAGAAAAATGCTTCAAATTTCTTTTTTTTTTTCGTTAAAATATAGGTTTCTACCTTGACATTGAACCAGTGCCAAAATAACGGGCGGCAAAACTATAACATAAAATTATATTTAGAAACGACTAATGCAACACTATTTATAAAAAAGTTAATTACTAAAAAAATAGAAATTGTGTAGGTATATATAGTAATATAAAAAAAATAAAGTTCTATTGACCCGATTTATGTCTGATGTTTGTCTATATTTCATATTTTTCACCTATAATGCGGTAACATTATTTTTTTTATTCCCACGTCAATTTTAAAACAAACGTATTTTGTAATAAATGGTTATTTTTACTCAAAAAATATTAATTTATTACTTGGGATAAATACACAGGTATTTTAATTTAAGAAGTAATTTTTAATTTAAAATAACCGGCCAAGTACAAGTCGAACTTGCGCAATTAGTGTTCCGTACGTTGATTGCTTTTAAAATAAAAATTATTGTTACGGAGGAATAAAACTTCACAAAACACACCCCAAATAAATTTTCAACAAACTTTGTTCCCGATCTTGGTTGAAAACTGATGACCCTGAAATTTTTATTTCTCTTATTTACCAGATAGATTACACAGGGCAACAAAAAAATATTTTTGTTTTGGTGCCTGGGATTTTAGAGCTTATTTTAACTATATTTGGGACGCTAAATCTATACATGCAATCCGTTTTTCTCTATCAGCTCTACTTTTTTAGATACATCAACTTATCTACCAATGTGGTTTTTATTCAGTATATTCATTTATGAGAGTTCTAAAATTATTATATATTCATTAATGTAGGTACAATGGTTTTATTGTCAGTCTGTAATTGAGTAAATTCCAGGTAAATCTATAAATAGTGGAACCATTGCCTATCAGGTACCTGAACTGACCCTTTTAATCACCTAACTCGGATAAGTCTCGTCAGTTTGTGCGTTCTTACTAATGAGAGTAGATCGAATTCGGCGTGTTATTTTATGTTAAGAAAAGAGTGTTTTTGTGTTATTGAACAGAATTAAAATGAGTTCAGGTTCCAGTTCAAGAAGAAGTTGTGTAAATCAACCTGATGTGTTTTGCTATATATGCGGAGAATACATGTTTCAACAAAACAGACAAACTATTACTGACTTTGTAAAGCGAGCGTATCTTGGATACTTTGGAGTTAAGCTTGGTGATCAGGACAAATCGTGGGCCCCGCATCTCGTATGTAAAACTTGTACAGAGCATTTACGGCAGTGGACTACCGGGAAAAGAAAATGTCTAAAATTCGGCGTACCAATGGTTTGGAGAGAACCAAAAAACCATTTCAATGATTGTTATTTCTGTTTAGTAAATACTAATGGAATCAATCGAAATAACCGCAGTAAGTGGACTTATCCCAATTTAGACTCGGCAATACGCCCTATCCCGCACTCAGATGAAATACCGATTCCAACATTTCATCAGCTACCACATATCTCTGATGACGAATATTTTCCCTCTGATCGCTCTTCTGATGCTAATAAAAGTTCTGATGCTAATGAAACTAACAGTGACTATGAGGGGACGTCATCAGTTCCTCAACGCTTCAATCAAGATGAATTAAATGATCTCACCAGGGATCTCAATTTATCGAAAAAAACTTCTGAAGTACTGGCTTCTAGGTTGAACGACAAAAATTTACTGGAACAAGGAACCAAAATTACCTTTTACCGTACAAGAGAAAAAGATCTGCTACCATTCTTTTCTCAAGAAGACAATCTTGTATTTTGTCACGAAATTAGGGGACTCATGAAAGAAATGGGACTTTCTGACTTTCAATCATATTCCAGATGATTGGCGCCTATTTATTGACAGTTCAAAGCGAAGTTTAAAATGTGTCCTTCTACATAATGGGAATAAATATGGTTCAATACCACTAGCTCACTCAACGAAACTGAAAGAAGAATATAATACCATAGCTTTGGTCTTGCAGAAGATAAAGTATTACGAACATCAATGGATGATTTGTGTAGACTTAAAAATGGTAAACTTTCTTCTTGGGCAGCAAAGTGGTTACACGAAATATCCGTGTTTCTTGTGCCTCTGGGATAGTAGGGACAAAAACACACCACTGGGTTAGAAAAGATTGGCCTCAGAGAGAAAACATGGACGTTGGGGAAAAGAATGTCATTAACGACGCTTTGGTTGAAAGAGAAAAAATCATACTTCCTCCGTTACATATAAAGTTGGGCTTAATGAAGCAATTTGTAAAGGCTCTTGATAAGAATGGGTCTTGTTTTGCATATATAGGGGTAAAAATGCATCAGTTGAGCACAGAAAAAACTCAAAGCAGGGATATTTGACGGCCCACAAATAAGACAATTAATTAAGGATCCTGCCTTCATAAATTCAATGAAGTTGAATGAGAAGCTTGGACATCATTTGTTGTAGTTGTAGAAAATTTTCTAGGCAAACATAAAGCTCAAAACTATGTTGAAATGGTTAACAAGATGCTTAATAGTTTCAAATCCTTAGGGTGCAATATGAGTATTAAAATACACTATTTACACAGCCACTTAGACCGTTTTCCAGAAAATTTAGGAGACATGAGTGAGGAACAAGGTGAAAGATTTCACCAAGATATTAAAGTTATGGAGGACCGCTACCAAGGAAGATGGGACATGCACATGATGGCAGATTACTGCTGGAGTTTAAAAAGAGACTGTTTAAAAAAACATTCAAGAATGTCGCGGAAAAGAAGCTTTCCAAGTGTTGAGTGACTATTTCATTTCTTCAATGTTTTTTTTTTTTGTTTGTAAGTACGACATAATATTGTATTTTGTATAACTAAAATAAAAATTTCGTATCTACTTTTGTTTACTACATTTACGGATTTGAGTTACAATAATGTAACTTATATTTCTCTAAAATTGTATATCTTAAAAATTTGAGCTCCTAGGTACAAATGAATACGTTATTTGAATTCAGGACATCAAATTGATATAGAATCAGCTCAAAAAACCTCGACACCAAAACAGCTGTTCCCCTGTGTTATTAAACGTAAAGCACTCGTGATAATTTTCGTTTAATTTACACCCTGTGGAGAATATTCCAGAATTTTTTCAAAATTTTTTGATCAGTATTTTTCGAGATAAGGGAGGACAGCGATTTTTCGCAATATTTAAAAAAAAAAATACAAAGAAAAGTGTGCGCAAATATGACATTATATATATTTTTGAACTCATGTTTTCACAAGATTTCAGTTGACACCACACTCGATGACCTGATATTTTTTTTTCACTTCCGATGCCACCCCCCAAAACTAACCCCTTAAGTCAAGATATAACTTTCAACACTACACGGCCCTGATTGGGTCATCAATTCTTACGAGGGTGGATTTAAAAGTTCGCGGCTTAGTCAAGAAAACAAAATAAAATACCTATAAAAATATTTTTAATTTTCGACGTAATCTCCACATTTCATTTGATACCCCACTCGATGATATGGTAAAAAAAAAATTTTCGCTTTCGATTTCATCGCCCAAAACTAAGCCTTTAAGTGAAAATTTAACTTTCAAAACTACACGACTTTGATGGGGCTATGGAGTTTAAATCGGAGCTGTTTCCTGGCCACGGCCACGCAGAGATCCCATTTTCCGTTAAAGACTGCCTTACCTATTCAAAACTACAACCATACAGAAAATAAAACTGTAAAACTTTGGAGTGGTAACATTTTTTTAATCAATAAATATAAGTACTAACAGATTTGGCTCTCTGGCATAGAGCAGAATCATCTTAAAAACGAAGTCTTCACAGTGTGAAAGATGGGTTCTCTCTGGGGGAATCAAACTATCCTCCAAAATTTTTATATATTTTTCTGCACTAACAGTGCCATCTATAAATTTTATTTGGGAAACATCCCCAGATCATTACATCTGAGGCATATTTCACTATTTTTAATGTGCAGGATTCGTGAAATCTTTCATGTGCACGACGTTTTACATGGGAAACACCATTAGAACTAAAGATGTAAATTTGCTTTCATCACTTTTCTCCAATCCTCTGACGTACACTTTTCATATTGTTTCGCCCAATTCAAGCGTGATTCCTTAATTTTTATTATTTAAGAATGGTTTTTTGGCTGGCTTAACCGTTAGCTGACAGTTTCTCGACTTATATTAGCTAAGTTCCTATCTGCTAGATCTCCTGATATTTCCTTAGCAGTTTAGACGCGATCTTCTACAGACAATCGCATCATCAAGAGGTCTAATCACTCATCTGTCTTTCTTTTCCTCCCAGGACCTTTCTTCTGCCCTGTGCTGCCCTGAGAAAGATTTTTCTTTAAAACTCTTACCATAGTGGATTGATGGGACATTATCCTCTTCGCTATTTCTCGTGAAAAAAACCCTACTTCAGAAAATGTTACAAATTTTTCCTCGAAGAACGTTGTTCAAAATTCGACATGATAAAGTACTAGCCGTTTCAGTAGTTAAAATTAAACTGAAAGTCCTTATTTGAGTTTACTCTAATCATAATAAGTAAACGAAAACACAATACCTTTTAATTATACCAACGTTTAGGATTAAAATTTCAAAAATAATAGGTGATGCAATTTTTATGATCGCGACTGAATGTATATATACGAGTATATATATATATATATATATATATATATATATATATATATATATATATATATATATATATATATATATATATATCTGGGTTTTTGTAGTCTTGGGACTGAAATAACTAGGTAGGCAAATACTTTCTGACGGTAGTATATATATATATTTTAATCTTAATAAATTATTATTTATTTTCACATTATTTACAGTCTAGAAAATCAGAATAATATTCATGATTTTCCCGGATTTTTCTCATCTATGTGACCTCCTTTATTTTTAATTACCGCTTTACAGAGTTTCGGCACTCGGTCCAGTAGTTTCTTCAGAGTGTCTTCGGTTATTTTAACCCATTCTGCTTGTACAAGTTCCCACAAGTGATTTTCTTATGTTGGATTGAGTTTTCGAACACACCTGTCCAAATGGTCCCACAGCAATTCGATGGGGTTCAAGTCGGGTGATTGTGGAGTCCAAATCATCACTTCCAGGACGTCATCGGATTTCCAGTGATCCAAAAGTTCTCTACTTTGTTCAAGAGAATGTTTAGGGTAGTTGTCATGTTGAAAAATAAATTTCCCCTGAAAAATATCTCTTCCAGAAGGAAGTATTTGAGTTAGCAAAATTTCTTTATACTGTTCTTTTTGCATGATTCCTTCTATCCTAAAGATTCTTCCAACTTTACCGTTGCCAAAACAACCCCAAACCATTATTAAACCTCCACCATGTTTTACTGTAGGCAACTGACAGGCTTCCAACATCCTCTCTCCAGCTGACCGCCGCACGTAAACTCGTCGGTTTGAACCGAAAATTTCGAATTTAGATTCGTCGCTCCAAAGGACGAAATTCCATTGTTCTGATGTTCAATTTTCATGTTCTCGGGCCCATTCTAATCGTTTACGTTTATTCGATTGCCTAAGAAGTGGTTTCCTCACTGCAACCCTCCCGTGTAGTCCACCTTCTGTTAACCTGTTCTTCACGGTTGTCAAGCTGATGGGATGGGCCGCTCCACGTTTACTTGAGCCGTGATTTCTGGTGCGGTTAGGCGGCGATTACTGTCTTACGTCTGCTGGACATTGTTATAGCTCTATCTTCAACGGGGGTCGTTTTTCCAGACCTTCCTGAACGTTTTTGGTTGTGACTTCCATGCCCCGCAGAAATTTTTTTTACGATGTAGTCCACCGTTCTCCCTGGGATTCGCATATGTCGACTCGAGTGACCATTTTGATGTCTCACAATTATCAGAGCCCGATTTTCGACGGAAATTTCTTTCGTTTTTGGCATTTTCACAAAACAATTGATCAATGACAAAATACTGTTTGAGAATGGTTAATTTCCAAAGGGACAGTGGTATTTATAGCATAGTTTTTATCATAAAATGTTATTAGGAATTTCCGTAAGCCCTAGAAACTTGAAATGAGCTCTTACTTCTACTCGAACTCTCAGAAATCGCCTCAAAACGATTATCACGCAAAAATTTGTTCTAATTCGTTTTTAATTTCTGATTTCACCAAAAAGGCTTATCTAAACAATTTTATGATGGACACTTGTTAAGAACAATTAAATTTACGTAATATAATAAAAGGGTTTAATTAGGTATTAAATTTTGGCAGTTACATTGAAATTTCTAGGTGGGCAAATACTTTCTGACGTTAGTATATATATATATATATATATATATATATATATATATATATATATATATATATATATATATATATATATATATATATATATATATAAATTTTCAGAAGTAAAGCAGCATTTTATAAATTTCAGTATTAAAAAAAATCTCGAGCCAATCCTCTTAAAAGTTCATACATTCATCCTTCAGAAATAAATTTAAAAAAAAACGATTACGACTTGCCGTCATTATTTAAAAATTTTAAAATACCACGAATATAAGTTCTAAACTGGCGAGCAAATTTATATCATAAGGTATGTGAATAAACGAAATCGTGTTCGATAACTTCTTAATAAATCACAAGACCTTATAAGTCTCGTCTCTCTTGACATGAACAAGATGCAAGTTCTTTTAGTATTGTAACAATTTCGCTCTTCGTTGGTAGGCCGTATACATCAAACTGCAGCAAATGCCTACCTGTTTGCGTAAAGATAAATGTTAAATGCAGTATAACACACCTGAATCAAAAGCAAATGAAAAACAGCAACAAAGAACAAATCAAAGTGCACTGAAGTAAAAAAGTCATTCTTGGTGAGACATGACATGATACTTTAACAGAAATATCTATCATATTCCAGTAATATGGATGTAGTCCACTTGATTCCTCCCAGCGAGGTTCATGTTAAGAATGAGATTTAACTTTTCACTACGGGCTACCCGCTTAACTGTGTTTCTCATCTACTAAACCTTGCAACTATTTATGACCACCGTAAACCGCTTTTGTCACGCAGGCGCCACTTTCGTAACGATTTAGTGATTTCCCTGCAAGCACGTTTTTTTGCATCTAAAAAAATTAGATTTACAGTGAAAATCCGAGTGGTTATAGTATTTTAATACAGAGGCACAAACGAAGCTCCAACGGTTATATCTTTAGTCGATATTTGGTAGTCATTTTTGTGATTCTAAGAGAGTCTTGCCTGAAATCGACAATACATGTCTACCAATAATCGATTTAAAAAGTTAACATAGAGTTCTTTTTCCGCTCTAAGGAGCAGAAAATGAAGTGGAAGGCAAAATAAGCGAAGGAAAGGCTGTCATAAAACACCTAAACTCTGTTCTCTGGTCGAGGAACAACATCACAGAGAAAGTACCTTATTTATAATGATGTATTTAAGAACATCGTGGCGTGGAACTTGGCAATTGACGAAACGATTGGAAGAGATACTAATCGCGGTCAAAATGGATTACTGGCCAAGATCAGCTGGAGTGTTAAGAACGAATAGAGTTAGAAATGAAAGAATAAGAGATATGATAAATGTAAAAATCACGAGTGTTAAAGAAATTCATAAAAAATTTCCTCAAATTTAAGATACAAAGCTAAAATGACTAGAATTGAGCGGAATATCTGCGTAAACATTATGAAAAACTTCATCAAAACATCATAAGAAATGCAAACAGAGTTGTGGAAGACATTTTTCTTTGAAACTTAACAGCAATGTTTTTACTGTGCAATAAATGAATAATACATTGTACCCTCTTCATGAGACATTTTATATTGCAACCTGTAAATTTCACATGAAACATCTTTAATTGATCCATTTTTGGAATTTACTGATTTCGAAATGTTAACATTGTTATCTCTTATTATATTTGACAATCAATCTCTCATTGTCGGTTACTAGAGTTTTATTTTAAAATTATTTACCCAGCTGTAACGCAAAACTTGGCGCGTCAAAAAAAAAAAATACATAACCACCGTTTACAATAATACCATTAGTCCAGCGTTTTGCGAGTTCATTCCATTCAAAAAAAAAAAATCCGCGTCTCAAAAAAACGATGCTATATAAAAAAAGTCGCAGGGGGCTAAATCAGTACTATAAATTGGATGTTTTTCTCTAATCAGGATTGGAACAGTTTTTCCGTAAATTTCTCCATTAATTTTGGATCTTTTTCTTTGAAGGTAAAGAGCCCTATAAGTCTATTGCATCAACTTCTGCTTCGTGGACGGATTCCAATATAACACTCTAGTTTCGACGTGAGACAAATTGTAAAAAATAACTTTCTACGCTCTCTACAGCGGCCAAAGATTCTTGCCTCGACAGTTTCAGTTCTGATATTGGGAGTTTGTGCAGAAATTTTAAAATACAATTTCGAGTTTTAGATACTTAAGCTTCCTTAGCAAGCACGGGAATCTTCAGTTCTTATCTCAATCAGTTTTCCTGATCTGGAGCCATCCTGAATTGAGACTCGCCCCAGCGAAACACCTAGGACATTATTTCATGGATAATGGAGAAAAACTATATCATCGTGCGATGCTCCAAATTATTTTCAGTCATTTTGTGGAAGAAAAAAAATCGTAAAAATTTTAAAACTAAAGGAACAGGACAAAATTGCGTTAAAATATTTAGAACTGTCACAATAATTTGACAACCAAACAATTTCTTTGCATGACGTTATCCAGATAACTTAAAAAACAGCCTAAAGAAAAGAAGGAAATGTCACATACCTACCATTTCGGTTCCTACCACCTGAAGTTAAAATATAAAAACCTCCATTGTGCCCTGTTATCCTACGTTAATAATACAATACACTCCTCCATTACACATACACATATACAAATATATATATATATATATATATATATATATATATATATATATATATATATATATATGGGTCATTCTTCGTCAACTATCCATAAATTGACACAATTTATGAGGACACAATCTGGTCCAAATTAAAGTTAACGATGTAGTTTTGAATTTTGAGTGGCATATTGAGAAATTGTGCTGATTTGGGCTCAATACCGCCCAAATCTGAAAATAGATTTTAGAAAATTTTCTGATATATCCAAAAGTTTTCTCTGACAATCTTATCCTACCTCAAAAAAACCTACAACTTTTGTATGAAATTTTTTTTATGGTTTCAATTTTCGGAGATATTTATCACTGTGTATTTACCACATTTTTGATATTCAAGAATTTTTTACTCGAAAACTAACACTTTTAGGGAAATTATGCAAGAGACAAAAAATACTTGTCTTTATTCGTAGAATCACTATGAATTTTTTCAGAATTTTTAACAATTAGTTATTTTTTTTATGATAAAACAATTTGCCGGTATATATAGGTTAAAATAATAATATAGTAACATTTTCAATTTAGCGGTTGTTTTATTGCTACAGGTTACGTCGCGGACACAAACAGGAAATTTAACCGGCGAAGCTCGGGGCATTAACTATATATAAATGTAAAAGAATTAATATAGCTAGCGATACATAAAATAGATAAATCAATTTTGATATAAAGTATTATAAAAATATATATGAACTAAAACTTGGCATGAAACCCTCCTTTATTCAATAACGGTATTGTACGTACAATTTAGACGCGCTGACGGGTATTTTGCAACAATCAAAACTAAAGATCTTTCAGTTTAGAGTTGGCACATTGCAACAACCAGCGACGGGAGACCGGAATGATTTTATCACGGGCTTAAACGGGTAATTATTGCGGCTCAGCAGTCACCACAACTAACGAACTCGTTTTTTGGTTCATGATTGGCGATGAGATAATGGAAATTAAGTTAATGATAGCCCGAGATAATGGAGGAGTGTATTGTATTATTAACGTAGGATAACAGGGCACAATGGAGGTTTTTATATTTTAACTTCAGGTGGTAGGAACCGAAATGGTAGGTATGTGACATTTCCTTCTTTTCTTTAGGCTGTTTTTTAAGTTATCTGGATAACGTCATGCAAAGAAATTGTTTGGTTGTCAAATTATTGTGACAGTTCTAAATATTTTAACGTAATTTTGTCCTAGTTCCTTTAGTTTTAAAATTTTTACGATTTTTTTTCTTCCACAAAATGACTGAAAATAATTTGGAGCATCGCACGATGATATAGTTTTTCTCCATTATCCATGAAATAATGTCCTAGGTGTTTCGCTGGGGCGAGTCTCAATTCAGGATGGCTCCAGATCAGGAAAACTGGTTGAGATAAGAACTGAAGATTCCCGTGCTTGCTAAGGAAGCTTAAGTATCTAAAACTCGAAATTGTATTTTAAAATTTCTGCACAAACTCCCAATATCAGAACTGAAACTGTCGAGGCAAGAATCTTTGGCCGCTGTAGAGAGCGTAGAAAGTTATTTTTTACAATTTGTCTCACGACGAAATTAGAGTGTTATATTGGAATCCTTCCACGAAGCAGAAGTTGATGCAATAGACTTATAGGGCTCTTTACCTTCAAAGAAAAAGGTCCAAAATTAATGGAGAAATTTACGGAAAAACTGTTCCAATCCTGATTAGAGAAAAACATCCGATTTATAGTACTGATTTAGCCCCCTGCGACTTTTTTTATATAGCATCGAGACGCGGATTTTTTTTGAATGGAATGAACTCGCAAAACGCTGGACTAATGGTATTATTGTAAACGGTGGTTATGTAATTTTTTTTTTTGACGCGCCAAGTTTTGCGTTACAGCTGGGTAAATAATTTTAAAATAAAACTCTAGTAACCGACAATGAGAGATTGATTGTCAAATATAATAAGAGATAACAATGTTAACATTTCGAAATCAGTAAATTCCAAAAATGGATCAATTAAAGATGTTTCATGAGAAATTTACAGGTTGCAATATAAAATGTCTCATGAAGAGGGTACAATGTATTATTCATTTATTGCACAGTAAAAACATTGCTGTTAAGTTTCAAAGAAAAATGTCTTCCACAACTCTGTTTGCATTTCTTATGATGTTTTGATGAAGTTTTTCATAATGTTCACGCAGATATTCCGCTCAATTCTAGTCATTTTAGCTCTGTATCTTAAATTTGAGGAAATTTTTTATGAATTTCTTTAACACTCGTGGTTTTTACATTTATCATATCTCTTATTCTTTCATTTCTAACTCCGCGGTTAGTATCTCTTCCAATCGTTTCGTCAATTGCCAAGTTCCACGCCACGATGTTCTTAAATACATCATTATTCTCTGTGATGTTGTTCCTCGACCAGAGAACAGAGTTTAGGTGTTTTATGACAGCCTTTCCAGTATATATATATATATATATATATATATATATATATATATATATATATATATATATATATATATATATATATATATACTGGGTGACACGGCCAACATGTAACACCCTGTAATTTTTTTATTTGGAAAGTTACATACTTGCATTTTTAGATAGCAGAATGGGACATTTTATCAGTTAACAAATATTTTTAACTACTTCCAGTTTGACCGGAAGTGACTGCAACTTTCTTATTTTGAATGCAACCGTGTATATTTTTTTTTATCAATTTCAATTCGCTTTGAAATTCTCTTTCCAACGATTTAATATTATTTTCAGAAAATAAACCGTTTTATTATGCAATAATGTGATATCAACAAGTTCCATTACGGACTTAGTAGGCTGTGATAAAACAAACGGACCGAAAGTCATGATTGCATGTTGCGTGTTATCAAAATGGCCATTATTATTGTTTACTTTACGTCAAAAATAATTTTTCGTTAACAAAAATGTATTCAGCGAATGAAAAAGTAGACATGTTATTAATTTATGGAGAGTGCAGAAAAAATAGCCGATAAGTCGCCGAGTTGTACCTGGCAAGATATTCCAATAGGAGGCACCCTCACAACAATTATTTTTTAAGGGTAAAGCAGCAGTTTAGAAGGCAACCGATTGAACCTGCTGATGTATTTATTGGTGACGAAGAACAAGAAATCAATGTACTGGCCATTGTTCAGGTAGATCCTCCTCCAATTTCTATAAGACATGTTGAAGAACAAACCGGTGTAAATCGTGAAACCGCTCGCCGCATTTTTGGAAAATATAAATTCAGGTCCTACAAATATCAAATAAATCAACATTTATTTCAAACAGATTACCAAAGAAGAATGGATTATTGTAATTGGTTTTTGTAAAGATATCATCTTGATAACCAATTTCATTACAACATTCTATGTTCGGATGAATCTAGATTACCAATTAGGGTCTATTTAATCGTAACAATACTCGATATTGGGTACGAGAAAATCCTAGAATTATGCGAGAAAGTGCCTATCAAGAAAGATTCGGCTTTAACGTGTGGTTGGGTATCCTTGGTACAAGAATTATTGGCACTATTATATCTGATGGTGCGTTAAATGGAGAAAGATATTTGAAGTTCATTCCAAATGATGTTGAAGATTTTTTAGAAACTTTACCTTTAAATCGTGGAGATATTATTTTCCAACAGGATGGCGCTCCAGTCCACAATAGTAGAAATGTAGTAAACTACTTGAATCAAATATTTGGCGCAAATTGGTTAGGTACCAATGGACCTAATAAGTGGCTTGCAAGTTCGTCAGATCTTACGCTTCTTGATTTTTTTTATATGGAACCATCTAAAAGAAAAAGTTTACAAAAATCCACCAACAGACAGAAATGATTTAGAAATGCGCTTAAGAAGAGCAGTAAATCAAATTACTGAAATTCAGTTGGAGAACGTTATGAGAGCCACGGTGAGAAAAACAAGATTGTGTGGGATTAACAACTGACAGCATTTTGAACATTTGGAATAAATACCTAGTAAATTTATATCTAGTATAAAATAGTTTTACCTATTTATTTTTATCGTGTTACTTACGAGGCTGGTTTGAAAAGTCCGTGCAAAAATAAAAACTACTTATGGTTATGTGTTTGGGGTAAACCTTTTTTATTTTTCGACATAGTCTCCTTTTAGGCTTATACACTTCGTCCAACGATGTTCTAGTTTGTTGATCCCTTCCGAATAATAGGATTTGTCCAAGTCTGCAAAATATCCATTAGTGTCTGCAATCACCTCCTCGTTTGAATAAAATCTTTGTCCCGCCAGCCATTTCTTCAAATTGGGGAACAAATAGTAGTCCGAGGGAGCCAAGTCTGAAGAATAGGGGGGATGTGAAACGAGTTGGAATCCTATTTCCATTAATTTTGCGACCACAACTGCTGAGGTGTGTGCTGGTGCGTTGTCGTGATGGAAAAGGACTTTCTTGTGGGTCAATCGCGGGCGTTTTTCTTGCAGCTCGGTTTTCAAACGGTCCAATAACGATGAATAATATTCACCTGTAATAGTTTTACCCTTTTCCAGATAGTCGATGAGGATTATCCCTTGCGAATCCCAAAAGACAGTCGCCATAACCTTTCCGGCCGAAGGAACGGTCTTCGCCTTTTTTGGTGCAGATTCCCCCTTGGTAACCCATTGTTTAGATTGTTGTTTGGTCTCAGGAGTATAGTAATGTATCCATGTTTCATCCACAGTGACGAAACGACGCTTAAAGTCCTCCGGATTCTTCTGGAACAGCTGCAAACCATCCGCAACACTTCACACGATTCCGTTTTTGGTCAAGCGTGAGCAATCGCGGCACCCATCTTACGGATAGCTTTCTCATGTCCAAATGTTTATGCAAAATATTATGTACCCGAGATGCCCACAGCACTAGCAATCTCACGCACCTTAACTCTTCTGTCATCCATCACCATATCATGGATTTGATCAATGATTTCTGGAGTCGTAACCTCTACAGGCCGTCCAGAACGGTCAGCGTCACTTGTGCCCATATGGCCAGTCCGAAAATTTTGAAACCACTTATAAACTGTTCTAATCGAAGGTGCAGAGTCACCATAATGTTTATCAAGCTTCTCTTTAGTCTCCTGAGGCGTTTTGCCTTTCATAAAGTAATGTTTACGAGGCTGGTTTGAAAAGTCCGTGCAAACTCCGAGAGATGGCACCACCGGAGCGTATCGAGATCATGTTTAGTTAGTATATCCGCCATGGCCGCCTAAGTCTAAAAGTTTAAATCAGTTTTTTGCAGGTCACCTGTCAAACAAATGTCAACTTGTGTAAATCGTTGAAAAGAGAATTTCAAAGAGAATTGAAATTAATAAAAAAATACACAGGGTTCCATTAAAAATAAGAAAGTTGCAGTCATTTCCGGTCAAACCGGAAGTAGTTAAAATATTTCTTAAGTGATAAAAAAGCTTAATAATGTCCCATTCTGGTATCTAAAAATGCAAATAAGTAACTTCCAAAATAAAAAACTTACAGGGTGTTACATGTTGGCTGTGTCACCCGGTATATGTATATATGTACAGTAATACCCCGCTTAGCGCGACCCCGTTACGCGCGGTTTCACTATAACGCGAATTTCAAATTTCGCGCTCATGTAGTCATTAACTTCTCTATGGTCGCGGGGGGATCCCCGCTTTCTCTGAATATGATGTATTTTTCCGTAAAAAAAATAAGAGTATGTATTGCATAAAGTGTTCTTAGAATTAAAGTGATTGATTAAAATGATTTGTATTTTTTTGTATTAAATTTTGACTATGTTTAATCATAAACCTCGATATACGCGAATTTCAGTTAACGCGATTTTTTTCGGAACGTATCCCTCGCGTAAAGCGGGGTATTACTGTATATGTATATATATATATATATATATATATATATATATATATATATATATATATATATATATATATATATATATACTTTAACAGCCCTAAAGGCTTAATGCCAATGTTGTGGCTGTGATTCTTTCCCTATAAACGTGGAGACTGCTTTATAATTCTGCCACCCTAAGTAAGTTTTCCTAAAAGTGTTAATTAATAAGTTTTGGAAACAAATATCGAATCAACGTGACAAATTAGCATTAGTTGTAATTAAGTTGGGAATGTGGAATCTTTGGCACAATGACACTATCTTTGATTGTATTAGCTGATACTTGTTGGAAATTCATAATAAAATGATATAAAAACAACACTATGTTTTAATTTCCAATATATTTAAAGTCACTTGACAATTGTTTCACCATACAATGGCTTCTTCAGAAGTAAATAAGAGAGAAAAATATTTGGTAGTAATCCTGGTTATAAAGTGCTTAAAACTATCCTTAATTACCTAAGATTATGCTAATCATTTTATTATATTATTTACAGACAGAAATATTTTAAGAATGTCAATCTATGGTACTATTTCCGAGAACTAATAAAGATTAAGTAAGGGTGAATGGTTTAAGTCTACCGGTTCGTTTAATAATTAATTGGAGTTTTTCCGTTTGTTAATTTCAAGACATTCAAGCAAATTTAATTTTTTAGATTTATTTTCTACATGTAGGATTTTTAACGTATCATCAAAATTGTGAGATTCGTTTATTATATGAGTTGCGTAATGTGAATTGTTCTTATTTTTTAAATAACTATGTTTATGTTCTTTAATGCGAGTTTCAAAAGATCGATCATTTAGAACTAAAAATTCATCAAAACGCGATAAGCAAAAATATGGTTTACTGGTATAGATATGTTGACGATATCATTTCCTGTTTCACGGGAACAGATAGATAACTAACAATCCTCCTTAACTTCCTAAATAATTTGCATCCTAATATTAAATTTATCATAGAATTAGAAACCAATAACTCTATAAATTTCTTAGACATATCTAAATCAAAAGTGTACAATAAACACGATTTCTCGATTTTTCACAAACCTTCACATACTGACACAGTCATACACAATAGCTCATCCCACCCGTATCCTCACAAAATGGCAGCTTTTAACTCTTTCATACATAGATTGTTGCATATCCCTATGACTAAAACTAATTTTAACAAAGAATTCAACATAATCAAACAAATAGCAATTAATAATGGATATGACCCCAACATTATAGATAACATTTTGAATAAAAAATCCTTTAAACAAGCAATCTCTCTAATTTATCCCACAATTAATGACAAAAAAGGAAAATTTAGTACACTCACATACACAGGGAAAATAACTAGAACAATTTCCAAACATTTAATAAAAAAGAACAATAAAATAGCATTCAAAACCAGTAATTCCTTAGGGAGTATAATTTTGAATAACAAAACCAAATCTAAGAATTCCTTAAAATCAGGAGTTTACTTATTAAATTGTGGATCTTGTACTAAAACCTACGTAGGACAAACTGGTAGATCTTTTGAAACTCGCATTAAAGAACATAAACATAGTTATTTAAAAAATAAGAACAATTCACATTACGCAACTCATAATAAACGAATCTCACAATTTTTATGATACGTTAAAAATCCTACATGTAGAAAATAAATCGAAAAAATTAAATTTGATTGAATGTCTTGAAATTAACAAACGGGAAAACTCCAATCAATTATTAAACGAACAGGTAGACTTAAACCATTCACCCTTACTTAATCTTTATTAGTTCTCGGAAATAGTACCATAGATTTGCATTCTTAAAATAATTCTGTCTGTAAATAATATAATAAAATGATTAGCATAATCTTAGGTAATTAAGGATAGTTTTAAGCACTTTATAACCAGGATTACTACCAAATATTTTTCTCTCTTATTTACTTCTGAAGAAGCCATTGTATGGTGAAACAATTGTCAAGTGACTTTAAATATATTGGAAATTAAAACATAGTGTTGTTTTTATATAATTTTACAATGACACTACTCAGTATATGTCACCACTACACCAAACACTTTATTTTGGCACTCGACGCGCGATTCGCTAACCATGTTAGCTTCATCAGGAGCGATGATTGACTGTCAATCATCGCTCCTGAACAAGTTAACATGGTTAGCGAAACGCGCGTCGAGTCCGAAATAAAGTGTTTGGTATAGTGGTGATATATACTGAGTAGTATTAGTTGCAATATTAATAATTTTGTGTACTGTCTAAGAAACCTTTATAGATCATTTCAGCATGGGACCACTTCTCGAAAAGAACTGCTTGGCAGAACTATATCTACTGTAACAAATAGCACAAAATGCTTTAAAAAATTAAACCTCAGGTTGATAAATATATCCAATTTTAAAAAAAAAAATCCTATGTGCTCGGTTAACTTGCATGCATAACACAGACACTAGTACGACCTTAAGTACATTCAGGTTTGCTTTTAGAATTACTTGGAGAATATTAACCTTGCAGAGACACTGAAAACAATATTTACTGTACAAAATAATACAAATATCACATAATACTTAATTGGCACTTTTAAGAACAATCAGACATTCATAAGGGAACAACATTTGTGATTAAAACCATTCTACATCCATTCACTTTTTGCATTTTTTATTTTCAAAACAAAACCTAACCTTCTAAAAGATATAATAATATTTATTTTCAAAATGAAGAATATGTATAGATTTATTCCTGCAGTAACAGAAACCTATTGTTCTATTACAAATATTAATTTGAATAATCAATAAGTACGTACATTATATTGTACTTTCATTGAAATGTCTTTATAGCATCAAAGTAATAAGACACGATGTAGGTCGTCTTATTTAAGTTATATGTAGAGGTTCGTTACGTCTTCTGTTAACAAACTACAAATTAATACAGATAAGACCACTACTTTAATATTTAAAAATAGACATTCTTCAACTTCAAACTTTGATGTAAAAATATACCAGGTGTACAAGTATAAAATGCGGATTTCAGACAACAGATGGTGCACCAACGCAGTTTGTGCTATGAAGATTTGACACTGCGCCATTTTACTGTGTCATCAACAAGTGTCAGACGCGCACGAGTGATAAATTGGAAAAGTATGTGCATAGTGTTGTGTCGTTGTGTTCAATATGTCGAAATTTATACCGAACAAAGAGCATTCGCGGACAGCCTTAATTTTTTGTTTTCATTTGAAGAAAACTGCTGTTGAATCATACCGATTACTTCGAGAAGCTTATGGTGAACATGCTCCATCGCAAGATACGTGTGAACGATGGTTTCGGCGTTTCAAAAGTGGTGACTTCGATGTTGCAGATAAGGAACGTTGAAAACCGCCAAAAAAATACGAAGATGTGGAATTGCAAGCGAACACAAAAACAACTCGCCGAGCAATTGGGCGTTAGTCAACAAGCTGTTTCCAATCGGCTACGAGAGATCGGAAAGATTCAGAAGACCGGTAGATGGGTACCACATGAGTTAAACGACAGGCAAATGGAAAAGCGCAAAAACACGTGTGACATTTTGCTCGCTCGGTACAAAAGGAAGTCATTTTTGCATCGTATAGTTACAGGGGATGAAAAGTGGATTTATTTTGAGAATCCCAAGAGCAAAAAATCATGGATAGACCCAGGCGCCCCATCCACATCCACCGCAAGACCGAATCGCTTTGGCAGAAAGACGATGCTCTGTGTTTGGTGGGACCAGAGGGGCGTGGTCTATTATGAGCTGTTAAAACCTGGGGAAACGGTTAATACTAAACGTTACCAACAATTGACCGATTTGAACCGTTCGCTGCTTGAAAAAAGACCAGAATACCGAAAGAGGCAACACAAAGTCATTTTTCTTTATGACAATGCTCCATCACATACGACAAAACCAGTTCGCGACACGTTGGAAGCACTCAGCTAGGAAGTTTTACCCCATGCGGCTTACTCACCAAACTTGGCTCCTTCCGATTACCACTTGTTTGCATCGATGGGTCACGCATTTGCTGAGCAGCGCTTTAGTTCGTACAAAGATGTGAAAAAATGGCTCGATGAATTGTCCGCAGCAAAAGGGGAAGATTTTTACTGGCGTGGTATTCACAAATTGCCCGAAAGATGAGAAAAATGTATAATAAGCGATGGAGCATACTTTGAATAAAGCACTTTTTATTATTCTTCCGAATTTAACATGTTTTTTTTTAAAAAATTTCATACTTGTACACCTGGTATAAAGGATCCCGTACTAATCTTACGGAAAATGGGGCCCGTCGACTTTTTTTGTTTTTTTTTTTATATGCCAGATAAATTATTAAAGGTGATAACTTTCGTTCAATCTACACCCAGTGGAGAATATTCCAGAATGTTTTCAAAATTTTTTGATAAGTACTTTTTCGAGATAAGGGAGGGGGCAGCGATTTCTCGCAATTTTTTTTAAAAATAATACAAAGAAAAGTATACGCAAGTATTAAATTATATATATTTTTGAACTCGTGTCTTTACAAGCTTTCATTTCACTCCCCACTCGATGACCTGGTAAAAAATTTTGTTTCACTTACAATTTCACCTCCCAAAACTAACCCCTTAAGTCAACATTTAACTTTCAAAACTACACGGCTCTAATGAGGCCATCAATTCCTCTATTAGTGCCAAATTTCAATTTTCTATATCAAATAGTTTCGGAGAATATCGGGGGGGGTGACAGACAGACAGACACCAAAGTGATCTTATAAATGTTCCGTACGGAACACTAAAAACGTCAAATTTGCCCATAGAAAATATTTGAATAATAAGGGTTCTTTTAATATGTACAGTATTCAGAACCATAATAGTTATGTTGTCTTTGTTTCTCTGATTTTTACAAATTGCGCCATGGATCTATAGTAAATGCTAAAGTAACATACAGGCTACCTTTTATTTGAATGAACTAATTCAAAAAAGTGTAGCAAACCTGACATTTCTCTTCAAAAAAACATCCCGTGATATTCGAAAATTATGTTAAATACACCGACATAAAATAGTCTGTATACGTAGCATAATTATAGGGCAGTATAACAAGAGAATTCAAAACAGGTTACTCGTGTGTCCCAACAGTTCAAAATCTTTTCGGTAGGTTATCAAAGTACTGACTCGAAATTTCATTAAAGCAACTGTACTACCAACTGTCGCCTCTAATCTCACTTAAACTTGATTCGGATGCTAGAGAATCTTACTGAACCCAATTCACCAGACCCATTCAGGGTCCAATAGACCAACATCAACATCAAGTGTCTGGGTCTCCTTTACGACAAATAGTAATATGAAAAGACTATGTCGCAGCCACCATAAAGCAACAACAGTTTTTAGGCAAGGTCCATCCCCTCCTCAACGAGTCCAATAAAATGTCAACACCAACAAGTTAACAATTTACCGTATGATCATCAGGGCAGGCCTGGTGTCGGCATGGTGCCAAATATCAGGTTCGCAGAGATCCATCGTCCAGGCTTTGAAAACAAGGCTCCCCTCATCATCGTGCGAGAGAACTAACACCCGTTCTTGAAGTTTTTCCAATTTATCTGTCAGAACAGGAATTTTTTATCCTGCTGGAAATGCGCTCAGGTTCAGCTGGTACCTAAAAAAGGCAAAACGACTATGCCGAACAATTATCGATTATTTGCATTGCTTTCAGTATCCAATGTGGTCGTGGGAAACGCTATCGATAAACATTAAGGTTTTGGAAGGATTTAAACTGTTAGTGACCGATATGGCTTTTGTAAGCTGCAACAATCAAACTGAAGATTCTGGGGAGTCTCAAACGGTTGCGCTTAATATATTCAAGCCATTCGACCGAGCTTGGCATCACGGATTATTTGCGCTGCACTTTTTAGTGTGTCTGAAAAGTTTAGTTTAAGACTCTCGAGATTCCAGAGAAATTATTTTTTTCAAAGTAACAGGTGGCAGATTTTCAACTGATTCTACACTTTCAATATCAACGCCAGTATGCCCCAGGGTTCCGTACAGTCTCCTGCTGCCTTTTTGCTTTACATTAACGATCTGCTAAAAAAACAAATACCTAATCTACAACTTTGCTGATGACAATACCATTGTTTCTCATATGTCTTTGCATAATCATCTCAAGTGTAGTAAAGAAAGCATCTTAAAAAATTCTGAATATTATTGGGTATTAAAATGCTGTGTACTTCATAATAGCTGTTAATCCCACGGAAAGCTCAATTAAGACTGTCCATGAAATACTGTTCTCCTATTTGGACTATGCAGCTTCAATTTCTCGTTTTAAATGACTGTAGACTCCCTTTTGTTTCCACTTAGAGTCACTAACCCGAACATAAATTGCCTTAAATATCCAGACGCCCACGCAGGTATTAATATGGATTTGAAAAAAAATTTTGACTTTGACAATCAAGTGCATTAAAGACAACAGCTTCGAAGATAATTTAATGATCATCAAATAAATTTAAATATATCTGGAAGCTTCTCATCGTCTCTTCTAAATTTTTGTTAAATATATTTAAACATCATTTAAAAGTCTCAAGTTGGCCTTTAGACAGTTTATCTGATAACCGGCTTGATTTATTTTAGTATGGTATACTTTTCCTTTTTTAGTGTTCCGTACGGAACACTTATAAGATCACTTCGGTGTCTATCCGTCTATCTGTCCATCTGTCCGTCTGTCACACCCGATTTTCTCTGAAACTATTTGTCATAGAAAGTTGAAATTTGGTAATAATATAGGAATTGATGGCCTCATCAGAGCCATGTAGTTTTGAAAGTTAAATTTTGACTTAAGGGGTTAGTTTTGGGGGGTGAAATCGGAAGTGAAAAAAAATTTTTTTACTAGGTAATCGAGTGTGGTGTCAAATGAAAGCTTATGAAAACACGAGTAATATATATATATATATATATATATATATATATATATATATATATATATATATATATATATATAATGTAATACTTGCGCGCACTTTTCTTTGTATTATTTTTAAAAAATCGCGAAAAATCGCTGTCCACCCTCCTTATCTCGAAAAGTAATTATCAAAAAATTTTGAAAAAATTCTGGAATATTCTCCACGGGGTGTAGATTAAACGAAAATTATCACGAGTGCATTACCTTTAATAATTTATCTGGTATATAAAAAAAACAAAAATTTCAAGATTATCAGATTTCAGTAAAAATTGGAAACAAACTTTGTTGAAAACTCATTTGGGGTGTGTTTTGTGAAGTCACTGATCATTTTATACCTCGGTCACAACATTTTTTATTTGAAAAGCAATCAACGTACGGAACACTAATTGCGCAAGTTCAACTTGCACTTGACCGGTTTTTTTTTATAATAATAAACGTCTTTCTTTTATATTCGGCTAAATGCAGCAGTGCTATTGTTAACCAAGTTTGCAAAAAAATAAACAAAGAAAAGAAATACAACTCATATATAATTCAAGAATTCACAATCATTACCTAACTCTACTTACTCTAAAATAAAAAAGGAGAAAAAGAACGCTGTAATTCCACATGAATTGATATTAATGCCCGTATACAAATAAATCGTGATCCCCACCTCACCCTGTAAAAAAAACCTAATAATAATAATCAAAAAGTCATAATAATAACAATAACCAGTAACTCAGAAATAAAATTTCCTTTAGCCGTCTTCTGAAAGAAAATTCAGATAGAGCAAGCAAACTGCCAGGAATATCGTTCAGAAGTTTAGAAGACGTATAGGCGAAAGACCGTTTAAACACACTTGTACGTTTCCTAGGTATTTGAAAGCAGTCGTTGTATCTAGTAATACGCTGCTATACCGAGCTTCGACAATGCAGTCTTCCGCATAGATACTCTGGTCTTCAATAGTCTATATAGAAAGCAGCCTAGATGTAGCCTTTCTTTATCCTTAATACGCATCCATTTCAACTCCTTCAGCCTGCGTTTCCTTCAATTGAAAGAATGAAAAATGGAAAAACATCATCCCTCCTCCTGCATCCAAGAATGAAACGTACCCACGAGTTTTTGCAGCTTATTCTTCAAAATAAGGTACATACACGGACAATAAACAAAATTACAATAATTATGGTTACAAAGGACAAGAGTCTCGCACAAATATTTTTTTAAGGTTAAATTAAGGATATACCGATTCTTATACAAATTACGTAGTGAACACTACGCTCTTTAGGCTACCAAAGAAATCTGCTTTCTAAACCTAAGCTTACTATTAAATTAAGTTGGGAATGTGGAATCTTTGGCACAATGATACTACTCAGTATATATCACCACTACACCAAACACTTTATTTTTGCACTCGACGCGCGTTTCGCTAACCATGTTAGCTTCATCAGGAGCGATGATTGACTAAAGGTAAACTACATATCTACCCTATTTATACTTAGCCTAACCCTAGAATTACTCAAGCGGAACTAATGACATAGGTAAGGCCATCAGTTCCGGTCTAGTAACCAGTAGAGGGGACTATAAGGAATAGGCCCTCTGTCTTTATTTAAACTACTTTTACATTTTATGATTTCCATACTTTCGTATGCGTTCAACAATCTCCTATCAGATACATTTTTTATTAATCTTAGATTATCTAATGTTACAGTATGATCAGCTTCAAGGGCATGTTCGGCAATGCTAGACTTTTCTGTTCTATTGTATCTTAAGTGTGCTAAATGTTCTTTAAATCGTGTTTTAATTGACCTTTTAGTTTGCCCAACATATTTTTTGTCACAATCATTACAACTAATTTCATAAATTCCACTTTTCTCACAATTGGGAATCTTATCTTTGGGATTTCCTAAGATATTCCTCAGATTGTCTGATGACTTATACACTAAGGTGAGGCCTACCTTATTAAATACATTATTGTGTCTTGCTATATTTCGGATTATATGGTATGGAGACATACTTGGTGTTATTTTCTTCGCGTGTAAAAAAGGTGGAATTCTGAATATTAGACCTAAATTTATGTCTATTTATTAGCTTATTTACTAAGTCATCGTCATAACCATTAACTCTAGTTATATTTCTAATTCGATTCCTTTCTTTATTAAAGTTTACTCCATTCAGAGGGAAAGTGACCAAACGATGAACTAAAAAATGTATTGAGGCTAATTTATGTTGTTTGCAATGAAATGAATCATTAGGAATATATCTATCTGTTACTGTGTCCTTCCTATAGATATCAAATTCTAATCTATTATTATTTTTAATAATTAAAATATCTAGAAAAGGCAATTGTCCTTTGTTCTCAATTTCGTACGTGAATTTAATTGAATCATACCGGCTATTTAATTTAGAAACAAAATCATCAATATTTGCTTTCTTTGTATCAAAAATCGCGAAAATATCATCCACATACCTATACCATACCCTTGGGAAATATTCGAATTCTCGACTGGCTTCGATTTCAAACTTACTCATGAATAAATTGGCTATGAAAGGTGACAAGCAATTACCCATAGCTGTTCCTTCTTTCTGAACATAAAATTGATTGTTATATTGGAAATAATTTTGTTCCATGCAAAGTTTAGATAATGTTAAGTATTCACGAATAATTTCGTCTTCAAAGTCATTCATTCTAAGTAATTCTTCGAGATATTGTAAAGTTTGTGGAATTGGCACACTTGGGAATAAAGAACTAACATCAAAAGAAATTAAGACTTCACCTTCATTAAGAACTAGATTTTTTGTTTTATTAATGAATTCTAACGAATTCTTCACTGCGAAAGTATTTAATGGTAACTTCTCAAGTTCTTTTGATAACCATTTGGATATTAAATATGTGGGTGATCCGACCGATGAAACAATGGGTCAATGGGTCCCATTGTTTCATCGGTCGGATCACCCACATATTTAATATCCAAATGGTTATCAAAAGAACTTGAGAAGTTACCATTAAATACTTTCGCAGTGAAGAATTCGTTAGAATTCATTAATAAAACAAAAAATCTAGTTCTTAATGAAGGTGAAGTCTTAATTTCTTTTGATGTTAGTTCTTTATTCCCAAGTGTGCCAATTCCACAAACTTTACAATATCTCGAAGAATTACTTAGAATGAATGACTTTGAAGACGAAATTATTCGTGAATACTTAACATTATCTAAACTTTGCATGGAACAAAATTATTTCCAATATAACAATCAATTTTATGTTCAGAAAGAAGGAACAGCTATGGGTAATTGCTTGTCACCTTTCATAGCCAATTTATTCATGAGTAAGTTTGAAATCGAAGCCAGTCGAGAATTCGAATATTTCCCAAGGGTATGGTATAGGTATGTGGATGATATTTTCGCGATTTTTGATACAAAGAAAGCAAATATTGATGATTTTGTTTCTAAATTAAATAGCCGGTATGATTCAATTAAATTCACGTACGAAATTGAGAACAAAGGACAATTGCCTTTTCTAGATATTTTAATTATTAAAAATAATAATAGATTAGAATTTGATATCTATAGGAAGGACACAGTAACAGATAGATATATTCCTAATGATTCATTTCATTGCAAACAACATAAATTAGCCTCAATACATTTTTTAGTTCATCGTTTGGTCACTTTCCCTCTGAATGGAGTAAACTTTAATAAAGAAAGGAATCGAATTAGAAATATAACTAGAGTTAATGGTTATGACGATGACTTAGTAAATAAGCTAATAAATAGACATAAATTTAGGTCTAATATTCAGAATTCCACCTTTTTTACACGCGAAGAAAATAACACCAAGTATGTCTCCATACCATATAATCCGAAATATAGCAAGGGACTCAATAAGGTATTTAATAAGGTAGGCCTCACCTTAGTGTATAAGTCATCAGACAATCTGAGGAATATCTTAGGAAATCCCAAAGATAAGATTCCCAATTGTGAGAAAAGTGGAATTTATGAAATTAGTTGTAATGATTGTGACAAAAAATATGTTGGGCAAACTAAAAGGTCAATTAAAACACGATTTAAAGAACATTTAGCACACTTAAGATACAATAGAACAGAAAAGTCTAGCATTGCCGAACATGCCCTTGAAGCTGATCATACTGTAACATTAGATAATCTAAGATTAATAAAAAATGTATCTGATAGGAGATTTGTTGAACGCATACGAAAGTATGGAAATCATAAAATGTAAAAGTAGTTTAAATAAAGACAGAGGGCCTATTCCTTATAGTCCCCTCTACTGGTTACTAGACCGGAACTGATGGCCTTACCTATGTCATTAGTTCCGCTTGAGTAATTCTAGGGTTAGGCTAAGTATAAATAGGGTAGATATGTAGTTTACCTTTAGTCAATCATCGCTCCTGATGAAGCTAACATGGTTAGCGAAACGCGCGTCGAGTGCAAAAATAAAGTGTTTGGTGTAGTGGTGATATATACTGAGTAGTTACTATTAAATAATAATTGCAAATTTTTATATTCAGTAACAAAGAGAATTCGCTCCTGGGCCATACTTAAATTAAGATTCGTCGAAGACGTTCCAATGTATAGGCCATGTTGTTTGGCAGATGTTTGACATCTGATGTCAGTTGTATTTAGTAAGGTTTGCCATTCAATCATGAATCGTTTCATGTTAAAAGAACGCTTGGAAATTGTCCAAAATTACTCGATTACTCCAAAATAACTCGATGCTACAGGAATATTTCTTCCTAGAATTTGGCGAAATGGACAGACGACTTTTATTTCCAACAGGATAGCGCACCGCCCCATATTTCCTACCCAAACATGGTTTTATTACGCTCCAAGTTCGATGAATCATTAATTTCACGAAATGGCCCTAACGCTTGGCGCCGAGATCGTGCGATTGGACTATTTTCTTTGGAGCCACGTTAAATCACAAGTTTACAGCAACAAACCAGAAACTCTTCATGCACTTGAAGCCAACATTCGTCGTGGCGTAAGGCCGGAAATGCTGACCCGAGTCACGGAAAATTGGTATAAGCGGATTCGTGTCTGCAAAAAGAGCTGCGGCGGCAATTTGAGCGATATCTTGTTTAAATTTTAAATGGCATAAAATTTTCCGTTAAATAAAAATTTCAGCTTTTTGCTTAAAAACTCTTTATTTTATTCAATTTTAAAATTAAGACGCTCTTGAAGCAAAACCCCATACATTACTGCCGACTTCCTTAGATTTATCCTTAAACCACTGTTATTAGAATAGGTAAAGTTCGAACTTAAACAGTTCTGAAATAACTTTGTGTTTTATCCGTCTCTCACTCTAATATTTTTGTAACAAATCTTTCTGAACAATATTTACACCTAAATTTTAATCTTATTACCAAATTCTAAAGTTAACTACATGTACAAATACCTTACTTTGATGTTTTTATCTATAATATATATAAAATGCAACGTCTCTCTCTGTCTGTCTGTCCGTCCGTTAGTGCGCTTATCATTGGAGAACCACTTATCCGATTTACGTACTTTTTTTTAAAACATACATATGTTCTCTGGCTAGGTTATAGGCTATATTTTATTACGATAGGTAGCATAAAGAATGAGCAGTGACGTAAAATAGTGAATGAAGTCGGAAAAAAAAGTTTGCCGCTAACGCGTTCCTTTGCAATATACAGCCTAAACCATTAAATATGGAACAATATTATGTAGCAGAGAATATCTATGAGCTATAATCTATAATATATATAAAATGCAATGTCTCTCTGTCTGTCCGTCTGTCCATTAGTGCGTTTATCACGCGAGAACCACTTATCCGATTTACGTGTCTTTTTTTAAATTCATACATATATTCTTTGGCCAGGTTATATAATAATAATAATAATAATCTATATCTATAATATATATAAAAAATGCAACGTCTCTCTGTCTGTCTGTCTGTCCGTTATTGCGCTTATCCCTCGAGAATCACTTATCCGATTTACGTGATTTTTTAAATTCATATATATGTTTCTCTTACCAGGTTATAGATATATATATTTTATTACATCTATAATATATATAAAATGCAACGTATCTGTGTCTGTCTGTCCGTTAGTGCGTTTATCACTGGAGAACCACTTATCCGATTTTCGTACTTTTTTTTTAAAACATACACATGTTCTCCGGCCAGGTTATAGACTATATTTTATTACGATAGGTAGCATAAGAAATGAGCAGTGGCGATAATGGTGAATGAAGTCGGAAAAAAAGTTTGCCGCTAGCGCGTTCTCTTGCAATACACTGCCTAAACCACTAAATATGGAACAATATCATGTAGCAAAGGATATCTATAATATGTATAAAATGCAACGTCTCTCTGTTTGTTTGTCCGTTAGTGCGCTTATCACTGGAGAACTACTTATCCGATTTACGTGCTTTTTTTTAAATATACGTATGTTCTCTGGCCAGGTTATAGGATATATTTTATTACGTTAGGTGACATAAGGAATAAGCAGTGACGATAATAGTGAATCAAGTCGCAGAAAAGTTTGCGTTAGCGCGTTTTCTTTCAATACACTGCCTAAAGTCTTAAATATGGAACAATATCATGTAGCAAAGAATATAATATATATAGAATGCAATGTCTCTCTGTCTGTTTGTCTGTTCGTTAGTGCGCTTATCAGTCGAGAAGCACTTATCCGATTTACGTGTTTTTATAAATTTATACAAATATTCTATATAATTCGATACAAGCCTAGATAATGGGAGATAAGGTGAGATAATGGGAAATAAGGTGAAATAATGAGAGATAAGTCGAAATAAGCCTCGATAATGGGAGATAAGGTGAGATAATGGGAGATAAGTATAAATAATGGTAGATAAGGAGAAATAATAGGAGATAAGCAGAGGTAAATCTAGATAATGGGAGTTATGGTGAGATAAGGAGAAATAATGGGAGATAAGGAGAAATATTGCGAGATAAGTCAAGGTAAGCCTAAATAATGGGAAATAAGGTGAGATAATGGGAGATAAGGAGAAATAATAGAAGATAAGGAGAAATAATGAGAGATGAGCAGAGATAAGCCTAGAGAATGAAAATTATGTAGAGACAATGGGAGATAAGGAGAAATATTGGGAGATAAGGGGAAATAATGGGAGATATTTTATTACGTTGGGTAACATAAGAAGTAAGCAGTGAGGATAGTAGTGAATCAAGTCCACGCGAGCGGAGCCGCGGGCCCAGCTAGTTTATAAATAAAAGCTACCTTTATTATTCTTTCATATTTCATAATTATTGCAACCTTCAAATTGTAAACCGATCTCGAAACTGATATACCAATAAAAATCGGATAGTTTTGTACTTAATCCTACTTAATATCTAATAATTTTATTACTACTGGCATGCTACTACTATATATACTACTACTATTTTGTAATAAATTACACTATCAGGTTACACCGCAACAAAATATTTATTAGAGAAAGTCAAACAATACGAATTTACGGTTTCGGCGGTTGGAAGTAACCGAATAAATCAAGCTGTTTTTTTTCGGAATTGAATTGTTTTCAAAGATTTATAGAGTTAAACAACTTTTATAGAGCTATTTGTCAAATAGTAATTTGTTTTTAGTAAAAAGCCTCGCACTATGACTAAAAACCGGATAAGTGCAAGTCGGACGTGCACAATTAGTGTTCCGTACCTTAATTGCTGAAGTAATATATGAAATTCAGTTATAGATTCATCTTCAATGTAAGAATTACCAAGAGTATATAAAAAGCGAGATATCAAAGATGTCTAATGTAATTCTTATATTGTCATCTTTGTTTAATTATAAACAAATAAAATAAAATTATTTTGTCTCAGTACCTAGCCGTTGGTCACCAATTATCATGGAAATTTATTTTATCTTTGATTGGCCAAATGCTTAAAGCAGTAACGTACTAAGTATACTGATTGCACCGAATACATAAATTGATATTGCGTACCTCTTCCACAAAAAAAATCTTCACCATATTTTTTTTTTTTTTTTTATGGGTCTAGCACACGTGCTGCAGGGAAGTCCCTAAAGCGCTCCAGGAGCAGCACGAGTGCGGAAAAAGCGATTCACGTTGTTCTTGAATCGCTGTAAATTGTACTCGGTGGGAAACACAGCGCTGGGCAAATTATTCCAAAGGGATGACGTTCTCCATATAAAAGATTGCTTGAAAAGCGTTGTACGCGGAGTAACAAGCTGAACCTCATACGGATGCGAAGCACCAGCGCGACGTGTATTTCTAACACGCACCGCTTTGGGAGGAATTAAGCGGGCTACATCCTTCGAACACTTTCCATGAAAATACTTGTAGAACAGATTCAAGTCGCCAACCGTTCTTCGATGTTCCAGCGAATCAAGGCCGCCGGTCAATTCCGGGTCCCCAATCAGACGGACCGCTTTTCTCTGAACAGAATCCAACAAATGCAGTGTATGTTTGGGAGCGGAGCCCCAAACGTGGGAGCAGTATTCCATAGTTGGTCGAATTTGGGCTTTGTAAAGAATTAACAGTTGCTGTGGGGTGTAAAGCTTTCTGGTTCTAAATAATATTCCCAACTTTTGAGAAGCTCTCCTTGCTATGCCTGCAACATGTTCATGCCAAGACTTATTTGCTGTCATATACATATTGTCCAATCGTTTTCTTTAATTCTAGATAAATTATCAAAAGTAATGCACTCGTGATAATTTTCGCTCAATCTACACTTTATAGAGAATATTCCAGAATTTTTTCGAAATCTCTTGATCAGTGCTCTTAGAGACAGAGTGGGGGAATAGCGATTTTTGGCCATTTAAAAAAATATATAAAGAAAATTTTGGGCGAGCATTACATATTATATATATATATATATATATATATATATATATATATATATATATATATATATATATATATATATATATGTTACAATAGAGGTTTTCACGGATGGTGGAATGGATTATATTAAAATTCCGGGTTTCAATCCGTTCATCTACAATGAATTTGCACGACCTTTCGCCAAAATCTCATTTGGCATTTTTAAGTGCCCTTGCTGTCGCTGCTACTCGATGCTGTGATCTTGCTGCTGCTGCCGCTTCAGGCTAACTCGTTATTTTAATGCATTATTTATATATATATATATATATATATATATAATATATATATATATATATATATATACGTATACATATATATATATATATATATATATATATATATATATATATATATATATATATATATATATATATATATATATATATATATATATATATATATATATATATATATATATATATATATATATACTAGCCGTGCCCGCGGCTCTGCTCGCGTGGACTTGATTCACTACTATCGTCACTGCTTATTCCTTATGTTACCTAACGTAATAAAAACATCTGCCATTATTTCCCCTTGTCTTCAATTATTCCTCCATATCTCCCATTATCTCTACATAATTTCCATTATCTAGGCTTATCTCTGCTCATTTTTCCTTGTATATCATCATTTCTCCTTATCTCCCATTATCTCACTTTATCTTCCATTATCTAGGCTTATCTCGACTTATCTCGCAATATTTCTCCTTTTCTCCAATTATTTCTCATTATCTCCCATTATCTCACCATAACTCCCATTATCTAGACTTATCTCTGCTTATCTTCCATTATTTCCTCTCATCTCCCATTATTTATACTTATCTCCCATTATCTCACCTTATCTCCCATTATCTAGGCTTACATCGAATTATATAGAACATTTATAAAAACACGTAAATCGGATAAGTGGTTCTCAAGTGATAAGCGCACTAACAGACCGACAGACAGAGAGACCTTGCATTCTATATATATTATATTCTTGCAACATCATATTGTTCCATATTTAATGGTTCAGGCAGTGTATTGCAAGAAAACGCGTTAAAGGTAACCTTTTTTCCGACTTGATTCACTATTATCGTCACTGCTTATTCTTTATGTTTTCTAACAAAATAAAATATAATCTATAACCTGGCCAGAGAAAATATGTATGTTTTAAAAAAAAAGCACGTAAATCGGATAAGTGGTACACCAGTGATAAGCGCACTAACGGACAGATAGACAGACAGACAGAGATACGTTGCATTTTATATATATTATAGATGTAATAAAATATATATCTATAACCTAGACAGAGAACATATGTATGAATTTAAAAAATCACTTAAATCGGATAAGTGCACTAACGGAAAGACAGACACACAGAGAGACCTTGCATTTGATGTATATTATAGACATAGATTTTTATTATTATTATATAACCTGGCCAAAGAATATACGTAGGAATTTCAAAAAAAGACACGTAAATCGGATAAGTGGTTTTCCCGTGATAAACGCACTAATGGCCAGACAAACAGACAGAGAGAGATTGCATTTTATATATAATATAGATTATAGATATTCTCTGCTACATAATATTGTGCTATATTTAATGGTTTAGGCTGTGTATTGCAAGGAAATGCGCTAGTGGTAAACTTTTTTCCGACTTCATTTACCATTATCGTCACTGCTCATTCCTTATGCTACCTATCGTAATAAAATATAGCCTATAACCTGGCCAGAGAACATATGTATGTTTTTTAAAAAAAAGTACCTAAATCGGATAAGTGGTTCTCCAGTGATAAGCGCACTAACGGACAGACAGACAGACAGACAGAGAGACGTTGCATTTTATATATATTATAGATATATATATATATATATATATATATATATATATATATATATATATATATATATATATATATATATATATATATATATATATATATATATATATATATATATATATATATATATATATATATATATATATTCGAACTCGTGTTTTCACAAGCTTTCATTTCATTTATCACCCTACTCGATGACCTCACTTCCGATTTCATCCCCCAAAACTAACCCTTCAAGTCAAAATTTAATTTTCAAAACTAATAGCTCTGATTGGGCTATCAATTTCCTACATTTGTGTTACATTTCAACTTTCAATGTCAAAAAGTTTCGGGGAAACTCGCGTGTGCAAACAGATAGACAGACACCGAAATAATCCTATAAGTTTTCTGTACGGAACACTAAAAAGAGAAGGATAAATCTACGAAGATGAATAGTTGGAAATTTTACATTTCCAAGATTTTTAATGTATTAATATGCTAAATAAACAAAAAACAATATTTACGATTTTTTTGATTCTAGAAAGTCCAGAAAATTTTGTAATAGATGATGTTGAAGAACTTCACAAAACATATTAAAAGATATGTAATACTCGCGCAAACTTTTCTTTACATACATAGCCAACATCCACTGCCCCCTACCCTTTCTCTAAGAGGACTGAAAATTTCGAAAAAATTCTAGAATATTCTCCATAAAGTGTAGATTGAGCGAAATTTATCACGAGTGCATGACGTTTCATAATTCATATGGTATATAAGACTCGGTGCAATCAGTAATATACTAATATACTTTTCGGAACATTACTGATTTAAGCTTTTGGCCAACCACAGATAAAATAAATTTCATGATGTCTGGTGATCAACACCTAGGACCGTCACAAAATAATTTTTTTTTAAATTTTATTTGTTTATTATTAAACAAATATTTAGGTAGTAAATATTTGTTTTAAACTTTTACTACAAAGATGTCTCGTTTTTTTATATATTCTTGGTAATTCTAATATGGAAGATGAATGTGTAACTGAATTTTATAGAATACTTCAGCAATCACGCTACGAAACAATAATTGGGCAAGTCCGACTTGCACTTCGTCGGTTTTTTAGCGTTGTTTGACTTAAGATGCGATTATATATTCTTGGTAAGGTATTATTTTTTGTATTCCATAAAGTCTCATACGTTCAAGTTACGCATGTCTTTTGTCATAACCATTTTTAATAAATATTTTGTATATATTCTGTTTTCCGCAGTCCGAAAAACTATTATACTGGGCGTTTGTAATTAAGGAAGCGCGGAGATGATGTTTTTACCAACAAGAATGTGGCGGGATTAATAATACCAATCGAAACAGATATTTAATCCTCCAAATTCTAGTTTTAATTTACTATCTGCAAAATTTTTAACATAAACAAATGTGATTGTCAATTTGCGTTATTGTCAAACATGCATAGCCAGCTCCCTCAAAGTCAATAACAGCATTTTCTTTTACTTATTGTATACAACAAAACCATTCAAAAAAATAAAACTGAAAAAATATACTGGGTGTTCAATTTTAAAAATGTCGTTTGTGTGATATATCAAAAACGCGATGCGTGAAAATTTCTTTATACCAGCTGAAATTTCTGTATTTAATTTTTTTTTCCTAACTTTTCAAACAAGCGAGTTGGAGGGGCGGTGTATATACAATACTATATATGTATTTATAACCCTGTACTACAGCAAAGATTAATATGATCTTTGAATATTTATATAGCGCGGTAAAAATGATTAATAAACTACAGGGATTTGCTTTAATATAATTTTTGTTACAGTTAAACTAGGCGTAAAAAATAACTTATTAATGCAATGCTGACATTAAGATTACACAACAGGTTGCTAAAAATAGCCAATAATCATTTATAAATGCCACTTGAGACAGATAACTGCATAAGGTTCATTTAAATCTTTCAACAAATATGCAAAATAAGGTTCGAAGTAAATAAGATATTAAATAACTGATATATTTCAATTTTACATAACTAATTAACTGTTAAAAGAGCAACATAAACCTATTTATATACAAAAAATACAAATAAGCTAGTAAAAACTCTTTTGGAACCTTGCACTGGAGTCTATGGAGGTTTATTTCCCTCACTAGACGAAAGTAATGTATTCGTGAAAAAAACTGAGATTGAGATTCTCGTCTTCTTTTCACGTTTCAGGGTCTGTAGAACACGAAAAACTTAGTTTTCAATTTCTGTCGGTCTATCTGCCTTTCAGATTTTAAGAGATATCGTTTTGGTAAAAAGGGATGAAAGATATGGTAATATTTTAATTTTATATAATTTTTATAGTATTATGATAATTTTTCCTGATTCCTTGGATGTAATAATGAACAAATTTCAGGTATAATTATTTGTAATCAAACATTTAACGGGTTAATGACATAGGGTAAGAGGTAAGAGAGGTTGCTTGAAATATATCGTCGGGAGTTTTAAAAATTATTTATGTTTTCAATACATTTTTAAGTTTATTACGTACAGTATATATAAGGAAATATTAGGTTTCAGTTACAAATATTTTCAAACTATTTTCTCTGCTCTTTATGATGAATATGTCACTATGAAGTACGTATCGAGTTGTAATAATGTAATGAAGCTAGACACCAAAAAAGCTTTTGGCGCTGACGGAATACCTGCCATAGTTCTCAAAACTGTGCGAGGGAACTAACACCAGTTTTCTGTAGACTTTTCAACCTATCCTACAGAAAGGGAATATTTCCTTCCTGCTGGAAATGTGCCACAGTTCAGCTGATACCTAAAAAAGGCAAGAAGACCTTGCCAAATAACTACCGACCAGTCGCACTGCTTTCAATAATATCGAAAGTCATGGAAAATGCTATCAATATCTTGAAGGATTCAACATTATTAGCGATCATCAATATGGCTTTCGTAAAAATACATCAACAGGAGATCTTCCACACGTTTGGAACAACGCAATTGAACACTTTGGAGAATCTCGAGCGGTTGCTCTTGACATATCCAAGGCATTCGACCGTTTTTGGCACGATGGGCTGTTGGCTAAGCTACGCTCTTATGGTATGTCTGAAAAGTTCTGTTTGTGGCTCTCATGTTTCCTCAGAGAGCGTTCTTTACGAGTGGCAGTCGACGGATTTCTTTCTAACACCTTCACTATCAACGCCGGTGTACCTCAAGGCTTCATACTGTCTCCTACTCTTTTTCTCATTTTCATTAACGATCTGCTGGAAAAGACTGAAAATCCAATCTACAGCTTTGAAGATGACAGTACGCTTATCTCTTCATTCACTTTGAACGCTCGGACATCGGCTACTCAGACGAATATCCGCAGACAGCAGGAAGTCATTCAACTTAACAAAGACCTGGAAGAAATTTTATCTTGGGGTGACAGTAACCAAGTGGAATTTAACGCTACAAAAACTCAGGCGGCAGTTTTTTCTAAAAAAGTTAACGTTGCTGAACCCGACATAGTTATGTTGGGGCACTCCATTCCTCTAACATCGTCACTCAATTTGTTGGGCATTAATTTGGGAGCAAATATGTCCTGGCATGAACATGTTGCAGGCATAGCAAGGAGAGCTTCTCAAAAGAAAGGGAATACTATTTCAAACCAGAAGGCTTTACACTCCACAACAACTGTTAATTCTTTACAAATCTCAAATTCGACTAACTATGGAATACTGCTCTCATGTTTGGGGCTCCGCTCCCAAACATATACTGCATTTGTTGGATTCTATTCAGAGAAGAGCTGTTCGTCTGATTGAAGACCCGGAACTGACCGGCGGCCTTGATTCGCTGGAACATCGAAGAACGGTTGGCGACTTGAGCCTATTCTACAAGTATTTTCATGGAAAGTGTTCGAAGGATGTGGCCCGCTTAATTCCTCCCAGAGCGGTGCATGTTAGAAGTACACGTCGCGCTAATACTTCACATCCGTATGAGGTTCAGCTTGTTACTCGTCGTACAACGCTTTTCAAGCAGTCTTTTATTGGAGAACATCATCCCTTTGGAATAATTTGCCCAGGACTGTGTTTCCCACCGAGTACAATTTACAGCGGTTCAAGAACAATGTGAATTGCTTTTTCCGCACACGTGTCGCTCCTGTAGCGTTTTAGGGACTTCTTCCCTGCAGCACGTGTGCTAGACCCATAAAAAAAAAGTATATTTTTAATGTGAGAAAGTTATATTCAGGATTTATTTTAGAATTAAGCGTTTACGAGGGAAGTATTCAGTAAATCACTTTTTTCGACTTCTATGACAAAGCACCAAAACTACAACTGTAGATTTCCTCAAGTGACCCCGCTGAAAGTTTTAATCAAAATGGCCCAAAGAGATCAATTACTTAACCCTCGTCAATGACGTGAAAATAATTACACGGATGATGATATCGGGTCATCATGACCCGGATTTTATCGACGAATTGTCACAAAATTAAAGGAAGGCGCCTTAATTTTAATACATATTTATTAAATAAGGGTTCCTTGCATATGTGGTAAAATAAAGATAATACCAATATATTCTCTAAATCAAACTTTTGTTAGCTTTCTCAATAACACATGCAAAATCAACTTTGAAAACATAATTTTGATATTTTATTTTTGGCAAAGTATTCTAAATAATAATAGGAATCAATAATCTTATATACTAAAAGAGAGATCACGCGAACTTCTTATCATAACAATAATAAGAAATCAGTCTTCTACTTCCTCACTCAGAGACATAGAAGTACTACAATTATTGCAGTACGGAATCAAATGTTCTGGGCATATATAAATCTGGCATGCATTAAAAGTATGACATGTTGGTTCGGGTAAAGGGAGGCTGTATCTCCAGCTACATAAACGTTCAAATTGCACGGTCGGTCGGCGTAAAAAAAAAAATATGTCCATTTAAAATCGCCTCGGCTCAATATGACTCAGCGTCATTGGCGCCGGGTTAAATATCATTTACCAACCATTTCCCAAGCTTTTTATTTTATTTAAAATAGACAAAAAAAAACAGGCTGAATAATGGTTAAAAGCCATAATAATGGGATCAACATAATAAAAGAAACGGAAGATGCTCGCACTGTAAATATTATAGACCTGTAAGTTTTTTTATTGAACTCATCATTAGCTTATTCCATCCATAGTCGGATGTAAGCATCATTAAGTTGTCTCCATTGAGCTCTGTTGTTTGTCATTTGCATCCAATCGTGTCCAGCACAATGGATGCAATGGATGGCGTCCGTCCATCTTGTCTGTGGTCTACTTCTGCATCTTTTATGTTCTTCAGGCCTCCATTCAACCATCCAGATACGAAGAATAGAACGAATATGTATATTAAGGTGGAATTAGGCTACGCATATCGCAAGGATGAATAATAACAGATGGACACACCTTTCGTAGCCCAATTCCACCTTAATATACATATTCGTTGTATTCTTCGTATCTCGATGTTAGGAATAGAATCTTGAAGTCTAATATTTAGTATTCTCCTCTCTATTGCTCTTTGGGTTACCTGGAGTTTATATATTATACTTTTATTTAAGGCCCATATTTCAGTGCCATATGCTATTACCGGCAGTACATATTGATCGAACATTCTGGCTTTTATTATATTTGGGATGTCCAATTTAAACGTGGATTGTAACCTTCCGAACACAGATCAAGCTAACGAGACTCTTCGATCCAAGCCAGCCTTTAAATTGTTTTTTTGATATTTCGATTTCTTGTCCTAAATATATAAATGTTTGCACCTTTCCTATTATTTCACCTTCCATTACCAGTTCCTGGCTGGCTTTAGCGATTTGAACATGTATTCTAGAGTCAACGTGAACAGTTTTAGGGATATTGAGTAGTTTAATTCCTCTTTTAATTTTGATTTTATTTGTTTTTTTCTTCAAGCATTATTTGTGATGGAATATTTTTATGTGTTCAAGAAGAGATGTGTATATTTCGAAGACTCTGCTATTACTTAAGGCGTTAAGAACTGCTCATATCTCTATCAAATCAAATGATTTTTTGTAGTTCACAAGGTGACCTTATATTCATTTGCTTTTTCCACTAGTAATCTAATTGTTTGGATATAGTCCAACGTACTGCACCCCCGTCTAAATCTCGATTGTTCACAACGATGATAACTGTCAAAATTGTTGAATTACCGAAGGTAATTTGTTATATTATTATTTATTTATTGTAAAATATGACATAGATAATTTAAAATCATCATCATCTACAATAATCGTGCGCTCATGGAAGGCTTAAGACCTTACTTTTATAAATAATTTTCCCACAAAAGTTTCAAATCTCTGATTTTTACTGTGGGTTCGTACAACACTGCTTCCACCATCCTCTGAATTCGAGGGCTTACTGCGGAATAATTTGTAACTAAGTATGTGTCAAAACGTGCTCTCTAATAATAACATAAGGTACTGTAGTAGGTATTTTAATGATCGCACGTCGTATTTTGAACAACTGAACTGGTTTTTATTGTTTATAGACAATAATTTAACTCAGTAAGATGCAATACGTAGTATCTCAGCAGCAGATGTGAGCAAAATATTGAAAGCATACCTGCCCTCTGCCAGGGACCGTGCAAACGACAGATTAGCAGAAGAATTCTTGGCAAGGACAAAATTACAGTTTGCCAAAAATCACGGCAAAGCAGCACAATATCTAAAGACAGTCAATCTAAGTATACAACAATGAATAGAAACGGAAAAAAAAAAATAAGTAAAATCCTATTTCAGGAATTATTTACTGTTTTCCTATTTATAGAATTACCGCACCCCTAGGATCCTGGTTCCGACATCATTCGATAAATGTTAGATATTATTGTTATTAGAACGATCGTGTTAATTTTATTATATGACTCTTATATGTGTGTGTGTGTATATATTCATAAAAACTTCAAAAAATGCTTTAGCTAAGGTTGCCTCCTACGTGAGCAATTGTCGTAAGCAGAAAAGTCAAAACGACACAAAATATATTGCATTCACTAAACGCTACCTAATCTAACCTAACGTGTTTTTAACTTTATCGCTTCAGTTGTCTCGCTTGTGGCAGTCGTCTGCGTAGAACACAGCGCTAAATGTTGAATCAGAGAAGTTCAAACTTGATTAATAATATGTAGGGTGTGCCATAAATAAACTTAAATTTATTTGTCCAATTGCGCAAAGAAAATGGGAAGGAACGGCAAGACCCAGGGCCTAACTTCAGTCCTTGAAAATTTAGTTGTCTTTCATCTAAACGTGCCTTTGGTGTGCGGGATTTTCAATTAAATGAAATTAATATCCAAAAGAAATGACATAAACACTGGTCTAACGTAGCCACGATTTTACGTAGACACATTATGTTAAACGAATAAGATAAATACTTATGGAATTATGCACAATTTTCGTCTTGAAACAGTGTACCAACTTCCACTGAATCAAATTAAAAGTAATGAAAATAATACTTAAATAAAAACCAGCCAGATGTAAGTCGGACTTGCCCAATTAGTTAAATTAGCAAAATGATCAGTGATTTCCGATCTTTGTTCTTATATACCAGATAAATTATCAAAGGTAATCCACTCGTACTAATTTTCATTCAATCTACACCTTATGGTTAGGGGGACCGTGATTTTTGGCAATTTTTAGCTTTCATCTGACACCCAACTCGACGACCTTGAATTTTTTTTCATGCCTGATAAATTAGGAGAGGTAAAGAACTCGTGATAATTTTTATTCAATCTACACCTTATGGAGAACATTCCAGAATTTTTTCGAAATTTTCTGACTAGTACTCATAGAGATAGGGTAGGGGGACAGCGAATTTTGTTTTGCGCGAGTATTTTCATATAACACCTCACTCGATGACCATGAAAAAATTTTTTCACTTTCGATTTCACCCCCCGAAACTATCCCCTTAAGTCATAAGTTAACTTTCAAAACTACACGACTCTAATTGGGTTATCAATTCCTATAGTTGTGCCAAATTTCAACTTTCTATGTCAAATAGCTTCAGAGAAAATCGAGTGTGACAGACAGACGGACGAACACCAAAGTGATCCCATAAGTGTTCCGTACAGAACACTAAAAATCGTAACATCTTCACTAACTCTGCAAATTGAAATGTAAACAAACTATTTTAATCAGGTTTATTTCAACGAATCGAATAGTTGATCAAGTGTGTCCGCTAAAATGCCATAAACTATACTCACTGGTTATTTTATTTAATTTTTAAAATTAAAATATTTCCACAGAACACGCACACCATCAAAGCGTGAATAAATTCCTTTAAACAACCCATAAATAAATAATAAATAGCAAATTTACCGTAAAATAAGGTCCATTTTTCCGAGAAAATGCATTAAGTAAACCAATATTTCTCCTGCAGCAGAATATATTACATCGGAATATAATAATTTAACTATAAATTGTATTATACTTCAATACTAAGTAATTTGATGGCGTTTGCTATTTAATCTATAATTAACTTAGCCTAATTCGGCCTCTGCCCTGTCTGTCTACTTTTCTCGTGTGTCGTGTCGAATTCATCAACAGAAAGAAAAAGACTTAACAGCTGAAAAGAATATTTAATTGGCTGCGAGCAATTAAGTAATATAATTCTGAAAATTTAACAAATTTTAATCAAACAATATTAATTTTAATTCAGACAAAACTAGACATTGATTCTAACAATTAAACCTTTCCTTTATGTACAGTAAGAGGTGTCCGCGATAATTCATTTTTAGTAATCCGATTCAACAAAAAAAATCGGTAGAGAGAAGTTTTGTCTACGACGCATTTTAGAAAAAGTACTAGTCGATTCTGAACTCTCGTTGGAATCGCTGAGTTTATCAATGAGTGACTTGTTTGCGCGTCGATTCAAGGAACGCTTTCTTTGTTCTCATCCAAAGGGGCCTATAATGACACATTCCGCAGCCGCTAAATATATTACAAAGTCAGTGTCGTTTGTGAAGAAGTGGGTAAATCATCAGACGAAAAATGTCGACGATTTATTAAAATGTGGCTCAGTAAGTAAAATCACTTCGAAAGTCGAAAAAAAAAACGAACCGTGTTTCTGTTTTCACGGGGCCCGAAATTGACACTCAGTCAAGGAGTGACAAAATTACGAAAATCGGATTTGTATGTGTCCCATGAGACTATTAGACAACATCTTCGTGCTCATGATGTCAAATTCCGAAGCACGTTGAAGAAATCTTTGGTGGGCGAAAATCACGTCGTGAAGCGGCCCGCTTGAGCCCACGATAAGATACTAGAGTGGCTCTCACAATCGTCGGACGCCAACCCTACTGAAAAAGTTTGATCCCTTGTAAAGAGAAAGCTCAGAGGAAAAACTTTGAGAACTTTGACCCAGTTGATCCGAAAAATTTGTAGATCATTGCAGAAAATTTCGTCGACAGCATGCCTCGAAGATGCCAGGCAAGTATTAATGCAGAATGCGATTGGACAACTTACTAAAGTAATTGCGTCGTTGTTAGCACACCAAAGAATACATTGATGACAAAAAATGTTCTCGAAACACATTTTTTCAAGAATATGAGCGGTCACGTTGTTATATAACAGACTATACTCGAGTTAAGGCAATGTAATTTTCAAAGGCATACCATGTTATAACACAATTTTGATCACTACTTCGAATCATAATCTAATAACGTTGGTCGTAAAAATTTTCTAAATTTGTTGTTATCATAGTAATGCCAGATCTCCCGATCTTATTGTATAGCAGTGTAGGGAGAAAACAGGAGTTCTGCGTCACCACCAGGCAGACGAACTTCATATGGCATTTGTTAATTCTCAAATGTCATAACGCATTCGTGAAATGTTATTGATATTCTGTCAAAAACTAAACTGGTGTCAATTGTTTAGGTGGAGCAACAGAGCGTTTAAAAAACGCTGCAATATGGACAGAGGTCATAATATGCAAGTGAAAACATTTTGACGCATCTCAATGAATAACGATGCTAGAGGCGGAAAAGTGTAGACTACGAATACCGGTAAGGCAAGCATCCTCTATAACTCATCATGTGTAAAGCACAATAATTATCGCTCAGAAATCTGAAAGATAAAATAAAATTCGAAATCAGGGCATATACAGCACTCTATGTAGCAATTGCAATGACGTCTACAAAGGACAAACCAACACAAGGATATCTGCAAAGGTTGAAGGATATACACTTAGCATCCGTAAGAAACACTACATCAACTCTCTTTCAACACCATTTAGCGACAAGCTATAAATTCGATATACGATTTTCACAGTTATAAACAAATAGCTACAGTATAATGATATAAAACAAAAATTATCTGAGAAGCTATTGAAATTCAGAAAAAAGATACCTTAAACAAAAGAAATGATGCTCTCAAGCTCCCAGCTCCAGTGAAAAGGTCTAATAGTACAAGACACCAACGCATCAGCAGCCAACTGAACGATGCTGCGACCACGTTAGCGTAGAGGGGGTAGTAATGACCAATCAGCACTACAATCTCCGTTCCCGATAGCACAACTCATAAACTATCGCCACCTCGAACGCCACCTCAACATGCTCGTCCCCTGGTTCGACATTAGAGAATCCAGATCAACCCAGCGAAGACCCATCATGTTTACCAAGTCTTGCAGCACCATGTCGGCAAGCCTCACCCTCCAAGGCATCAGACTCCGATGGTCAAACAGCATCAAGTACCTGGGCATCCATTACAACAAGCCACTAGTATGGAATGACCAAGTCGCCACCTCTGCCAAAAAACCAACGAACTCCTCGGCAAATTGCACCCACTCTTCAACAAGACCAGTAAATTGTCAACTAACAACAAGCTGACAATTTACAAAATGGCTGTCAGAGCCGGCTTGACCTACTCCAGCCCAGCATGTTGCCAAATGTCACGTACACATTGATCCACCCTCCAGGCCGTCCAAAATAAGGCCCTCCGTATTATCGCCAAAACCCCATGGTTCATACGGAATACAGAGCTTCGCAAAGATCTCCAGATGCCGATAATCCAGGAGTTCATGAGCTAGATGCATCTCAAATGCCTGGACAAAGCCACACATTACCCCAACCCCACAGTCACCTACCCCCCACGCCATGCCTAACTTTCAAGATTCAGCGACCCCCTACTCCTGCTACTAGCTTAAGTTTGCCTTAATTAATTTTAAGTTTAATTTTAAGCTTTATGTTCATAAAATATCTTAAGTTCACTCCACACATTTATATAAAATACTTACCTAGGCTAAGCTAATTAGGTCCCTGATATGCATATATCTTAAGATCCAATATGTATTCTCTGTTTTTTATCAATCATTGTATATTAGTAAGAGCATTATAGCTACCTAATAAGTCCATGGTGGACAGGGAAATTATTTAGAACAAATCTACGGATATTTAGTACAATTTACCTGCGCATGTTAATATAAATTAATTAACTAAATAATTCCTCATAAATCAAAAGTTGTAGTGTAAAACAAGCCAATATCTTATAACTAATTAAAAATTCTAGATAAGTTAATTATGTTTGACCCATGATTCGCGTGTTAGTAATTTAATCAAACATGTTGTGGAACTGCATGGCAAGCGAGGGTTTATTTTTGTCATAGCTGTATACGCAGTGTGTTTTATCTTATACTCGTATATAGTAAGACATATTTTATAATTCTAGTGTTACTTTTAGTGTTCCGTACGGAACACTTATAAGATCACTTCCGTGTCTGTCTGTCACCCCCGATTTTCTCCGAAACTATTTGACATAGAAAGTTGAAATTTGGAAATAATATAGGAATTGATGGCCTCATCAGAGCCATGCAGTTTTGAAAGTTAAATTTTGACTTAAGGGGATAGTTTTGGGGGGTGAAATCGGAAGTGAAAAAAAACAAATTTTTACTAGGTCATCGAGTGAAATGAAAGGTTGTGAAAACACGAGTAAAAATATATATATATATATATATATATATATATATATATATATATATATATATATAATGTAATACTTGCGCGCACTTTTCTTTGTATTATTTTTAAAAAATCGCGAAAAATCGCTGTCCTCCCGCCTTATCTCGAAAAATGCTTATCGAAAAATATTTGAAAAAATTCTGGAATATTCTCCACGGGGTGTAGATTTAACGAAAATTCTCACGAGTGCATTACCTTAATAATTTATCTGGTATAAAAAAAAAATAAAAATTTCAAGGTCGTCAGATTTTAGTAAAGATTGGAAACAAACTTTGTTGAAAACTCATTCGGGGTGTGTTTTGTGAAGTCACTGATCATTTTATACCTCTGTAACAAAATTTTTTATTCTAAAAGTAATCAACATACGGAACATTAATTGCGCAAGTTCAACTTGCACTTGACCGGTTATTTCTTTGTATAAAGCAAAAAACTTATTCTAAATAAAGGCGTATACTACGCTCTGCATACAAAACAAATAAAAGGAATAAATGAAACCAGACAAAAGCCTGGTCAGATTAATGCTAAAATTAAGAGCAGAATGTGAAGATCAGTTCATCGCAGTCACGTCTAATCAAAATCAACGCTTAAATGCTCCGCAAATCACTGCTTTAAAGGAAACTCTTATTGAACCAGTCTCGACTACTACTTTTAAAGAGGTGATTGCTATTGGCATGCCTAGAGGATGTTTAGTTGCCAGGAGACTGCCACTAACAATCAGACACAAATTAAAGATATTGAAATGAGCTAAAAAAGATAGAAACGATAGAGCAATACAAGTCCTTTGGACGGACGAATTGAAATTCCAACTTTTTGAATCTCATAGAAGGGTTTTAGAAGTTTGTACTGTACCAACAATTAAGCACGGAGGTGGCAACTTTATGATTTGGGGATGTTTTGGTGGCAGAAAGCAAGGCAGTTTAATGAAAATAGAGGCCAAATTAAATAAAGCAGGATATTTGAAAATATTGAAACAGCATCCATACCAGCTGGAGTAAATATTATTGGTCACAATTTTATCTTTTAACAAGATAACGACTCTAAACACTTTTTACAACTATGTCAAGGATATTTTAAAGAGAAAAAATCACAGTACAGTGCAATGGAAGGGCTATTTCAATCTCTCTTCCATGGAACTAATATGGGATAAGTTAGATCGGAGAGTTAAAAATTCTCCGTTAAGTTTTGGGCAGCTTTGAAAACACCTATAAAATAAATGGAAGAATTTGGACACCCAGTATTTAATAAACAGAAAGCCGGACATTTGTGAGGCAGTAATAATAAATACCTTTTTCATTTTGTATTTTTAGTTTTAATTAACAATTCTTTACTTATTTCAAACTTTCGCACGGTAGTGTATATTCAGCATTTTTTTTTAAATGTTTATGTACTTGCACATAAGTTTACTTACCCAATACTTTCATTATGATTGAAATTGGAAACGTAATACATACCTGAAAAAAAGGAAGAAAATGCACAGGTTAAAACATAATTTAATATCGATAATTAATAAAATTGTTAAAACAAATTAATAAAATTTGTCAAATTTAAAAAATCTCATAATTTTCCTTATTAAGATTGGCGTATCCGCAAACTAAAAATTAATAAATACCTAATTTTTTAAACAATTTTTAAAATATGTTAAGCCTAGACTCGTTAGAAGTGAAGTTTGTCAAAATACTTCCAAAAATTAGTGTTGGTTTCCACAGTTGATTTTTTATTAGAAAACGTAAAATAACTTGTATTTAAACTTGCTAATGAGACAAACTAGAGGCTTATTTAAGAACTTTTTTTAAACATCAATTTTTTTAAGTGTTAAAATTAAATAAAATCTGGTCATGACATTTTTAGTTTTAAAACTCAATTTATTTAAAAAAAAAGTGAGTTTTAAAATTCTACAGATATTTTCTTTTATCCTCTGTATAACAATTTTTTTTGTGTTATTGGCCTCATAAACTTGGCGTATTAGCTTGTATAAATAATCCACCATGGGGTTACTTGGCAGGCTCTATATCCACCGTGCTATCAAAGCCGGTTATGACAATTTAGAAAACAAATTTTTGCATGGTTATTTGAACCAAAAGGCTTCATATTACACTCTAAAGAAAATAAAGAGGAGCCTGTTTGGAGGGCTATATCTATAACTATATAATTTTATATATATTGTATATAATATTATCCTAATTAAATAACGCCAAGAAAATACTGTTACTGTGCTGTTTGAATTATAAAGCAACATATAATGATATAATGAAACATAATAGGCCCGCGTTCGTATGTTTAAGTCTTAAAAAAACCTTTCCGGCGAGTACAACTACAAGATGTAGTACAACTACGACAGATAGGTACTCCATAACATCATCAAAACTATAAAAAATAATTAATAAAGAAACAACATCCTAACTAAAATGAAAGGTGAGCTCACAGAGCCAACTCAACTAGAGAAATTCGCCAAGGAAATTCAGCTTACTACTTGTCAAGGCAAGGAAGATCGTTCGGAAATTCCGTGTAAAAAACAAAGAACAGCAAATTTGATCAAAACCTTTATTTATCGTTCAACCCATTCCCCTCTGCGATTTATACACGTAGCCCACCACTTCTACAGTTTCTTTACACCATTCAGTTAGTACTTTTCGCTGATGTCTGCAAAATAGGCGCCCGTTTCTACTGACTTCTTCGTTTGAAGAACAAAATTTCATGTCTCCAAACCATTTTTTCATGTTTAAAAACAGATAATCGTCGGATGGTGTTGGGTCTGATGAATATGGAGTGTGACAAAGAAGTTTATATCTCAATTCCACCACTTTTGCAGTTGTCAATGGAGGCGTGTGTGCTAGTCATAATGGAAAAGTACTTTTTGCCTTGAAAGATAAGAGAAAAAAATCGAGCAGAGATGCGTAGTAGCTCTCTATGATTGCATCCTTTCTTCTAGGTAATCTAATAAAATAATGCATTTTGCATCCCAAAAAATAATCGCTACGACATTTCGTGCTGACGGGACAGATTTCGCCTTCTTCAAATTAGATTCTCCACCAACCATCGACTGTCCTGATCCTTCCTTCCTTCGATTTATGGTTGGTAATGGTAGATATTTCCTCTACAGTAATAAATAGTTTCAAGAATTCGTCAGGACTTCGTTGATACAGCTTTAAATTGGCATAACATAATCTAATACATTTGGGTTTCTGATAGATATAGAGCAATTGCAGCAACGACCTTTTTACGAGCTTTCTCATGTATAAGCGTTCATGCAAGATATTGTGAATCCGGTCATTAGAGATGCCCAAGTTCTTAGCGATTTCACAAACTTTTAATTTTCTATCGTCTAATACTACACCATGAATTTTGATGATGTTTTCTGGCGTAGTGACAGTAGATGACATTCCACATTGCTTTCCGTCCTCTGTATTCATCCTAATCGAAGGTACAGCTTCCGTAAGTGTTTGTCAACCTCTAGTGTAGTTTCCTGAACTGTTTACTTCTTTAAAAAAATAGTGTTGGATCACGGTATGAAAGTCTTTTTGGTTCATATTGACCAAATAACACTACTTCGAAGATTGGAAGGCACGCCACTTAGTTATGACGGTAACAAGACAAAATTTCTTCGGTAATCTGTCAAAAGAAAGAACATTTAGTGCACAATGGAAGATTGATAATTAAAAAACTATGCCATGCTGACAAAGTTGCGCTGATGGCAGAGAACAAAGGTGGTTTTCAAAGGTTACTTTAACAATTTAAAGAAACAGTAAAAAATTTTGGAATGACAATATGATAAAATCAAAGTATATGACCACATCTAAAACACCAATAAAATGTAATGTTGTTGTGAGTGTGTTAACGAAAAAAATTATATAACAAGAAATGAAATTTAAACATCTCATAAATATACCGAGTTTCGGTGATACGGACATAGAGGTGAGAAACAGCTGCACACAACGAAAATAGTGACATATTTATACGATGCAATAAAGCGAAACAAACATCTAAGAATTTAAACGAAATCTCAAGTTTACAAGAGCACAATTAAACCTATACTGATGTAAATCGCAGAACTCGTCTTGCAACATCAGAAACAAAACGAATATTCGCAATAATAGAACGGAAAATAGAGCGTAGAATGCTGGAAAAGAACCTAATGGATAGAGGAAGAAGTGACAACAATAGCACGAAGTGCAAAATAGAAAATATCAATAACGGGGTACTAAACATAAAGATCGACTGTAATAAACATATAGATATAGTAACAGAAGAATCACTAGAGATAGCCATCAGTAGGATGCAGAAACATGGGTAGCTTCCGAGAAGGAGGAGGAGGTGTGAGAGGAAAATCATAAATTCTAACGCTTTTTATATTACCATGTATATGTAAATAAATGTACAGAATCTTTCTCTCAAACCTTTCACTCCAACAAGAGTATCGGTGACACTGCAGTTGCTGCCTCAACAGTCATTCTCCATCTCATCTCATCCCTGCGCGACCTGACTGGACTTGTACCTACTCGTGCCAAGAAGAGATCATCTTACTTGGTCGGACCACCTTGTTGGAGACCGTCCCCTCCCCGTTACTACAAGCTTTTCCATGGCATTCACTTACCTCATGATATGATCAAAATATTTCAGGTACTGTCTATTAATTCTATTTGAAATAAGATCATTTATAATAAGCTCTTCAAGAATAGATACATTTATACGATAGTCGATATGCCCAAATCTCAAACGCACCAATTCGTCTTTTGTCAGCTTATTTAATCGTCCATATTTGAGATAAGTAAGTTGCTATGGGGAATTTAAAGTTGGACAGCAATCATAACTTTGTGTTTTTTGTGACAGCTTGATCCTTTCCAGATCTTAGTGAGTTTGATCGTCGAGCCACCATTCTTAGTTATAAGGGAGCCTAAAAAGATGAAACGGTCTACAACAGTGAAACCAGCAATTTCATTTATGTGTGACAGATCTTCATTACGACTAACAATCATTACTTTAGTTTTCGCTTTATTAATTGTCAATACAAAGTTTTTACTAGTGATTTCAAGACGCTCCATAATTGACTCCAGGTCTTGTATTGACGTTTCTTAGCTTTTTTCCATCGATTGTCACACCCCCACTCCAGCAATCTAAAACATACCTCATTATATGTTCACTATATATGTTAAAAAGTAAGCCCAACCCTGTTTGACGTCAGCTTCCATGTTAAAGGGTTCGCAAAAAAGCTTTATTCAGTTTAATTCTATCCTTTGTGTTCTCATATAAGGAGCGGATAAGGTTTACAAGATATAGAGGTGTTCCCTATGCTCATTAGAATCGACAAGAGTTTGTTCCATTGTATGCAGGCAAAAGCATTGGAGTAGTTTATAAAACAGATATAGGTCGTTATTGGGAATTCCCTGATTTTTTTATTATCTGGCATATGTTAAAAATTTGGTCTCTTGTCCCCCTTCCTGGAATGAAGCCCGTTGGTTCGGTAGATATTTGCTGCAGAAAAAAATTGGTTTCGAGTCTTTCATTTAGGATCCAGAGAAGCATTGCCGCAATGTTCAGAATAGTTTAAACTCAATACACACACATAAAATGTAAATAAACCAATAACTTAAAATTTTATATACAATAATTTGCACTATTAGATGGCAATCACAACGAATCGTCGACTGTTTTATCTTCTTTTGATACTTGCCATCATAATAACACAATTCGAAACAGATGAATTATTAAAAGAATTCGCGTGCCCTTGTTTCGCACGCCACACCGCAACTCACGTAATACTGATGTCTAGTATTTCGCGGCTATATTTTCCTTTTACTGCCATAATAATCACACCTTTTCCATTATTTTAATTTTACGGCGGCAATATTATGAATTTTTCGTAGTTAGGTGTGAGGATTGTTCATGGGGGAGCAGCAATCATGGCATATTTAGACAAGAAATTGAAAAAACCACGTCTGTTATACTATGGTTAAAAAACTTACTAGCATAATGTTCAATTCAATAGACACACGAGGAATCCAGAAGAAATATGTGTATACATAGTACTTCTCAAATAATGTATAGGTGTTCAGGGTCGGAATAGTGTAAAAGTTATAATAAATAATACAAATTTAAGTGCCTTTATGTTTACTTATATTTATGAAAAATATAAAACGTCAATAATATAGAAGTTCAAAGCATTAGACTGCCAGAAAATCGGGGTGCATTTTTAAAGTAAACTGTAAAAAATGATAATAAAATTTTTTTAATGAAATTAGAAAGATAACAATCCATATTAGGAATCTACAAAAAAATCTAATACTTATATTTGTCAAAATCCGATTAAATCAGAAATTATAAACTCTAAGTAAGCCATTTTTTTTAAAGTACATTGTATGTTGAAAATAAGCAGCAATTGAACCATTCCAATGCAGTTCAAAGAAATATATATATATATATATATATATATATATATATATATATATATATATATATATATATATATATATATTATATATATATATATATATATATATATATATATATATATATATATATATATATATATATATATATATCTACATATATGACGAATGTTCTCACGGGTGTGAAATATAGTACAGTAATACCCCGCTTTACGCGAGGGATACGTTCCGAAAAAAATCGCGTTAACTGAAATTCGCGTATATCGAGGTTTATGATTAAACATAGTCAAAATTTAATACAAAAAAAATACAAATCATTTTAATCAATCACTTTAATTCTAAGAACACTTTATGCAATACATACTCTTATTTTTTACGGAAAAATACATCTATTGTCTTTTGGGTAACGTTTTGTTTACGTTCTTGTAAAATACGTTCATAACACCCAACACTGTTTTTAATTGTTTGACACACGGTCAAGACACGGTCATCATTATTGTCTATACTCTGCAATATGTCCAAACCTGAATAAATTTTTGAAAGTGCATTTTGTATTTCCCCTGAAGATAAAACTTTCTCTTCTACTTGTTCTTCCTCATCGTAGATAGGATTATTCTGTAACTCGATCAGATCTTCATTGCTAATAGGATCGTCGTGCGTTGCTACAAGTTCTACGAGATCTTCTACCGTGACATCTTCAAGTTCAGACCCCTCAATCATTGCAGCAATGTCTTCAAGCACTTGTCTCTGCATCTGGACAATTCTTCTAGGTGCTTCCACTACATCTGGCCAAAGATTACGCCACACCCCATTCATACAACTCATTTTAACTTCCTTCCAAGCCTCTTCTATGTTGTGAATAGACTTCATAATGTTGTATGACTTCCACCACTCTCGCATAGACTGTCTTCCTTCCCCGTCAGTTTCATGAATTAGTTGGCTAAAAGTGCGGCGATGGTAATAAGCTTTGAAGTTTGCTATTGCTCCCTGGTCCATAGGTTGTAATATTGACGTAGTGTTTGGTGGAAGGAACTTTACGTACACTTTTAAGTCTCTGGGCGTATCAAGTGAGGTTGGATGTCCTGGGGCATTGTCTAAGAGTAATATAACTTTAGGTTCAAGCCCATTTCTGTCACAGTATGATTTGACTGATGGGCAAAAACTATTAGAATACCATTCTTGAAAAATTTCCCGTGTAACCCACGCCTTTCTGTTTGATCGCCACACAACTGGTAGACTTGTCTTGTCTGTGCCTCGCATTGCACGGGGTGTTTCTGAATGGTACACTAGTAAAGGTTTCAGTTTGAAATCACCAGTGGCATTACCACCCAGCAGAAGTGTTAGTCGATCTTTCGCAGCTTTGAAACCACTGGCTTGACGTTCTTCCTTAGAAATGAATGTTCGAGATGGCATTTTTTTCCAGTAAAGTGCGGTCTCATCAACATTGAAGATGAGACAAGCAGGAATTTTCTCTCGTCTAACGAAGTCTTGAAACTTGTCTGGAAACTCAGCTGCAGCTTGAATGTCCGCGCTGGCCGCCTCGCCTGTTATGTGGATATTGTGAAGATTAGAACGCTGCTTGAACCGATGGAACCAGCCTCTGCTGGCAGCAAAAGTCGGAGTGGCACTCCTTCTCCTTCTTTTGTTTTCAGCATCTCATACAAAGATTTTGCTTTTGTGCATATGAGATCTTGACTTAGTGGTGTGTTCTTCTTATTCAAATCTTCGATCCAGACTGACAGTAATTTCTCCATTCTTTCTAAGATAGATGATCTCGAACGAGAAAGTTTTGTTGCACTTATAGGTGTTGAACCTTCGCTGGAGATTTTAATTTTTTCCCGATTTTTATAAATCGTTCTCACAGTCGATTCTGAGAGTCCAAAATCTCTCCCAACAATTGTTGCTTTGCCTCCATTTTCCATTCTTCTTAACACTTTCATCTTCAATTCCAAAGTGACGCTTTTACGCTCTTTTTTCTTTACAGGCGGCATTTTTAACGTAGGGTTAAATTATGTATGTATGTATCTCCAATAAATATTAAAACAAAACTGCCAGCCGACCGAACTAACATTACGGAACAAATGAACACACGAAACGAACGAGGAAATCCCCATAGAACAAAGTCGAAGGACAGGGAATTCCCAATTCTTCAAAGAGAATATTCAGAGAAAGCGGGGATCCCCCCGCGACCATAGAGAAGTTAATGACTACATGAGCGCGAAATTTGAAATTCGCGTTATAGTGAAACCGCGCATAACGGGGTCGCGCTAAGCGGGGTATTACTGTAGTGGTTTTTCGGGTATCCCATGTTAGCTTAAAGTCCCTTGATGGATGGTTTCGCTGACGTTTCGATGGAATCTCATTCATCTTTTTCATAGGGTTGATCACTGGACGGTGTCTTGGCGACCAAGGTGTATATGAAACTCCGTGTCAGGACTGCGGCTTCTCATACATAGGCCAAACAAACAGGAAAATCAGCGCCAGAAGAGACGAGCACAAAAACGCCGTAAAACCAAAATCCACCACCTCTTCTCTAGCACAACAATACCGGCCACATAATCGATTTTGAGAAAACCAGAACCCTACAAAAAAGTGAAAACCTATCAACTAGGGTAATCAAAGAAGCCATAGAAATAGAAAAGAGGCTCAACAACTTAAATAATCGGGATGAAAGCCAACGTTTACCAAACTCTTGGAAACATATTCTATCCCAATACCAAAAACATTACAAAGAACCACAGGACCGAAAACGCGCGGTCAAAGCCGAGCGTCTATTGGCCAGATCCGTTCAACCAATAGAGCTACGCCCCCAGCACATAAAACCGGGGCCCTCGGAGCCAGTCTCGATATTCAATGTCAAGAGTCCGTCCAGTGACCAACGCTTTGAAAAAGATGGATGAGATTCCATCGAAACGTCAGCGAAACCGTCCATCAAGGGACTTTAAGCTAACACGGGATACCCGAAAAACTACTACTATATATATAAAGAGAGAGAGAGAGAGAGAGAAAGAAAGTCTCTTCTTTAGTTGGTAAAGCCACGCGTTAAGTGGAAAATCAGAAACTTTTCTGAAGGTCGTGGGGAAAGTACGCTACTGCCAAGATAAAGAATTATAACAGTTTAACTTTAGGACGACGAGAGGAAATAAAATCGGCTATCATTATTAGATGTTAATAGGACACAAGTTACAAGGTATATTTCAACGCAAAACTTTAAAATTTTCAGAAATTGGTTCATTCCAACAGTTGTTGCATAAAACCGAAAAGTTACTAGGGCGTAAAAAATAACTGGTGTATTCCGAACATACGAGGAGAGATCCAAAAGTCCGCGGAATGGAGGAGACCGGATGAGGGTAGGAATACTTGCTTGGTACCATATCATGGCTTCAGTATAAGTATATATAACATTTCCACTATATAACGTCATTCGTTTACGAGTAATCGTCTGACAAACAAGTCAATTAGGAAGAAAATGAAGCAAACTGAACTTCGCCCTGTGATAAAGTCCTTAACCAAGCAAACGAAAATCTGCGCAAACTATAATGAGTGAAATGGAAGCAGTTTATTAAGATCAGTGCTCTGGTAAAATAATGATTTACAAGTAGCATGGTCTTTTAAACATAGCCGAAAATCGATTTGAGGCGACCACCCATTCTGGACGGCCGGTTAAGGCTACCGGTCGTCAGACGTCATTGAAAAATTAGTACTGGAAGATGCTCCTCTGAAAAAGAAACAGTTATCTGCATAATTGGAGTATCAGAGTTGATGTAATGGCACAAAAAGGGTACACCACCACCAAAGGAATTTAAGGAGTCACAATCGGCCGGAAATCTGATGGCTAGTTTTTTGGGATTGTAGAAGAACTTTATGAACAGATAAAGAAAGGGATACCACAATTACTGGAGAGTACTATGCTTCAATATTAGAGAGATTAAAGGAAACTATCAAGGAAAAAAGATGGGGAAAATGGACCAAGGGTATGTTGCTTTTGCAAGACAATGAACCGGTTCACAAGAACAAAGTTGCGATGGCTGCTCTATACAAAAACGGGTTCGCACGACTAGTTTACCTCCCCTTACACTACAGACTTGGCCTCTAGCGACTTTTATTTATTTCTAATTTTGAAAAATGAGCTAAGGGGAAAACAATTTAATAACGATAATGAAGAAAAGACAAAAAATATTTTTTCGATGGCTTAGAGAAGCTAGTTTCACGATCTAACAAATGAATTAAGCTCAAGAGTGATTACATTAAAAAAGAAAAATAGTCTTGATCTTTTATTAAATTTTACAACCGTTCCATTACACGGACTCTTGGACCTCCCCTCATATAACTGATAAGATGATTATATTTTTGTCTTTTTTCAACTCGTTTAACCTCCTGAAAGATAGTATTAACTAAATATATTGAAATGTGTCTGTACATTGGTAAAATGGGCAAGGTCTGTAACGGTCTTTTTCAGTTTTGGAATGTTAATGTTTTGACATAATTTTTTTGTCATTAAACTTTGCTTTATCTCTTCGAAATTTGGTATGCATATTATATAATAATATAACACATAATAAAATCGAAGGAAAGTATAATTAACAATAATTAGGACATGTTTTCTATTAAAATGGTTACACGAGCTACAAAAAAAAATTGTTCATTAAAATTATTTAAAAAAAAAAATCTTAAAAATTCATACATACATCTCCGATATAAATCACGTCGCCGTTTAATTAGCGATGTAATTAGTTTTAACACCTTGTGTAAGAAACGCGCTTATTAATTATTAATAAGAGGTAAATAATCGATTCTGCACTTTTCTGTTTTACCATACCAGCTTATAAATCAAATAAAATGACAAGGTTAAAAACGGCTATATTTTACTGTGAATCCATATTTAGTTAAAGAAACACCCTGTGTTTTCCTTACAAGTTATGCATTCATGACTGACTAGCATAACTCCGTGGCTCCGCTTACCTTAACTGTACGATTTGTATCTTTTAAGTTACAAAAGACTTAAAATAAAAAAAATAAAAAACCGGTCAAGTGCAAGTTGGACTTGCGCAATTAGTGTTCCGTACGTTGATTGCTTTTACAATAAAAATTTTTGTTACGGAAATATAAAATGATCAGTGAATTAACAAAACACATCTCAAATCAGTTTCCGATCTTTACTGAAAGATGATGACATTGAATTTTTTTTTATACTAGATAAACTATTAAAGGTAATGCACTAGTGATAATTTTCGTTCAATCTACTCCCTGTAGAGAATATTTCCAGAAATTTTTCAAAACTTTTGATAAGTATTTTTCGAGATAAGGAGGGGAACAGCGATTTTTCGCCCTTTTTTAAAAATAATACAAAGAGAAGTGTGCGCAAGTATTACATTCGATGACCTGGTAAAAAAATATTTTTTCTCACTTCCGATTTCATCCCCAAAACTAACCCATTAAGTTAAAATTTCAAAACTACTCGGCTGTGTGAGGCCATCAATTCCTATATTAGTGCCAAATTTCAACTTTTTAAGTCAATTAGTGTTCCGTACGTTGATTGCTTTTAAAATAAAAATTTTAGTTACGGAGGTATAAAATGATCAATGACTTCACAAAACACACCCCAAATGAATTTTCAACAAAGTTTATTTCCGATCTTTACTGAAAAGTGATAACATCGAAATTTTTTTTTGTATACCAGATAATTTATTAAAGGTAATGCACTCGTGATAATTTTCGTTCAATCTACACCCTGTGGAGAATATTCCAGGAGTTTTTCAAAATTTTTTGATCAGCACTTTTCGAAATAATTTTTTAAAAATAATACAAAGAAAAAGTGTGCGCAAAAATTACATTATATATAAATTTGACACACCACTCGATGACCTGGTAAAAACAATATTTTTCACTTCCGATTTCACCCCCCAAAACTAATCCCTTAAGTCAAAATTTCACTTTCAAAACTACACTGCTTTGATGAGGTCATCGATTCCTATATTAGTACCAAATTTAAATTTTCTATGTCAAATAGTTTCGGAGAACATCGGGTGTGACAGACAGACTGACAGACAGACGAACAGACACCGAAGTGATCTTATAAGTGTTCTGTACGGAACACTAAAAAGTTACAGACTGCCTTTTGCCATAGAGTAATGAACTGATATAGACTCAAATAACCGCTCCTCAATGTATATAACAATTTCTAGGAGGTATAAGAATTTCGAGATTTTATTAAAATATCTTCTGCCGAATTCCACATTCTATACTACATGGGGTGAAAAGTATCGAAAGATGGCAGGACAAACAAAAAAAACTATATGATTTTCAGTTAGTTTTTTGTTTGTTTTTTGTTGGGCAGGGCGCATCGACAGCTAAGATCATTTAGCGCCCACTAGAGTTAGTTTGGTATAAATAGATTAGACTATGAAGTTGAATTCTTTTAAGTAATTGGTTATCTTTTCTTTAAGTGGGACAAAAGATTTTATGAGGATGGTGATGTTGGATGGGATGCCGTGGGTGTCTCTCAAGTTTTGATGTTGAATGGATTCGATTAGATGTAACACTGATAAGGGGGAGTCACATTTAGGACAGAGTGGAGGGGGATCTCTCTTTAATAGGTGTACATGTGTGGAGTAGGTGTGTCCCAATGCCAGTCTTCTCATTATTACATTATGTCTTCGGTTCAATTCTGTGGAGTTAAGGGAGGAAATACATTGGTTTTGATGGACCATAATTTGTTGTTGGGGTCTTCCAAGTCCCATTTGAGTTGGAAGAGAGAGCTGTGTAGGTGTTTTATGAAGATGTTAAAATCAGAGTAGTGATTCTCTCCCATGTTCATACTGCCCCTTTCTATGGCAAGTTTAGCAAGATAATCCGCTCTGTCGTTATGAGGGTTGCCTATGTGACTGGGCAACCAAAGCAAGGATATGGTACGTTTCTTCAAGGTGGCCGTGTACATCAAATCCAGAATTTGCCTGATATAGTTGAAATTGAGATTTCTAGAATTGATGGCTTTGAGAGCGCTAAGGGAATCAGAAATTATGAGAGTTGGATGTTGGATGTTTGCTTGGAGGGAATATCTGATAGCCTCCTTTATTGCCAACAATTCTGCGGAGAAAATAGAAATATGTTTAGGTAATTTAAACATTTGAACGATATTATCAAAAAAGAAGGCAGCCCCAACTCCCTTTTCTGTCTTTGATCCATCTGTGAAGAAAAGTAAATGATTGGGATAGATATTGGATAGTCTGTCAAGAAAGAGCTTGTTAAAGAATATATTTGAATGTTCTGATTTTTTATAGGAATGCAAAGTTAGGTCAATGTTGGGGAGAGGGGAGAGCCAGGGAGGAAAGGTGGTTTGGAGGACGGGGGGGGGTAGTTGTAATAAGGGGGGGAGATATTGTGCTGGATGAGTAATTTGTTGATTCTGTGGGGAATAGAATCAGTGGGGAATGTAATGTTTGGTCTGTGGACATTGACCAGGTTGAGTGAGGATCTGGTATGAGGTCGATGTAGGGAAGTTGAGTAAAATTTTAACAGTGAGAGTTGGCGAGATAGTTGGAGTGACTGAGTGGATGCGATGCACTGTAAGCTAGTGATTGGGGTGGTTCGGAATGCGCCTGTGGCCAGTCGGAGACAGCAATTTTGTATAGTTTCAAGAGGCTTCTTGACATGAGGGCTTGCGGAGTCATAGATGAAGTTGCCGTAGTTGATTCTGGAAAGGATAAGAGACTTGTATAGATGAGAGAGAGAATGAAAAAGTCTGCGCCCCAGGTCGCGCCAGAGAGCATTCGAATGAGATTGATGTCAGGGAAAGATTTGATTTTAAGGGATTCTATGTGAGGTTTCCAGGTGAGTCTATAATCGAATATTAGGCCTAGGATTTTTAGTTGGTCTGCTGAGGGGATGGAGATGTTTGAAATGGTTAGCGGATTCATTCTAGGACAGCATTTCTTCTTGCAGAAATGAACGGATGAAGATTTATGAGGGGAGAAAATATAGCCGTGTTTGGTTGCCCAGGCGGATAGTGAGTTAAACGGAGCGTTGCATCAATCTGGTGCAATCTGAAGAGGAAAGGAGAGGAGGTGTACATGAGGATATCATCAGCGAATATTTTGTATTTTATGTTGGGGGCAATGTGTTCTGAGAGTGTACAAAGGGCGATGTTAAAAAGGGTGGGCTGAGTACAGAGCCTTGTGGGACTCCCAGAGAGGTAGTGAATGGAATGGAAATAATACCGTTGGCTTTGACTCTGAATGTTCTGGATTGAAGAAAGTTGATTAAAAATTTAGGTAGGGCCCCTCTGAGACCCGCTGAAAACAACTGAGCAATGATAATGTTTTTATTGGTTATGTCGAATGCTGAAGAGAGATCCAAGGAGATTAAAAGGGTGTGATTATTGTTAGAAAAGGAACGTCTGATGTCAGTTTCTAATGATGCGAGGTGGTCCATTGCGGAACGGTGTTTCCGAAAGCCATATTGAAGTGGGGACAAAAGTTCTTTGGTTTCGATTATCCAGGTCAGGCGAGCTAATACCATGCGTTCGAACAGTTTACAAAGATGGTTCGTTAGTGATATAGGGCGGTAGCTACTCAAAGATGTTCTGGGTTTGCCTGGTTTATGGATGGGGATTATTGTTGAGAGTAACCAGGAAGAAGGGAATTCAGCCTGTAACCATATGTGATTGTAAAATGTGAGTAGAGAGAGAAGCATATCATAAGGGAGATGTTTGATCATGTCCGGGTGAATGTTGTCTGGTCCTGGGGCAGAACGTTTCATGTTGTTTAAGGCTTCCTGGAGTTCTTGAAAAGAGAAAGGGGAATTGTATGGAAGAGATTGGTTGGTGTTAAAATCATTGATGTTGATGGGGGTAGAATGAGAAAGTTGAGTAGATTTGGTGTGGAAGTAGGAGGCTAGTCCATTGGAAATCTCAGAATGGTCAGTGGTAAAAGAATTATTGATGGAAATAGTGGGAATGCGATTACACGGAGAACCCTTCATTCTTTTGACCGCAGTCCATAGATCGGCAGATGTAATTGGGGATTTAATATTGGAGACAAATTTGTTCCAGGATTCAGTTTTGGCTAATTTGACAATTCTCCTTGCTCTGGCCCTCATTTTTTTATAGGTTACAAAATTTGCAGAAGAGGGGTGATGTTTGAATGCGTTTAAGGCTTTTTTCCTGTCTTTGAGGGCATTTGCACATTCTTCAGACCACCAGGGTACAGGGGGTCTGTTGTGATTCAGGACTAGTTTTGGGATAGATTTGTGGGCAGAGGAAAGGATTGAATCGATGTAACTTCGCAAAAAATCGTTGATATCTGTTATGGGAAGAGGGGGGGGAATGACGAGGGAAAAAAAGGAGTCCCAATTTGCTTTAGACAGGTTCCATTTGATGAGGTTATCATTGTTTTCTAGAGATTTAGGAGGGTTGGGGTTAGGGTGTCGGATTATTACAGGGAAATGATCGCTGCCATATGTGTCTGAGGCTATGTCCCATTCCAAGAGAGACGACAGACATGGACTACACAGGGCTAGATCCAAGGTGGAGAAGGAGCCTGAGGAAGAACTTATGAAGGTGGGGGTATCATGGTTTAGTAAAATGAGGTTGTGAGTTATGATTAGATCCTCGACTATTCCGCCTCTGGGGGAGATCGTATTGGAGCCCCATATGGGTTGTGTGCATTGAAGTCTCCCAGCAGCAAGATCGGCGGAGGGAGCTTATGAACTAGGTCAGAGAGAGTGTTGAGGGTTATAGGAATAGATGGGGGGCAAATAAAGATTGCATATAGTAAGATGGGAAGGAAGAGTTACCCTGATCGCAATCGTTTCCAAAGGAGATTCCAGGGGGATCTGTGTGAAGTCAAGAGAGGAGTGGACATATAGTGCCACCCCTCCAGATGCTTTGTTGTTGCCGTCTCTGCATTTGTGAACAGCATTGTAGTGTTTGAGTTTTGTTTGGGAACTGGGTTTAAAGTTTGTTTCTTGAAATGCCATTATTAATGGCTTGAATTGTTTGGTTAGGATTGAGAGGTCCTCTTTCCTTTGTGAAAACCCATTCATATTCCATTGTAAAATGGAGAAGAGTGTAGTTGATGAAGAATTCATTTTTTTTTTTTTTTTTTTTTTTTATTTAGTTTTGGAAGATTGAGAGGAATCTGAATCCATGATGCAGTCTGTTAGGTTTATATCCAAGATGGACTCATTGGAGCTGTTCGGCGAGGGTTTAGCCGAACGAGATTGATGTGTTTTCTTGTTGTAAGGTTTTAGGGAGGAGTTGGTGGGCGGTTGTGAGAGAGTTTGGAGTGGGGGGGGGATTGGAGGATGTCTGGGAATGGGGTAGAAGGCTGGGAAAGGGTGGTGGAAGGAGGTTTAGAGTTGTGAAGTTTTTTGATTTCAGGAGGGGGGGAGAGAGGGGGGGGGAGGGGAGGGAGGAATAGGATGGGGGAGAGGTTTTTTTGGGATGGTCAGGGGAAGGGGAAGGTGGTAGTGTGGCAAGGTCACACTGTGTGGAGGCATTCGCCATTTTGGGTCTAGAGCCCTTGGTTATGGTGCTAAAAAGTGAAGTCTGAAGGGGGGGTGAAGGGCCAAATACTTTCGCTTGGCTTCAAAGTAGTTGATCTTTTCCGTAGTTTTGATTTTCATGATTTCAAATTCTGTTTTGTATTTAGAGCATCCCCTGTATCTTGGTGAATGTGATTCTTCGCAGTTTATACACTTGGGAGTTTTAGAACATTGAGCTTCAAGATGTAGATTATGTCCACAAGAAGAGCATAAGGGGTCAAATGTGCATTTGGCTGCCGTGTGTCCGAATCTTTGGCAGGCAAAGCATCTCATCGGCTGCGGAAAATAGGGTCTGACCCGAATGGAGTACCAACCCGCATGTATCCTGGTTGGCAGTTGGTGTAATTTGAAAGTTAAGACGAAGTTGTAGGATGGCTTGTTGATTTCTTTTCTTTGTGGGATACGATAGATATCTGCTACTCCCTGTTCCTTCAAGTTCTCCAAGATTTCCTCATCGGAGCAATGTTGAAGGTCACGGCAAGTGATGACTCCCTTTATGACGTTGAGTGTCTTGTGTGCAGCAGAGATTACGTCAAAATCATGGAGTTTTGTTAGGTTTTTGGCGATAATGGATTGTTTTTCATTTTCTACTTCGATTAAGATGGATCCATCTGCGATTTTTCTTGTGTCCTTCAAGGTACCAAAAGTTGCCTGTAGAGCTTTATGTAGTAAAAAGGGTGATGTATTTGCAAATGAGCCATTCTCTCTAGTAATTTTGTAGAATCTGTCATAGATATTGGGTAGAGGTAAGTTTGGATTAGTATCTATTCTCGGTCTTTTTTGACCGGTAATTGGGGGGTAATTAATTGGGTTGAGGTTAAAATTCATTGTGTTCCCACGAGAATCCTGAGAAATATTCTGGTCCGCCCCAGCAGAGCTCGGTTACTGGGGGGTAAGGCTAATTTCAACGGAGGTTGCCCGGTATCCGAGGGAACCGTTTGCGACCCTTCTAAGCGCAGGGTCATGCATCTCCTCGCCACGGTCTCTAACAGCTTGAGATTGCGCTATAAACTTAAGCGACAGGACAGACAAAGGGGATTGAACCATACGACACAAAGAAACTTGGGTACCTCGGGGTCGTCGCTCCCCATAATAGAGCAGTAAAACTACCCTAGCCCCTGAGGGGAATTCTCATATGTAAAAAGGCTACGTTGGAATGATTCGAATATTCCTTTATTAAATCTAATGCTTCTTCAAGTAGTGCTTTACTTTCTGATAATAAATGCTCAGCAAGTAATATTTTTGCTTTCTCGTATATAATCGATGCTTTCATCTATATTATTTTTAAATATTCCTTTTAGTCTTTATTATGGTTGGCCAGAATGTCTTCAATTTTGGTGAGAATAATTGTTAACTGCTTGTGCAAAGGATTTTGCATTTCGTCACTAGCATTTTCATGCATTTGTCCTAATTTGTAAGACACCGAATGCCTTTTTAGATCATTAAAACATTCTTGTAAGTCATTGGATAAAACTGATTCTGTAAATTCGACTATTTTTGTGATTTTAAATTTACTGAAAATTATGTTGAGTAACCTGTCACTGTCACCAGGTATTTTTTATCATTTTCAGTTAGTGTCAACTCTCAAAAGATTCGTGTAAAATTTTCATAATATTTTGTCTATTAGTTTGCGAGTTACAGGTTTACGCTACTTTTGCTTTTTGCAAAACGATGTAACTAAAAGAATTTCCTGTGTTGATTAAACATTGCTTTTTCATGGAAAAAAAATACGACCAGAACCCCAGAATGGCTTGAGGAGTGTTATGGCAAATCTGCTCCGTCTAAAGCAACTATATATTGATGGATGGGAAGAATATTATAAGAAGCTGCTAACAGAAGACAGACAAGAATTCCAAGAAGAGACCCCTGAAGAAGAACAGAATAAGGAAATACAAGAGATAGAACTAAGCTATGAAGAAGTAAAGAAGACAATAAAAACACTCAAAAATAATAAATCTGCAGGGTCTGGGGGCGTGGTAAATGAAATGATTAAGTACGGGTCTAATAAATTACATCGAATGCTGATAAACATGTTCCACAGAGCGATAAATGGAGAAAAAATACCAGAGGAATGGTCAAAAGCTTATATAGTATCTATATTTAAAAAGGGAGACCGCAGAAAATGCACAAACTACAGAGGCCTAAGCATAATATCGAGTATGGGACGTTTGTATGGAAAAATTATTAAAAATATCATGGGGGAAAATATAAAAGGAAAAATTGGAGAAGACCAAGCAGGCTTTACGGCCGAAAAATCATGTACAGACCACATATACACTATAAAACAAACAATGGAAAAAAAACTGCCAAAGAATAGAGATGTTCATCTAGCCTTCATAGACATAAGAAAGGCCTATGACTCAGTACCAAGACAAAGATTATGGAACGCAATGAAAGAAATAGGCATTGACAAAGCACTAATATACGCAGTAAAAGCTCTCTACGAAAACAACCCAGTGAACATAAAAATAGGACATAAAATAGGGAAGAGACTCCAAACATCAAAAGGCCTATTACAAGGATGCTCTACATCCCCAACACTATTCAAAATATACCTCGAACAAACATTAAAAAAATGGAAGCAAAAATGTAGTGGAATGGGAGTCCCAATACGAGAAGATTACTTATATTCTCTAAGTTTCGCAGACGACCAAGTAATCATAGCGCAAGATGAGGAAGACCTCAGTTATATGGAAAGAAAACCGAAAAAAGAATACACTAAAGCAAGATTAGCAATAAACTTTGATAAAACGGAATATCTAACAACAAAGGAGGGAAACGTGGAGAATCTAGAAGTCGATAACGAAACAATAATCAAAGGAACCGATAGATTTAAATATTTAGGAACCATCATTTCAAAAAACGTAACATCAGAAGAAGAGATTAAAGCTAAATTAGGACAAACGCGGACATGCATAAGACAATTAAATTCGATCCTGTGGGACAAGCACATTACAAAGAGAAACAAAACACGCATATACAAATCAATAATACAAAGCATAATGGCATACGGGTCAGAAACATGGACGATCAACAAAACGCTGTAGAGATGGAGTATTGGAGAAGATGTTGTAGAGTGACACGTATGGAGAGAATAAGAAATGAAAAAATAAGAAGCAGAATGAACATCAAAGAGAACGCAATAAACACCATTGAAGAAAAACGATTAAAATGGTATGGACACATAAGACGGAGCGACGATAATAGGTGGATAAAGAAAATAACGGAGTGAAGCCTTATAGGAAAAAGAAAAAGAGGAAGACCCAGACGATCGTGGAGGGACGATGTGGACGAGGCTATGGAGGACAGGGGTCTAACAGATGGAGACTGGGAAGATAGAAACGGATGGAATCAAAGGCTGAGAGAAGGAAGACAGCGTTAGCTGTAGAAAATCCTTGATATATATATATATATATATATATATATATATATATATATATATATATATATATATATATATATATATATATATATGTATTGATGGTTTAGTGAACTTAAATGGGATCGTACAAGCACCGATGATACACTACGTTCCGAACATCAAAATGTGGCAGTCACTCTAAAAAACACAAATAAATCCACCACATTATTCTGAATGACCGCAAAGTGAAAGTGGAAAAGATAGCTGACATCGTGAAGATATCAACAGAACGCGTGAGGCATATTTTGCATGAATATTTGCATATGAAAAAGCTATGTGCCAGATGGCTAGTGCGCACTCTCACGATTGATCAAAAATAATTGAAGATTCCGAACGCTATTTGGCGCTGTTTCGGCGTAATCAGAAAGAGTTTTTGCGCCGATTCGTAACAATGGGCGAAACATGGATCCACCACTATACACCTGAGTTCAACAGGCAAACCTACCGAAGCGTCCAAAAACACAAACATTTTTGGCAAGTATTTTTTCGGATGTGCATGGAATAATGGTGAACCACTATCTTGGGAAGGGGGCGAACAATCACCAGAGACTATTACGTCGGTTTATTAGAGCGTTTGAATGGTGAAAATAAGGCAAAAAGGCCGAATTTAGCGAAGAAAAAGTGTTGTTTCACCAAGATAATGTACCAGCTCACAATTAGATAAAATCGATAGCAAAACTGGACCAATTGGGTTATGAATTGCTTCCTCATTCGCCGTATTCACCAGTTCTGGCCCACAGCGCTTATTACCTCTTTCCAAATTTGAAAAGGTGGCTCCGTGGAAAGAGATTTGGAAGAATGCTGGAATAAGTGTAAGGCTCTTGAAGGAAACTACGAGGCTGGTTTGAAAAGTCCGTGCAAAAATAAAAACTACTTATGTGTTTGGGGTAAACCTCTTTTATTTTTCGACATAGTCTCCTTTTAGGCTTATACACTTCGTCCAACGATGTTCTAGTTTGTTGATCCCTTCCAAATAATAGGATTTGTCAAAGTCTGCAAAATATCCATTAGTATCTGCAATCACCTCCTCGTTTGAATAAAATCTTTGTCCCGCCAGCCATTTCTTCAAATTGGGGAACAAATAGTAGTTCGAGGGAGCCAAGTCTGGAGAATAGGGGGGATGTGAAACGAGTTGGAATCCTATTTCCATTAATTTTTGCGACCACAACTGCTGAGGTGTGTGCTGGTGTGTTGTCGTGATGGAAAAGGACTTTCTTGTGGGCCAATCGCGGGCGTTTTTCTTGTAGCTCGGTTTTCAAACGGTCCAATAACGATGAATAATATTCACCTGTAATAGTTTTACCCTTTTCCAGATAGTCGATGAGGATTATCCCTTGCGAATCCCAAAAGACAGTCGTCATAACCTTTCCGGTCTTCGCCTTTTTTGGTGCAGATTCCCCCTTGGTAACCCATTGTTTAGATTGTTGTTTGGTCTCAGGAGTATAGTAATGTATCCATGTTTCATCCGCAGTGACGAAACGACGCTTAAAGTCCGCCGGATTCTTCTGGAACAGCTGCAAACCATCCTTGCAACACTTCACACGATTCCGTTTTTGGTCAAGCGTGAGCAATCGCGGCACCCATCTTGCGGATAGCTTTTTCATGTCCAAATGTTTATGCAAAATATTATGTACCCGTTCAGTCGAGATGCCCACAGCACTAGCAATCTCACGCACCTTAACTCTTCTGTCATCCATCACCATATCATGGATTTGATCAATGATTTCTGGAGTCGTAATCTCCACAGGCCGTCCAGAACGTTCAGCGTCACTTGTGCCCATATGGCCAGTCCGAAAATTTTGAAACCACTTATAAACTGTTCTAATCGAAGGTGCAGAGTCACCATAATGTTTATCAAGCTTCTCTTTAGTCTCCTGAGGCGTTTTGCCTTTCATAAAGTAATGTTTAATCACCACACGAAATTCTTTTTCGTCCATTTCTTGAAAATCACTCGACTTCCTTGATTCACACGAATGCCAAACACAAAGAAATATACCAATATGGCTGAAACTTGGTGTGCGTTCATTCAAGAGATGCTACTAACTAAACATGACCTCGATACGCACCGGTGGTGCCATCTCTCGGACTTTGCACGGACTTTTCAAACCAGCCTCGTATATTAAAAAATAAAATCAATTTTTGGAAAAAACATTGTTCTTTATTCAACGCTCTCGGGACTTTTCACCCCATGTAGTAGATTACATTGTGTCCGCGCAGCTTTTGTTGTTATCTGTCGACCCAGGGACCTTCTGATGCCCATGCTGCCCACTATTTTGGTTGACTAAAACTGACATAGTGTGACCTGATCTTATAGGAAATATTTATTCAGTGAATGCTACTGCTAATCTGAACTGACCTCCTAGAGATTCAAGTATGTGCAATAAGAATTATACAAGCAATGCTCGATGAACGACGTGACTGTTAAAAAACAGTTAACTGATATACTTGATGTTAAAATAAAACTACATTCATCTCGTTAAAAATTAATTCTATATATTCTATAATTTAATTGTCTCATACTAATTAAATATTGGTTCCAGCAATTATATTTCTTTAGCAGTGTTGCGTGTAATATAAGTAGATATTTGTAACTCACAAACAAGACTTACATACGTGCATAGTGAAGTTTACTTCGGGTTCGTGGTAGGGAACGACTTGTACTTATTACTTTTGTGTTGTAAATCATGAAATCTAACCGAGTGCGGCCGCGAACCTATTAACAATAAATTCAAACAAAACACGCCGAGAAAAAGGTTAGTCTTCTTATATAGCGGCTCCGCTCGCGTGTACTTGATTCACTATTATCGTCACTACTTATTCCTTATCTTATCTAACGTAATAAAATATATCCTATAATCTGGCCCGAGAACATATTATTATGAATGAATTAAAAAAAAAACACGTAAATGGAATAAGTAGTTCTCGAGTGATAAGTGCACTAACAGACAGACAGACAGAGAGACGTTGTGTTTTATATATATTATATAGATTATTGTTGCACTTTTGTTCTTCTTTATCGCATTTGGTCAATGTGGTTCCATGTTTGGCTGAGCGGCCCAAGCCAAGTCAGCATAAACGCTATTACCATTGTGTATTCTGAATGTTTTTGAGTATGTTTGTGTTGAGTCCTAATTGTACTAAGTGTGGTGTGAATGTTGTTGGTGTAAGACCTGTGGATGATATGACGAGGGGGACAATGATGACTTTTTCTTGTTTCCATAGCCTTTTTATTTCTGTTGCAAGATCTGTGTATTTGGAGATTTTTTCTGTGTATTTCGTTTGGATGTTTGTGTCGTTGGGGACAGCTATGTCAATCAGATAGATGACTTTTCCTTTTTTATATTGAAAAGTAAGATCGGGTCTATTGGCGGGGACTGTTTTATCTGTATGGATACTGATGTCCCAGTAGAGCTTGTAATCTTTATTTTCAGTATGGATGTTAATATGAATTTGTAGTAGAGATCTGTATTTTTTTATGAGCTTGTATGTTGTGGCTAGTGCTTGGTGAACTACTTTTGCCACTGAGTTATGCCTAGCTGTGAATTCCGTTCCGGCTAATATTTTACATCCGCTTGTTATGTGTTCGATCGTTTCTTTATGCTGGTAGCATTTCCTGCATCTGTCTTCTGTAATAGTTGGGTCTTTGATAATATGCTTTTGGTAGTTTCTAGTTAATATGACTTTATCCTGGATGGCAAGTAAGAAGCCTTCTGTTTCAGGGAATAGCTGCCTATCTTGTAACCAATTGTATGGTTGTTTTTTATTTATGTGGTCTTGTTCTATGTGGCCTCTATGTTTTCCGTGGAGTAGCTTTTTCTGACCACGTTTTCATCTTTTCCTCTTGTGACTGTGTGTGTCTACTGGGCGGTCTATCCAGGATAAGTCGAGAGGAATGTAGTTTTCGTCTGCTTTCACTATTGCTGTGTGGAGGTTGATTTGCTTGGTGTGAAAGAATTTCCTAAGTGCTTGTATTTGTTTTGTGTGTAATGATCTTATGTCTTATATAGATTATTATTATTAATATATAACCTGCCAGAGAACATATTTATGAATTAAAAAAAAAACATAAATCGGATAATTCGTTCTCGAGTGATAAGCGCACTAACGGACAGATAGATAGAAAGACGTTGCATTTTGTATATATTACATTCTTTGCTACAAGATATTGTTCCATATTTAACGATTTAGGCAGCGTATTATAAGAGAGGCAAACTTTTTTCTACTTGATTCACTAATATCGTCACATTGTTTTTTTTATAATAATAAATTACACAGTGCAACACATAAAATGTAAACTAAAGTCTGACTTCAGTTTCTAGAAGTGCCCACCCAAACTAGCAAAACCCTATTTGGGTTTTGATAGTTTAGTTCGAATTTTTTTTTGCCATCATCAATTTTTTTGCTCGAGCTTTGGTTTTGCACGAATATATCTCGTAAATTATTGAAAATTTCTCAATGCAATCTTCAGACGAAATGTTCTTCACACCAAAATACACAATTTTTGTGAACATGTCGAGGCCAGATTTTCACTCTTTCAGGGTGTTTTTAGTGCAGAAAGCCCGAAAAAATGCAATTTTTTCACATTTTTTCGACCATAACTCACAAACCGTGCATATTTTAGCATAACTGTCTTCGACAAAAATGTTTTCTGCATCAACTTTGCTGAACATTGTAATAACCTACAATCGATCCTTATAGTTCTTTTAGCCGTTGTAAGGAATTTCGCCACCAAATAGTACATTTCACACCAAAATTTCAACTGACGTAAAACTTGAAAAAAATGATTCATTTCATTACAAATAACATAAATTAGCCTCATTACATTTTTTAGTTCATCGTTTGGTCACTTTCCCTCTGAATAGAGTAAACTTTAATAAAGAAAGGAATCGTATTAGAAATATAACTAGAGGTAATGGTTATGAGGATGACTTAGTAAATAAGCTAATAAATAGACATAAGTTTAGGTCTAATATTCAGAATTCCACCTTTTTTACACGTGAAGAAAATAACACCAAGTATGTCTCCATACCATATAATCCGAAATATAGCAAGGGACTCAATAAGGTATTTAATAAGGTAGGCCTCACCTTAGTCTATAAGTCATCAGACAATCTGAGGAATATCTTAGGAAATACCAAAGATAAGATTCCTAATTGTGAGAAAAGTGGAATTTATGAAATTAGTTGTAATGATTGTGACAAAAAGTATGTTAGGCAAACTAAAAGGTCAATTAAAACAAGATTTAAAGAACACTTAGCACACTTAAAAAACAATAGAACAGAAAAGTCTAGCATTGCCGAACATGCCCTTGCAGCTGATCATACTGTAACATTAGATAATCGAAGATTAATAAAAAATATATCTGATAGGAGATTGTTGAACGCATACGAAAGTATGGAAATCATAAAATGTAAAAGTAGTTTAAATAAAGACAGAGGGCCTATTCCTTATAGTCCCCTCTCCTGGTTACTTGACCGGAACTGATGGCCTTGCCTATGTCATTAGTTCCGCTTGAGTAATTCAAGGATTAGGCTAAGTATAAATAGGGTAGATTTATAGTCTAGCTTTAGTCAATCATCGCTCCTGATGAAGCTAACATAGTTAGAGAAACGCGCGTCGAGTGCAAAAATAAAGTGTTTGGTGTAGTATCATTGTGCTAAAGATTCCACATTCCCAACTTAGTGTACAGTTATGCTAAAATATGCACGGTGTTTTTGAGTTATGGTCGAAAATGTGAAAAAATGGCATTTTTTCGGGCTTTCTGCACTAAAAACACCCCGAAAGAGTGAAAATCTGGCCTCGACATGTTCACAAAAATTGTGTATTTTAGTGTGAAGAACATGTCGTTTGAAGATTGCATTGAGACATTCCCAATAATTTACGAGATATAGCCGCGCAAAACCAAAGCTCGAGCAAAAAAATTGATGATGGCAAAAAAAAAAAAATCGAACTAAACTATCAAAACCGAAATAGTGTTTTGCTAGTTTGGGTGGACACTTCCAGAAACTGAAGTCAGAATTTAGTTTACATTCGATGACCTCGAAAATGTTGCACAGTGTTATCAAAGATAATGTATTAGTGAAAATTGTCGTACAATCTACACCTTATGGTGGATATTTCGGAATTTTTTCAAAATTTCTTCATCAGTACTTTTCGAGATAGGGCTTTTCGGTCATGTTTTAAAAATAATACAAACAAAAGTGTGCGCAAGTATTACATCATATATATTTTTAAACTCGTGTTTTCACGAGCTTTCATTTGACACCCCACTCGTTAACCTGGTAATTTTTTTTTCACTTCCGATTTCACTCCCCAAGACTAACCCCTTAAGTCAAAATAGAACTTCCACAACTAAACGGCTCTGATTGGGGTATCAATTAGTATATTAGTGCCAAATTTTAACTTCCTATGTCAAATAGTTTCGGAGAAAATCGGGTGCTAGAGACACACAAGGGATAGACAGACAGACAAACACACTGAAGTGATTTCAGACACAATATTAAAAATAACTTAATCCAAACACTACAAGTCGATATTTTAAATAATATGTGCCATATGGAATGAAAATAATTGCAAGTTGGGTAGAAAAACGGACTTTTAGAGCCAAAGAACCCTGAAAACAACATATAATACAGTATATACGAAGCAACTCCTCTAATACCTTTCAACTCCTTATAAATTCGTTAACTATAACAATCAAAAAACGAAAAAACTTCTCATAATCTCTTTTTCGAAGAAATGTCTTTCCAACGGCAAGACTTGGTTTGACCGAAAATGCAAAGAAGCTGTGTGAAAATCCTAACACCATAAATCGTAATACCTTTGTTCGTGCCCGGAACAGATGCAAAGGAATTATCGACGAAACCAAGGAGGCACACAATCAACGAATTAGAAACAAACTTCTCGCTTGTCTCAACAATTCCAGGTCCTTTTGGGCAGTCGGTAAGGCAGTTAGTCAAAATTTCACCAAATCGACCATACCACCACTCACACGGTCAGATAATTCTATCGCAATGACACTTGTTGGGAAAGCGAACTTGTTGGCTGAACTCTTTGCTTCACATTCTACTGCTCGATGGATGTAGCCCGCTTTATTCCTCCCAGAGCGGTGCATGTTAGAAATACTTCACATCCCTATGAGGCTTGTTACTCCGAGTAAAACGCTTTTCAAGCAGTCTTTTATATGGAGAACATCATCCCTTTGGAATAATTTGCCCAGGACTGTGTTTCCCACCGAGTACAATTTACAGCGATTCAAGAACAACGTGAATTAATTTTTCCGCATACATGTCGCTCCTGGAGCGCTTTAGGGACTTCCCTGCAGCACGTGTACTAAACCCATAAAAAAAATAATAATATTAGAAATAGAAATATTAGTATAAAAAATTTTTGAAGGTGATTTTTTTCGGGCGCAGGTAATTTCCACACTACTAATCCGTTTATGACCTAGACAGATTTAAGGGATTATAATTGCAGAAGTAAATTCCACACCGAGTACTTTCAGGTAGAGGATGAGGGTTGATAAATGGGTGGTGGTACGCACCGGCCTGTTCAATTAAATCATTATTAAACCCTTCTACATATCAGTTTAGTACATATTATTAATTTGTGATTATTACTTGGTTGTGCGTATATTTTTTTAAAGTGTTGCTAATATGGAAGTAAAGTTAATAAAAAGCAATCGAGGAAAGGACATGTTATGTGTGAATTACTACACTTACTTTCGACAAAAGGTGCTAAAATGTGGAGAAACATTTTGGAGATGTTCAAAAAAAGATTGCAAATCAAAAGTCTTCACCGTTGGGCCCGAGAATTTAGTTACCAGAAGTGAAGGACTCTATACACACGAAGCCGACACCAAGAAGCTGAATCGGCAAATAATTAGTAATTTCTGCAAATGAAAAGCCGGAGAGCATATGAGTGAAAGGCCATCTAAAATTATCCGACAAGAACTACAAAACACGCTGCCTGAAACAGTAACAGAAAAAGATGTCGAATATATTAGAAAAAATATTTATAACCATAGACGAAAATTTTTGCCAGGACGTAAGCCAAGAAGTGCTGAGGAGGTGCATAGTGTTTTAGAGACATTTGAAATCAAAAACTAGCAAGGGAGAGAATTTTCTATATATCAATGAACTCGAAAGTGGCATTATTGTTTTTTCTTGCACTACAAATGTCAATATGTTGTGTAAAATATCCAATATATATATATGGACGGCACCTTTTCATACTGCACTAAATATTTTACACAGTTATTTACAGTGCAATTTGCAAACGGTCATGACATTCCATTATTATTTTGCTTACTGCGTGATAAGAGAGCTGAAATATACAAAAACCTCTTCATATTATTTAAAATGTAGATTTATTCAACAGATACACTGTATTTCAATCCAGAGGAAATTACTATTGACTTCAAAAAATCTATTCATAAGGCAGTATCTGAAGTTTGGCCAAATGCTAAAATGTTAGGATGTAGATTTCATTTACACCAATCTTGGTTTCGGAAAATACAGAATCTAGGTCTAGCTAAAGAATATTGCGACAAAAATTCTGAAATTGGTCGTTGGTTAAAGTATTGTTTCGGCTTGTCCTATTTAGTACCCGAAGAATTTGGTGACAGTTTTGCATACGATTTATATTCTATAAACCCTGAGGATGAACGTTTAAATAAATTTTGTGATTACCTACTAGAAACGTATATAGAGGAAGGAGCCGATTTTCCAGTTGAAATATGGGCAGAATCGAGTCCATCTTTAAGTCGAACGACTAACTGTTGTGTGTCCTTCCATTCCCAGCTAAATAATTCTTTTTATTCTACACATCCGTCTCTGTATACTTTTATCGATAGGCTGAAAGAATTTCAGATTAACGTATATATAAAAATACAAAGTGTCGACGAGTCCAAAATAAGTAATAATCATAATAATCAAAAATTAAAACATTTTAAAAAATCTTTATAAACAAAGATAATTAGGAAATATTAATCGTTTCCATTTTTTAAAATGTGTCTCCTATTTTTCTCAACCTGTTTTGTAAATATATATAAATAGATATGTATAGGTTTGTAGCATTATCTACTATATGTAAGGAAATTTGTCCAGTTGTATTTTATGTATTTAGCAAAAACTTCATGTTTTATCAGTATTATTCTACTATGAAATAAAAACATATATTTTTGCAAATATCTAAAATTTTCAATAAAAACTGATTTAAAAGAAATCCGTCCAATTTTATTTAGTTGAATAAAGCATAATTATATTTACTTGGTGTGGAAATTACCTGTAAGATTTAAGCACCCTTATAAGGTTAGTGTGGAATTTACCTGTTGTATTAAGGGCGCAGGTAGTCCTGGTGTAAAATTTACTAACGCCGATTTTTTCAAGAATACAATACTTCCCTAGGAAGGGAACTAAATTTTTGTTGTAAATAAAAACAATCATGTTTATTTTCTTGTGCAACAATCACAGGCCAATTATTCTTTCCGCATCTCCCAAATTAATAATTAATTTTCTTTATTTGTTGAAAGAATTGACCGACCGTGGTAAAGTAGCAAGAAATAAAATTTCCAATGAGTCAATATGCATTAAATTCTTTTCATCCATAAAATATGTATTAAAAACACGTATTGTCGCAACAAAAACACTGCCAATTAAATAGGATTAGAAATCTGTTGACTAAAAGTAAGAATATGCCGCCACTATCTTCCTAAAAAGTGGAGCATGTGAAGGAAAAAAAAAAATGGAAAACTAATTAGTGAAAAGGAAAAAGGTAGTACCGTTGGCTTGTTGCAATAAAGAAAGTGCGGGCGACATATCTTTTACTTTTAATTTGCAATCGTTAATTTACTTACTTCTCATTTAAGTGTCTACACACCTTTCCTTATTATACATTAGAATTACCTATATCGAATATTTTATCAACATAGAAATATCAGAAATCGAAAACATATTATTACATGGTACATGGCTATTAACAAAGTCTTTGTTTAAACGGCGCAGATAATAATCACCTAAATATTGTGAAATAACTTCTGTAAACTATAATTTTAAACCGAAATTCATGCTGCAACTATAATTAAGTAGGTACACGTAGAAGCAATAGGTATACATGAGAAAATAATAATATAAAAAAATATGACTAAATTTGGAAGCCGGAATAAACGTAGTTACATAACCTAAAATGCTTTGTTATTAAAGAACAACGAAACATTAGAGAGTGAAGTTTGGGTTACTATTGCTTAAATACGGAAACTTTCAAAAAAATTTTACTCAGTAATCGAAGAAAATTATACACCAACCATATCGTAAAGCATCTTATCCTACATAACAGAAAGGCATAAACAATAATCTATAAAGTTTTTCCATTAGGTTATGTTAGGGTTGGAGTTATTGGTGTAAAGATCTTAGGATTAGGTTATGTTAGGTTTGGAGTTCCTCCATTTGAAAACCTAAAGTGATGGAGCACAACAAACAATTCAATATTATTAGCGATCACCAATATAGTTTTCGTAAACATAGATCAACAGGAGATCTTCTGACTTATGTAACTCATGTTTGGAACAACGCAATTGAACACTTTGGAACCTCGAGCGGTTGCTCTTGACATATCCAAGGCATTCGACCGTGTTTGGCACGATGGACTGTTGGCTAAGTTACGCTCTTATGGTATGTCTGAAAGGTTCTGTTTGTGGCTCTCATGTTTCATCAGAGAGCGTTCTTTACGAGTGGCGGTCGACGGATTTCTCTCTAACACCTTTACTATCAACGCCAGTGTGCCCCAGGGCTCCATACTGTCTCCTACTATCTTTCTCATTTACATTAACGATCTGCTGGAAAAGACCAGCTTTGCAGATGACAGTACGCTTGTCTCTTCATTCACCTTGAACGCTCGGACATCGGCTGCTCAGGCGAATATCCGCAGACAGCAGGAGGTCATTCAACTTAACCAAGACCTGGAAGAAATTCTATCTTGGGGTGACAGTAACCAAGTGGAATTTAACGCTACAAAAACCCAGGCGGCAATTTTTTTCTAAAAAAGTTAACGTTGCTGAACCCGACATAGTTATGTCGGGGCACTCCATTCCCTAGCATCGTCGCTCAATTTGTTGGGCGTTAGTTTGGGAGCAAATATGTCCTGGCATGAACATGTTGCAGGCATAGCAAGGAGAGCTTCTCAGAAATTGAGAATAGTATTTCGAACCAGAAAGCTTTACACTCCACAACAACTGTTAATTCTTTACAAAGCCCAAATTCGACCAACTATGGAATACTGCTTCCACGTTTGGGGCTCCGTTCCCAAATATACACTGTATTTGTTGGATTCTGTTCAGAGAAGAGCTGTCCGTCTGATTGGAGATCCGGAATTGACCGGCGGCCTTGATTCGCTGGAACATCGAAGAACGGTTGGCGACTTGAGTCTGTTCTACAAGTATTTTCATGGAAAGTGTTCAAAGGATGTAGCCCGCTTTATTCCTCCTAAAGCGGTGCATGTTAGAAATACACGTCGCGCTGGTGTTTCACATCCGTATGAGGTTCAGCTTGTTACTCCGCGTACAACGCTTTTCAAGCAGTCTTTTATATGGAGAACATCATCCCTTTGGAATGATTTACCCAGCGCTGTGTTACCCACCGAGTACAATTTACAGCGATTCAAGAACAACGTGAATCGCTTTTTCAACATACATGCCGCTCCTGGAGCACTTTAGGGACTTCCCTGTAGCACGTGTGCTAGACCCATAAAAAAAAACAAAAAAAACAACGGCATATATTTAGCGACCGAAATTAAATATACAGAATACAGATTCACAGCATATTACTTCTCACGTATTTAAAAAAAAAAAATTGTGGGCCTGTGTTATACGGAATTTAACTTGTAAGCTCTAGGCTTGCATATTTTTTATCAATTAAGTTATTTTAGATTTGAATCTTGATATTTATCTTGGTGATTTTACTTATATAGTCTTGAAAATACATTTCTTTGATTCAGGCAAAAACTAGTCGTGCTGGGTGGAAACGGACAACGGATTCGTTTTCAGCGAGCCAAAATACGTATAGGACATCTTGCTTGAGTAAAAAAAAATTGTGGTCTTGTGTTATTATTGTTGTGGTTTTTAAGGTTTTTTTCAGAATATTTAGCATATGGCACAGACTAGTCACAAAGGATGAGTTACCTGAGAAATAAAATCAAAAATAACTTAAGAAATGCACTGGTGTTTGAGGCACATAAACGGTAAATTAATCCGAATTCAATATTGTTATTCGGAGAATAAGAACAAAATTACTTATCTAAAAACCCGTAGAATGAAAGGTTCTTGGACTGACACATAGATGTTGCCCTTTTCAAAAAATCCATATGATTTTTAGGAAGTACCATCCTTCAAACAATACGTGTTAAAATTTCATGACGATTGGTTTACAAGTTACAGTTGTTTTAGTGACACTACTTTTGATGTTTTCAAAACAATGGAAAAATCGAATTTCCTGTGTTGGTTAAACACTGTTTTTTTGACGGGAAAAAATACCGTTCAAGCAAAGTAATGGCTTGATAAGTGTTACTGGGACTCTGCCCTTGGAAAAATTACTCATTATTTACTGGTATGCTGCATTTAAACGGGGTCGTACAGATACAAATGATGCTGAACGCTCTGGACGCCCAAAGGAGGTGGTTACACCGGAAAACATAAAAAAATCCACAAAATTGTTTTGGATGACCGTAAAGTAAGATAGCTAACACCTTGAAGATATCAAAAGAACGTTTTGGTCATATTTTGCATGAACATTTGGGCGTGAGAAAGCTCTGTTCGAAATGGGTACCGACTTTGCTCATCGTCACACCATCACACACACAGCGAATATTATATAACGTTATTGGTGCGTTTGAAGGCAGATATCGAAAAGAAATGGTCCTAAATGAACAAGAAAAAAATGCTCTTTCATCAAGACAATGCACCGTGTCGCAAGTCAATGGTTACGATGGCAAAATTGCACGAATTGAAGTTCGAATTGTTTCCTCACCCACTGTATTTTCCAGATTTGGCCCCTAGCGACAATTATCTATTCGCAGACCTCAAAAAAATGCTTGCAGGAAAGAGATTTGGCTCCAATGAAGAAGTTATCGTCGAAACTGAGGCCTATTTTAAAGGCAAAGACAAATCCTTTTACAAGAAAGGTACAAAAATGTTAGAAAAGTGTTGGAGTGATTGTGTCACTCTTGAAGGAGACCATATTGATAAATAAGGTCGAATTTTGCAGCCTCCGTGTTACTGTTTTTTCTAATGGCCCCCTTCAAGTTTTCAATCGTATTTTTGTAAACCTCTTCATTAGCCAAATACTATTGTAACAACACCAGTTGTTACCTGAACTCTTTGCTTCACATTTTACTGTCGATTTCCAAGGAAAAAACCACCATAGTGTCCACACAGCGTATCATAAAACGTATTTTAATGAGGGTAGACACCAAAAAGGCTTCTGGCGCTGATGAAATACCTACCGCAATACTCAAAAAATGCTCGAGCAAACTAACAGTAGTTTTCTGTAGACTTTTCAACCTACCCTGCAGAAAGAGAATATTTCCCTCCTGCTGGAAATGCGCTATAGTTCAGCCGACACCAAGAAAAGGCACTATTTTCAATAATATCGAAACTTATGGAAAAGGCTATCAATCAATTAGCATCTTCTAAAATATCTAGAAGTTTTTAATATTATCAGCGATCATCAATCATCATCAGCAAGGCATTCATCAAGATTATAAGAAAACACCGCAGATACACAGTTCGGATTTAGCACAAGAGAAGCGCTCTTCAGCTTACAGGTTCTTATTCAGCGCTGGAGAGATTGTAGTATCTGTGTTCATAGATTACACTAAAGCTCTCGTTAACATTAAGCACGATCAATTGCTAGAAATACTCCATCAGATCTGAATCGATTCCAGAGACATCCGGGCTATAGCGAATCTCTACTGGGAACAGTCGGCTACAGTGAAAGTAGGGTTTGCGTTAACCAAGAATATTGATATCAAGAAAGGGTTGCATTTTGTCTCCCCTCCTCTTTAACATCTACTCCGAAGGAGTATTCAAGACAGCGCTAGAAGAAAGTATTGAAGGCATAAAAATAAATCGAGAAACACTTAATACTACAGGATATGCTGACGATACAGTAGTACTCGCTAGCAGCATAGATCAGCTAAATAGCCTGATGGAAAGAACAAGTGAAGATTATAGGCTAAGTCTAAAGCTCACGAAAACCAAATGTATGCTTATAAGTAAAAATCAACAACCAGCAAGACAATTAGTACTAAACAACCAGAGAATTGAACACGTAGAATCTTACACCTATTTGGGAATAAGAATTAACTCAGGATGGGACCTGGTAACAGAAATATGTCTAAGAGCGAGAGCATTGTTTAATAATAATAGAGCATATTTAACTTCAACAGTATAACCAATGTTATATATTTTCGGTACTGTTTTACGGGTAGAAGCATAGACAATGTCCGAAACGCCAATGAAAAAGGTTGAGGCCTTAGAAATGTGGGCGTACAGACGTATCCTGCGAATATCTTGGACGGACCACATCACTAACGAGGAGATACTGCCTCGGATCTGTAAGGAAAGAGAGGTGGAAACAACTATTAAGAGAAGAAAGCTGGAATACCTCGGACATCTTATGAGGCACAGTAAATATCGGATACTTCAGTTAATAATCCAAGGAAAGATAGATAGCAGGAGGGGACCCGGGAAGATACTCTGGGCTCCAGAACTTTCGCCACTGAAAAATCTCGACAGTTTGCACTTGGTATTTCCCAGACATTTGACCATGTCTTGGCTTGGCGAACTGTTGGCTAAGCTACGCTTTTATGATATTTCCGAAAAATTTTGTTTATGGCTCTCGTATTTCCTCAGCGAGCATTCTTTGACGTTGCTGAATCCGACATAGTTTTGTCGGCATCGTCACTTCATTCGCTGAGCGTTAATTTGGGAGCAAATATGTCTTGGCATGAACATGTTGCACGAATAGCAAAGATAGCCTTCACAACTGAACAGGGTGGTCCAAAATCCCTTTATCTAAAGGAGATAGACAAAAACTGATGTCAGTGTCTGAGGCTCAATTTTTATGATAAACTCAATGGTGAACACCGCCTATCGATATCTAGTACCGTTTCAGATATACAGGGTGTTTTTCGAAAATCTGCATTTTGGAAAAATGTTTGTAATTCTTTTCCTATTGAAAATTTTTAATTTCTAATATTTTAATAGTTATTAACGCAAAAATATATTTTTTAAATGGGATATCCTGTATATTTTTCCTTATCCGAAAAGAGCTTTAAATTAGCATTCTAAAAACACTTTATGTTTTGCTTAAATCTACTTCAAAATATAAAGGTTTTCAGTTTTAAATGCACATTTTGTGAAGTAGGCTCTGGACGGAGCGGTCACATGGTTTAATTCAATTGTTTACTCGTAGTTGTCAAATTTTATTCAGGATCAGTTATTGAATTGTCAAATAAATGGCAATGAAGTTTGAAAATTACGAAAAATGGGATATGATAGTGTGTTTCATACAAACCGGAGAAAAATCGGAAGGGGCAAGTAATTTGTACCACGAACGGTATCCAGAGAGGCGTCAACCCTTCAAGGATATATTCGCTCGATTGCGACATAACCTAGTTAATAGTGGCCAGTTTGAAAAGAAACGATCCAAAAATTATGCATCAAACTATCGGAAATAATCCCAACACTTCAACCCGACAGTTAAAAGAATCCACTGAACTACCAAGAACTAACGTAAGTAATACTTTGAAGAAGCACAAATTCAGGCCATATAGGACAAGAAAAGTTGATCACCTTAGAGACGGAGATTTTTAACGGCGTATGGATTTTTGCTAATGGTTTCTGGAGAATTGTAACCATGTTCCAAACTTTTCATTAAATTGCATTTGGACAGATGAAGCTTATGTAAGCAATGCAAGTATTTTTAAACGTTACAATTCTTATACGTGGGTATAAGAAAATCGTCATTTAGTTGTGGAGCAAACAAATCAAGGCAGATTTGGATTTAATGTGTGGGCAGGAACACTCACCTCTCAGAGATATTTAGAACTTTTAAGGCAGCAAATAGAACCTCTGCTTGATGAATTGCCGTTAATGGACCTTAGAAATATATTTTTTCAACACGGCGGGGCACACTCTCATAACGCTGCAGTTAGCAGTAATTTTTTATAGGCCAATTTCGACAATAACTGGATAGCCAACCAAAGTTCGAACAGTTGGCCGGCAAGATAACCGGATTTAACACCCATGGACCTCTATCTCTGGGGAAGATTGAAAGACCTAATTTTTAAATTGCCGACAAACACCAGGGAAGAGTTAGAAGTCGCAATGATACAAAGTTTTGCAGCCCTCACTCCTCTTGAACTAGTCAACTCGGTAAGAAGTGTCCATCTCTTATGGAAAATTGTTTTGTTTTAGTTTGCTCTACTCGGAATAAATTGTTTTATTGTTGTTTCGTTTTATTTCTACATAGTTTAAAATACTATAGCATTTAGTAAATTTCATTGTAGTTATGACTCTTAGAGTTACTTCTGGGAATTTTTTTCGATTTGACTGCTATCGGTAAACAATTGATATTGCCGCTCCGTCCAAAGCCTACTTTACAAAATATGCTTTAAAACTTGCGCAAAAACTGAAAACCTTTATATTTTGAAGTAGATTTAAGCAAAAATAAAAAGTGTGTTATATTTCTAGATTGGTAATTTAAAGATCTATTCGGATAAGGAAAAATATACAGGGTATCCCATTTAAAAAACATATTTTTGCGTTAATAACTATTAAAATATTAGTTGTAAAGAAATGTAACTTACACTGTTGAAATACACGTGAAAAAGTGCTTTGAGAATGTTTTTACAGAAATAAAAAATTTTCAATAGGAAAAGAATTACAAACATTTTTTCAAAATGCAGATTTTTGAAAGATACCCTGTATATCTGAAACGGTACTAGATGCGCTTTTCACCATTGAGTTTATCATAAAAATTGAGCCTCAGACACCGACATCAGTTTTCGCCTATCTCCTTTATATAAAGGGGTTTACCTTTAAAAGTGTCTAATTTGGACCACCCTCTACATTCTGTACAAAGTTCAAATTCGACCAACGATGGAGTACTTATACACATGTTCTGATATCAATTATTCGTAATAAATAAGTATTTCCAACAAGGTGCTCGTAGAATTATTCCCTATAAGTTAATACAATTCAGAACTGGTCAGACTGCCTATAGGTCTTGTCTGCATATGGGAATAACGATATCGAACGATGATCAAAAGAATTTTCGTTGGAATTATGGGAATTGGCGAGGCGAAGAAAAGTGAAAGTTTTTCGTGTGAAAAATCGTATATGTTGCACTTTTTATGCGAATTATGTAAGAAAATTATTTTAATTCTGTTAAAGAAAATTATACATAATTATTGCTTTATAGCGTAATGTATTTTATATTTATGGCTTTTATAAGGAAGGCGAAAAATAATACAACTTAATATTTATGGTTATGCATATATGTATGTAGGTAGACATCTGAATGCCTAAGTTTTTACTAACAGTTAGTAAAAATCTTTATTTTATTTTATGGACTTAGCACACATGCTGCAGGGGAATCCCTAAAGTGCTACAGGAGCGACATGTGTGAGAAAAAAGCGATTCACGTTGGTCTTGAATCGCTGTAAATTGTCTGAGCAATTTTTTTCTGAAAATAGAAGAATCCTAGTACTGTAAATTCGGCAGTGGGGGGTTCTTAAGTTTACAGTTTACTGCTACATCTATATAGACTCAAAATGGCGGATTCAATAACGCAGATCATAAATTTAATAATTTCTTATCTCAACAGATTTTAACCAAAGTGGTAATGGAAATTTTTGATGTCTCAAATGACTAATATATTATTTATTTGCATACATTCAATATGACAAAATTTAATATAGTGGACTAAAAATTTAATATTTTTTGATTTTGACAAAAACTGATATTAAAGTACTTTTTAGGTCATAAATTAAGAATATATGATTCATTTGTATAAAATTTAAAATGTCAAATCCAGTATGGCAGAGTCCTGGGCAAATTATTCCAAAGGAACGAAGTTCTCCATATAAAAGACTGCTTGAAAATGGTTGTCCGAGGAGTAACAAGCTCAGCTTCATACGGACGTGAAGTATTACTGCGACGTGTATTTCTAGCATGCACCGCTTTGGGAAGAATTAAGTAGGCTACATCCATCTAATAGTTTCCATAAAAATACTTGTAGAATTAACACAAATCGCCAAACGTTCTTCGATGTTTCAATGAATCAAGGTTGCTGGCCAGTCCCAGGTCTCCAATAAGGCGAACAACTCTCTTCTGAATAGAATCCAACAAATGCAGTGTATGTTTGGAAGCAGAGCCCCAAACATGGGAGCAGTATTCCATAGTTGGTCGCATTTGAGCTTTGTACAGGATTAACAGTTGTTGGAGAGTGTAAAGCTTTCTAGTTCGAAATAATATTCCCAGCTTTTAAGAAGCTCCTCCAATGAGAATACCAATATTCTTCAGACTTCAATCTCAGCTTTGAACAACTGGATCAAAGCCAATGGTTTAACTCTTTCTCCATCCAATTCAAGCATCATTCACTTTTGCAAAGTAAGAAGTTTCCCAAAGATCAACCCACTGAATGTCAATAATAAATCCATCCCAATCTCCTCATCCACTAGAATCTTGGGCTTAACATTTGACAATAAATTAAACTGACCTACTCATATCAAACAACTCAAGTCCAATACAAACAAAGACATAATTGTTCTTAGAGCCATTACCATCACGAAATGGGGTGCTGACTTTCCTTCACTGAGAAATATTTACAAATTCCTAATCCTCTCCACACTCAGATATGGAGATTTCATTTATGACCCCGCCAGCATTAGCACTAAGAGACCTCTTAACACAATCCAAAATAATGTACTGAGAATAATGACTGGAGCTTTCAGAACAACTCCAATTCCCAGCCTTGAATGCCTAGCCTCGATCCCTCCTTTATACCTAGGCAGACAAATATTACACTTGACTCACACAAAGAAAGCATCTAAAAAGCATCTCTAAATCTAACTAACGTGCATCAATCCAATCTAACATTCCCGCCCAAGTCCATCCCTGACCGAATCAACAAATACCTCACATTACACAATCTCTTACCTCCCATTTTCAACTACCCGTTCTGCCCCTCTTTTCCTCCAATGGCTCTCCCCAAACCCCTCAGTTGATTTCTCTCTACACGTTCCAAATATAAAAAACCTCAGTCATACTGAAATAAAACAAATTTTCCTGGAGAGATTACACACTCACTACCCCAACTTTACAATTATTTATACGGATGGCTTTAAAACGGAAAATGGAGTTGGAGCTGCTCAAAAATGTCTGAAAATCCTTCAACGTCTCATAGCATGACACAGTATATACTGCTGAACTTCTAGCAATCAAGGCAAGCAACTAAACTTGCCATTACAAACAGAAAAGGAAACAAATTCCTGATAGTTTCCGCCTCATTAAGTGCATTAAACTACTTATCCTTTAACAACTCCAATCAATCATTCCTAAGACAGCGCTTAGATCTTCAGCACATAGCCAAAACAAGAAATAAAAAAAAATGCATACATGTGGATAGCGGCATAAAGGACAATGACAAGACTGACCAAGAAGCCAAAAAAACCACAACAAATGGCTTCCTAAGAACTGAAGAAAACCATCCCAAAGACTTCCAAAAGATTCTAATCAACATTAACAGAGAACTATTCCAACTGAAATGGGATTTAGAAGACGATAGAAGCAAACTCTGGAAAACCAAATCAGTTCTAAATTCCCCTCTCCACTATCAGAATTTAACAAGATCCGAAAACGTCACCTTGAGAAGATTAGCAGCAGGTCATTCATTTCATACTCATTCTTATCTGCTAAAAGGTCCGATCGGCCCAGTCGTAGCTCCCCCTATCCATCAAGCACATCTTTGAAGGTGAACATTCAGCCAATATCAGATTAAAACACAACATTCTCTCTACCCTCATAAAAATAACAACTCTTTTCAATTGAATAAAGAGAATGTATCCAATTATCTCAAAGAATTAGAAATCATAAATATAAATAAACGCTGGGCGCCAACTGGTCAAAAACGTCGACGCGCCTAATCACCCTAAAATCATCATGATCATCTTTGCCTGCAACATGTTCATGCCAAGACATATTTGCTTCCAAATTAATGCCCAGCAAATCGAGTGACGATGCTAGAGAAATGGAGTGCTCCAACATAACTATGATGGGTTCAGCAACGTTAACTTTTTTAGAAAAAACTGCTACCTAGGTTTTTGTAGCCTTAAATTCTACATGGTTAATATCACCCCAAGACAGAATTTCTTCCAGGTCTTTGTTAAGTTGAATGACCTCCTGCTGTCTGCGGATATTTGCATGACCAGTTCGAGCGTTCAAGGTGAATGATGAGATAAGCATACTGTCATCTGCAAAGCTGTAGGTGTTTTGCTTGGAAATCAATAGTAGAATGTGAAGCAAAGAGTTCAGCCAACAAGTTTGCTTTCTCAACAGGTGTTATTGCAATAGAATTATCTGGCCGTTTGAGTGGTGGTATAGTGCATTTGGTGAAATTTTGACTAACTGCCTTCGCGACTGAACAAAAGGACCTGGAATAGTTGTTTCTAATTCGTTGATTGTGTGCCTCCTTGGTTTCGTCGATAATTTTTTTGCATCTGTTCCGGGCACGAACAAAGATGTTACGATTTACGACGTTATGATTTTCACGCCATTGTCGGCAGGCAAGATGTTTAGAAGCATACATCAATATCTCAATCCTGGCTGTAATTACGAACAATTTTTTTTAGTCCACTTTGCCACTGATGTCTTAATACAATACATACGATGGTGTATTTTTCTTAGTTATTTACCTAGTCACGAAAATTAGATCATACAAAAAATTACTTGGTTATCAAAGTACTGTGGCTATTCTAAGTTTGACGAAATTTTATACGAATGTAATTTTTACGATTTTCTTTTCTTGCAAAAGGCTTGTTAAGGATTTACTGCTGTCAGATCGACGAATGAAGATTTCAATAACCTAGAGTATCCGAAACTATAGTTTTCAAGATTGTGCATGAAGATTTAAGAATGAAAAAAGGTCCTGTATAATGGATCTAAAACTCCTTACTTACACCAGAGTAGAAACAAGCCAAAGAAGAGATTGTTCAAGAACATTTCGCCGGTATAGAGAACGATCAGCGTTCATTTCGCGAATTGTCACATAAGATGAGATGGGTGTTCTTTTGGGATTATGAAACCTGCTTATGGAATATATAAAAAAAGGGTCTACAATTAATGAAGAGGGGGATCCCTTGAAAAATCGCGCTGCCACCGATGAGTGTTGGCTGTGGTCCAACTACTCTGTCGGCTATGGCTGTAATCAGCCTGCGAGCGATGGAGTACTAGGTATGCGTTTCAAATTTAGTACAATTAGTTATATCTTACCATTATGTTCCGTAAGTATCGGAATAAAGTACTAGAAATTCTGTTCTCTTGTTTGCCCCCTTCGCCCGCCGTGACAAGAAAATTGTCATTCTAGGTTAAGTTTAAATTAGTCCTAATTTAAATCATTGTTACGTCCTAGTTTAAGTTAGCGTAAGTCTCAGTCTAAGGTAGTTTTAGTCTTAGTTCTAAGTCCTCGCTTAGGAAACTCATGTATACACCAAACACACTTTCCTAGGTTAAGTTAGTATAGAATTCCTATTATAAGAACTTAGGTTAAGATAGAATAAATATACATTTATTATCTGAAATTTTTTATACTTTCAAAATTGTGACAAAGAGTCTCGGCCTATCTTGATTTCCAATAAAGACAGCGATACTCTTGTTTGTCGATCCTAGCCCTACTGATGAGCCGTGATACGGGTGAAACGCGTCTCGGGATGGATTAACAAATCAGTGACCAGTGGGTAGACTGCTGAAATATGGACTTGGTTTGTTTTCAGGTGTTTTACATTAACCATTAATAAAGATGTTTACAGAAGGAGGATCTAAAACCTCATGCAAGTTATTAAAGAAAAACGTCCTAATTCATGAAGAACCAAATCTTTGCTTCTGCACAACTGCGAGGTGCAAAAGGCTAGCATAGTTCAACTTTAACTTATTACCGAAAGCTGTGGATTCACCGAATTACAACATCGATCTCATGGCCTTGATTGAACGCAACGCGACTTTTTTTGTGTTGAAATATCTGAAGAAGAGTCGAAAATTTTTCTCAGACAATGAGTTGAAAACCGCCGTAGAGTCATTTTTTGAGACGCAGACAAAAGATTTTTTTAGATGGAATATAACAACTCGAGAAATACTGGACCATTAGTGTAGACGGTAGTTATATAGAAAATTTCTTTAAACCTCTACGAGTTTTTATTATAGTTATGCAGATAAATTTAAGAAAAAAACATATTATATATACTACTATGTATATAATTACTGTTAGTTCAGGTTTAATGTTTTGTCACTAATATAAGTATAAGTTCACTGCATTTGGTCGATATTTCAGATATTAATGAACTAATTTAATTAAATATAGCTAAAAATCTGGCAAGATCTAGTCATCCCAGCCACTTTCTTGATGCTATTCTGTCGCCTTAGTATGAGCCATCCTTGATTTCTTTTAATCCCCTCGTTTCTTTGCCTTGTCCTTTCCATTCTGGCAATATATCTTGCCCATTTACATTTTGCCTTTAGTACTATGTATTTTTGATATCTTTCATTTTGGTATTTTGTCTAAGCCACTCTATAGATTTTTTGTCTTTTAGGGTAACATTTGGAATTTCTTCCTACACGTGATGTTTTACTAGTTCACATTCAGATGACATTACTTTTTAGAAATAATATTTCAAGGAATGTTGTTTTATTTATTAGTATAATAACAAATAATATACTTTTAAATATTTTAAAATTAAACTTCATTATAGGACACATTTTATTATTGCTTGAATTATTAATTACTACCGTAACATTTTTTTTACTTGATTTAACATGGAGATTATTATTAAAAAAATTAAGCGTTAATAAATATCTAACTGTTCAATTACAACAGTTTGTATATCATACCACCTGACTACTGAAGAAATTTCGTAACTTTCCGTAGTGAGTGATTTATTGCTTACTACCCATTACATTTCCTCTTTTTATCCTTCATTATTTACTTCAATTTAATTAACTAAGAGTGACAGTTAATGTTTAGTAATTAGTAATAGTACTAGTAATTAACAATTAGTACAGTTAATTAGCTGTTTTTGTAATTGATTCAGTTGGGCTGCAAATCTTAAACGTAACATTTAGTAATGGTTCTAATTGTTCTTTCCGTTAGAATGTTCACGTCTTTTCTTCCTATTATTCCTTAATAAACGAAATTCACTACTGAGTAATACACTTTCATTCTGTAAATTTATTCTGAACAATACGATTACAGGTACAGTCTTCTAATAATTTAAGCGACTGTTTATCCTGTAGCTGTTACATATATCTCCATCTAGCGTTCATCATTCATGAGTGGTCATACACCTGCACCATTTCCCTTCATCTTTTTCTGTTTTGTCTTACATTCGTCCATCCTTTCCCTATCTTAGTATAAGTAGTTCTGCATTTTTTTTTCACCCCATGTTTTCCACTTTGTCCATCTTCATTTTGTCTTTAGTATTGTATTTTGATAGTATACATTTTCGTGTGCTCTCTAATTGATTTTATAGACTTTTGTCCTTTAGCTTAATATTTAGGATTGCTCTTGCTATGGGGAATTGGGTGGTGTGCATTTTATTGTTTTTTTTTGCCCACGTTTTAGCCCCATATTGTCGAACTAAAATAAACACATTGATTTAATATTTTTGTTTCCATGTATGCCCTAAATGAATTATATTTTTGTTTTGTAATATATGTTTTAATCTCCCAAAAACTCCCCATGCGTGTACTATTTGCCTATTTAAATCTATTATTTTATTTTACTGTCGTAGAACGACTCCCCCTTCTTAGCATTTATTGTATTGGGAAGATAACTTCATTATTTCCTCCGATTCTTCTTTTAGTTCTCTTATCATTTCTTGCAGTGCCAACCGATCTTCTGCAATAATGACCCAGATGGTTTCTAAATCATTGTGTATTTAATGTGTGACTCTCAATGTTTATACTCTGGTTCAGTCAGTGTACTACTTCGAAATATACACTCGATTTCCGGCGTAAAAAGCTTCGGAGATATAGAGTGTGCCCACCTCCTTCAAATTTAATTTTGTCTATTCTACAAATTGCTTGCTTATATATGTTATGTCAGCGATGATTTTGATATATTTTTAATATACACGGCAATCCTGGAACATGTTTGTAATTGTTTCTATTCAATTTGAGCCAAATGCTTTGATAGAGTCTATAAATGCTAACCATAAGTTGTTGTTATATTCCAAAGTTTTTCTATAATGTCCAGAAATAACTATATGTAAGCTAGAGTGTTACATGGCATCTGAAGCCTGCTCGTTTATTGTTTTGATATAAATCTAATTTCTTGTTAGTCTTGTAGCTATTTTCATAAATAACTTTAATTTTATTTAATTCAGCGTATTCGACAGTACCTTTTTTTGCCTTGACTCGTCAGCTCTCTTTTTTTTCCATTAGATTTTTATTTATTAATTTTAGTGAGTCTTCTTTTCTAATTTTACTATCCTAATATAGAATTTATCACGTAAAAATTAAGCTCCTTCTACTGGCCCGTTTCGTTATCAAGTAACATTTCGTCAACCACTACCTTCTGTGGTATGTGTGTGAATATATACTCAATCGTGGAGACAAACTGAGACAGATAACCAAGCCTCCGCATATTTACATTAAAACACGATCGATGATATAACGTGCCTTCAAAACTGGTTGGCGGTTTCGTCTACTTACCAATCGGTGCAAAGTATAGTGTTGCCAAACTTCCAAAATTTAGAAAAATTCTTGTTTAACCTCTCTAAGTGTAGAGTTTTCGCTAATTGAGAATAAGGTTAATAATTTATTTGTAGTTAAGGAGTTAAGTGGAAATCTTCTTTTAAATTTGTGTTTATATATATACATATACATATACATATATATATATATATATATATATATATATATATATATATATATATATATATATACAGCCTTGGCCAAAAGTATTAGGCACCCCCAATAAACACGTGAAACTTATAAAATATTAAAAAAAACTAATTGTTTTAACAATGCTACAGGCGGCGCTGTCAAAAGCCAACTTAAACAATAGACAATCTCTTTTACAGGTCCATAAAACACCTGGCCTACATAACTGCGATAATAAGGTTTTTTGAAAAATATTTTTAATGTTTTATCAGCCTCTTTTTACTACTTGTAGTGTCAAGAAGCTTCCGTGCGTGTTTTATTTGTGAACTGGACATTCTTATATTTGAGAAATGCCTAAGAAAAGTGAGCTTGGTATCGAAAAACGAATTAAAATTCAAACCCAAGTCCCAAGTAGAAATAGCCAAGTTAGTGAAATGTTCTCGGTGTGCAGTGCAATGTAGTATTAAAAGGTTTGTGGAGACTGGCTCCCATGCCAACAAAATGAGAACGGGCAGAAAACGCCCCCCCCCCCCCCCCCCCCCCCCCCCCCCCCCCATTAGGACTAATGAGCGATAGGACAGAAAACTCATTCGCGAGTCTATTAACAATCGAAAAAAAAACATCATCTGAGCTCGCTGTAACTCTGTCGGAAGAGATTGGGATGCCGATTAGTTCTCGAATGGCAAAGAGAAGACTGACAGATGCTGGATTAAGAGGGTGCAAAGCTAGAAAGAAGCCTTGGCTTTCAGAGACCAATAGGAAGAAACGCTTAAAGTGGGCTCAGAAGCACCAACATTTTAGCGAAGAGGATTGGTCTAATGTTGTATGGTCCGACGAATCCAACTTTGAGGTAAGTTTTTACATGATTTATTTTAACAAATAACTACATACAATTACTCTTGATTTAACCCGTTTTAGTCAGAATAATAACTAATTTTTTAATTGAGTATTTTTTCTATTCTTACAGCTATTCGGAACGTCAGGTGTGACATTCGTGAGGCGGCGTGTCGGCGAGGAATACCATCCAGATTGAGTGGTACTTACTGTAAAACACGGAGGAGGCAGCATTATGATCTGGGGCTGCATGGCTGCTAAAGGTGTCGGCGAAATGTTCGTTTGTAAAGGCCGCATGAACAGCCAAAAGTAAATGTACTAGAAACTGTACGGATGCCTTCGCTAATGCGCATTTTTGGCGACACTAATTTAGACGACATCAAATTCCAGCAAAATACGATCTTTATTGGAGTGGAAAGGAATAAGATAATTTTATAGTTCGGAACAAAAGTAACTTATAAGAATTTAGACAATTAATTTTATTAAAGTTATAAATTTTATATAGAGAAAGGTGTGTAGGAAGAAATAAATTCAAAACAATAAATATTGCACCTTGTCATAAATCAGCGGCTACGATGCGCTGGTTTAGAGACAATAACATTGTCTTGTTGGATTGGCCGGCGCAGTCTCCTATCGAGCATCTTTGGGGTATTTTGAAGCGCAAGATACGGGAGCATAGCATTATATCAAAAGCAGCGCTAAAAAGCGCTTTGATGGATGAGTGG
>CM032456.1:35363777-35546934 GCA_019049505.1 Pachyrhynchus sulphureomaculatus | reverse complement strand
CGAGTGACCATTTTGATGTCTCACAATTATCAGAGCCCGATTTTCGACGGAAATTTCTTTCGTTTTTGGCATTTTCACAAAACAATTGATACAATGACAAAATACTGTTTGAGAATGGTTAATTTCCAAAGGGACAGTGGTATTTATAGCATAGTTTTTATCATAAAATGTTATTAGGAATTTCCGTAAGCCCTAGAAACTTGAAATGAGCTCTTACTTCTACTCGAACTCTCAGAAATCGCCTCAAAACGATTATCACGCAAAAATTTGTTCTAATTCGTTTTTAATTTCTGATTTCACCAAAAAGGCTTATCTAAACAATTTTATGATGGACACTTGTTAAGAACAATTAAATTTACGTAATATAATAAAAAAAGGTTTAATTAGGTATTAAATTTTGGCAGTTACATTGAAATTTCTAGGTGGGCAAATACTTTCTGACGTTAGTATATATATATATATATATATATATATATATATATATATATATATATATTATATATATATTATATATATAATATATATATATATATATATATATATATATATATATATATATATATATATATATATATATATAATATATATATATATTATATAATATATATATATATATATATATATATTATATATATATATATATATATATATATATATATATATAAATAAATTTTCAGAAGTAAAGCAGCATTTTATAAATTTCAGTATTAAAAAAAATCTCGAGCCAATCCTCTTAAAAGTTCATACATTCATCCTTCAGAAATAAATTTAAAAAAAACGATTACGACTTGCCGTCATTATTTAAAAATTTTAAAATACCACGAATATAAGTTCTAAACTGGCGTGCAAATATATATCATAAGGTATGTGAATAAACGAAATCGTGTTCGATAACTTCTTAATAAATCACAAGACCTTATAAGTCTCGTCTCTCTTGACACGAACAAGATGCAAGTTCTTTTAGTATTGTAACAATTTCGTTCTTCGTTGGTAGGCCGTATACATCAAACTGCAGCAAATGCCTACCTGTTTGCGTAAAGATAAATGTTAAATGCAGTACAACACACCTGAATCAAAAGCAAATGAAAAACAGCAACAAAGAACAAATCAAAGTGCACTGAAATAAAAAAGTCATTCTTGGTGAGACATGACATGATACTTTAACAGAAATATCTATCATATTCCAGTAATATGGATGTAGTCCACTTGATTCCTCCCAGCGAGGTTCATGTCAAGAATGAGATTTAACTTTTCACTCCGGGCTACCCGCTTAACTGTGTTTCTCATCTACTAAACCTTGCAACTATTTATGACCACCGTAAACCGCTTTTGTCACGCAGGCGCCACTTTCGTAACGATTTAGTGATTTCCCTGCAAGCACGTTTTTTTGCATCCAAAAAAATAAGATTTACAGTGAAAATCCGAGTGGTTATAGTATTTTAATACACAAACGAAGCTTCAGCAGTTATATCTTTAGTCGATATTTGGTAGTCATTTTTGTGGTTCGAGAGATCTTGCCTGAAATCGACAATGCATGTCTACCAATAATCGATTTAAAAACGTTAACATAGAGTTCTTTTTCCGCTCTAAGGAACAGAAGAAGTTGGAGGCAAAATAAGCAAAGGAAAGGCTGTCATAAAACACCTAAACTCTGTTCTCAGGTCGAGGAACATCACAGAGAAAGTACCTTATTTATAATGATGTATTTAAGAACATCGTGGCGTGGAACTTGGCAATTGACGAAACGATTGGGAAGAGAAACTAATCGCGGTCAAAATGGATTACTAGCCAAGATCAGCTGGAGTGTTAAAAATGAATAGAGTTAGAAATGAAAGAATAAGAGATATGTTAAATGTAAAAACCACGAGTGTTAAGGAAAATTCATAAAAAAAATTTCCTCAATTTAAGATACAGAGCTAAAATGACTGGAATTGAGCGGAATATCTGCGTAAACATTATGAAAAACTTCATCAAAACATCATAAGAAATGCAAACGAGTTGTGGAAGACATTTTTCTTTGAAACTTAACAGCAATGTTTTTACTGTGCAATAAATGAATAATACATTGTACCCTCTTCATGAGACATTTTATATTGCAACCTGGAAATTTCTCATGAAACATCTTTAATTGATCCATTTTTGGAATTTACTGATTTCGAAATGTTAATCTCTTATTGTCGGTTACTAGAGTTTTATTTTAAAATTATTTATCCAGCTGTAACGCAAAAACTTGGCGCGTCAAAAAAAAAAAAAAATTACATAACCACCGTTTACATTAATACCATTAGTCCAGCGTTTTTGCGAGTTCATTCCATTCAAAAAAAAAATCCGCGTCCCTCAAAAAAACGATGCTATATAAAAAAAAGTTGCAGGGGGGGCTAAATCAGTGTTATAAGAAGGATGTTTCTCTCTAATCAGGATTGGAACAGTTTTTTCGTAAATTTCTCCATTAATTTTGAACATTTTTCTTTGGAGGTAAAGAGCCCTATAAGTCTATTGCATCAACTTCTGCTTCGTGGAAGGATTCCAATAGAACACTCTAGTTTCGTCGTGAGACGAATTGTGAAAAATAACTTTCCTCGCTCTCTACAACGGCCAAAGATTCTTGCCTCGACAGTTTCAGTTCTGATATTGGGAGTTTGCGCAGAAATTTTAAAATACAATTTCGAGTTTTAGATACTTAAGCTTCCTTCGCAAGCACGGAAATCAGTTCTTATCTCAACCAGTTTTCCTGATCTGGACCCATCCTGAATTGAGACTCGCCCCAGCGAAACACCTAGGACATTATTTCATGGATAATATAACCTCTTTGGAGAAAAACTATATCATCGTGCGATGCTCCAAATTATTTTCAGTCATTTTGTGGAAGAAAATATTTAGAACTGTCACAATAATTTGACAACCAATCAATTTCTTTTCGTGACGTTATCTTTAAAAAACCACCTAAAGAAAAGAAGGAAATGTCACATACCTACCATTTCGGTTTCTACCACCTGAAGTTAAAATATAAAAACCTCCATTGTGCCCTGTTATCCTACGTTAATAATACAATACACTCCTCCATTATCTCGGGCTATCATTAACTTAATTTCCATTATCTCATCGCCAATCATGAACCAAAAAACGAGTTCGTTAGTTGTGGTGACTGCTGAGGCGCAATAATTACCCGTTTAAGCCCGTGATAAAATCATTCCGGTCTCCCGTCGCTGGTTGTTGCAATGTGCCAACTCTAAACTGAAAGATCTTTAGTTTTGATTGTTGAAAAATACGGGTCAGCGCGTCTAAATTGTACGTACAATACTGTTATTGAATAAAGGAGGGTTTCATGCCAAGTTTCAGTTCGTATATATTTTTTATAATACTTTATATCAAAATTGATTTATCTATTTTATGTATCGCTAGCTATATTAATTCTTTTATATTTATATATAGTTAATGCCCCGAGCTTCGCCGGTTAAATTTCCTGTTTGTGTCAGCGACGTAACCTGTAACAATAAAACAACCGCTAAATTGAAAATGTTACTATATTATTATTTTAACCTATATATAGCGGCAAATTGTTTTATCATAAAAAAAATAACTAATTGTTAAAAATTCTGAAAAAATTCATAGTGATTCTACTAATAAAGACAAGTATTTTTTGTCTCTTGCATAATTTCCCTAAAAGTGTTAGTTTTTTCGAGTAAAAAATTCTTGAATATCAAAAATGTGGTAAATACACAGTGATAAATATCTCCGAAAATTGAAACCATAAAAAAAAATTTCATACAAAAGTTGTAGGTTTTTTTTTTTTTTTGAGGTAGGATAAGATTGTCAGAGAAAACTTTTGGATATATCAGAAAATTTTCTAAAATCTATTTTGAGATTTGGGCGGTATTGAGCCCAAATCAGCACAATTTCTCAATATGCCACTCAAAATTCAAAACTACATCGTTAATTTTAATTTGGACCAGATTGTGTCCTCATAAATTGTGTCAATTTATGGATAGTTGACGAAGAATGACCATATATATATATATATATATATATATATATATATATATATATATATATATATATATATATATATATATATATATATATATACATACATATATATTACATATACATACATATATATTACATATACAAATATATATATTTTTTTAAGATAAAACAATTTGCCGGTATATATAGGTTAAAATAATAATATAGTAACATTTTCAATTTAGCGGTTGTTTTATTGCTACAGGTTACGTCGCGGACACAAACAGGAAATTTAACCGGCGAAGCTCGGGGGCATTAACTATATATAAATGTAAAAGAATTAATATAGCTAGCTATACATAAAATAGATAAATCAATTTTGATATAAAGTATTATAAAAATATATATGAACTAAAACTTGGCATGAAACCCTCCTTTATTCAATAACGGTATTGTACGTACAATTTAGACGCGCTGACCCGTATTTTTCAACAATCAAAACTAAAGATCTTCAGTTTAGAGTTGGCACATTGCAACAACCAGCGACGGGAGACCGGAATGATTTTATCACGGGCTTAAACGGGTAATTATTGCGCCTCAGCAGTCACCACAACTAACGAACTCGTTTTTTGGTTCATGATTGGCGATGAGATAATGGAAATTAAGGTAATGATAGCCCGAGATAATGGAGGAGTGTATTGTATTATTAACGTAGGATAACAGGGCACAATGGAGGTTTTTATATTTTAACTTCAGGTGGTAGGAACCGAAATGGTAGGTATGTGACATTTCCTTCTTTTCTTTAGGCTGTTTTTTAAGTTATCTGGATAACGTCATGCAAAGAAATTGTTTGGTTGTCAAATTATTGTGACAGTTCTAAATATTTTAACGTAATTTTGTCCTAGTTCCTTTAGTTTTAAAATTTTTACGATTTTTTTCTTCCACAAAATGACTGAAAATAATTTGGAGCATCGCACGATGATATAGTTTTTCTCCATTATCCATGAAATAATGTCCTAGGTGTTTCGCTGGGGCGAGTCTCAATTCAGGATGGCTCCAGATCAGGAAAACTGGTTGAGATAAGAAACTGAAGATTCCCGTGCTTGCTAAGGAAGCTTAAGTATCTAAAACTCGAAATTGTATTTTAAAATTTCTGCACAAACTCCCAATATCAGAACTGAAACTGTCCGAGGCAAGAATCTTTGGCCGCTGTAGAGAGCGTAGAAAGTTATTTTTTACAATTTGTCTCACGACGAAATTAGAGTGTTATATTGGAATCCTTCCACGAAGCAGAAGTTGATGCAATAGACTTATAGGGCTCTTTACCTTCAAAGAAAAAAGGTCCAAAATTAATGGAGAAATTTACGGAAAAAAAACTGTTCCAATCCTGATTAGAGAAAAACATCCGATTTATAGTACTGATTTAGCCCCCTGCGACTTTTTTTATATAGCATCGTTTTTTTGAGACGCGGATTTTTTTTTGAATGGAATGAACTCGCAAAAACGCTGGACTAATGGTATTATTGTAAACGGTGGTTATGTAATTTTTTTTTTTGACGCGCCAAGTTTTGCGTTACAGCTGGGTAAATAATTTTAAAATAAAACTCTAGTAACCGACAATGAGAGATTGATTGTCAAATATAATAAGAGATAACAATGTTAACATTTCGAAATCAGTAAATTCCAAAAATGGATCAATTAAAGATGTTTCATGAGAAATTTACAGGTTGCAATATAAAATGTCTCATGAAGAGGGTACAATGTATTATTCATTTATTGCACAGTAAAACATTGCTGTTAAGTTTCAAAGAAAAATGTCTTCCACAACTCTTGTTTGCATTTCTTATGATGTTTTGATGAAGTTTTTCATAATGTTTACGCAGATATTCCGCTCAATTCTAGTCATTTTAGCTCTGTATCTTAAATTTGAGGAAATTTTTTTATGAATTTCTTTAACACTCGTGGTTTTTTACATTTAGCATATATCTTATTCTTTCATTTCTAACTCCGCGGTTAGTATCTCTTCCAATCGTTTCGTCAATTGCCAAGTTCCACGCCACGATGTTCTTAAATACATCATTATTCTCTGTGATGTTGTTCCTCGACCAGAGAAACAGAGTTTAGGTGTTTTATGACAGCCTTTCCAGTATATATATATATATATATATATATATATATATATATATATATATATATATATATATATATATATATATATATACTGGGTGACACGGCCAACATGTAACACCCTGTAATTTTTTTTATTTGGAAAGTTACATACTTGCATTTTTAGATAGCAGAATGGGACATTTTATCAGTTAACAAATATTTTTAACTACTTCCAGTTTGACCGGAAGTGACTGCAACTTTCTTATTTTGAATGCAACCGTGTATATTTTTTTTTATCAATTTCAATTCGCTTTGAAATTCTCTTTCCAACGATTTAATATTATTGTCAGAAAATAAACCGTTTTATTATGCAATAATGTGATATCAACAAGTTCCATTACGGACTTAGTAGGCTGTGATAAAACAAACGGACCGAAAGTCATGATTGCATGTTGCGTGTTATCAAAATGGCCATTATTATTGTTTACTTTACGTCAAAAATAATTTTTCGTTAATAAAAATGTATTCAGCGAATGAAAAAGTAGACATGTTATTAATTTATGGAGAGTGCAGAAAAAATAGCCGATAAGTCGCCGAGTTGTACCTGGCAAGATATTCCAATAGGAGGCACCCTCCCAACAATTATTTTTTAAGGGTAAAGCAGCAGTTTAGAAGGCAACCGATTGAACATGCTGATGTATTTATTGGTGACGAAGAACAAGAAATCAATGTACGGGCCATTGTTCAGGTAGATCCTCCTCCAAACTAGCATTAAAGAACATAAACATAGTTATTTAAAAAATAAGAACAATTCACATTACGCAACTCATATAATAAACGAATCTCACAATTTTTATGATACGTTAAAAATCCTACATGTAGAAAATAAATCGAAAAAATTAAATTTGCTTGAATGTCTTGAAATTAACAAACGGGAAAACTCCAATCAATTATTAAACGAACAGGTAGACTTAAACCATTCACCCTTACTTAATCTTTATTAGTTCTCGGAAATAGTACCATAGATTTGCATTCTTAAAATAATTCTGTCTGTAAATAATATAATAAAATGATTAGCATAATCTTAGGTAATTAAGGATAGTTTTAAGCACTTTATAACCAGGATTACTACCAAATATTTTTCTCTCTTATTTACTTCTGAAGAAGCCATTGTATGGTGAAACAATTGTCAAGTGACTTTAAATATATTGGAAATTAAAACATAGTGTTGTTTTTATATAATTTTACAATGACACTACTCAGTATATGTCACCACTACACCAAACACTTTATTTTGGCACTCGACGCGCGATTCGCTAACCATGTTAGCTTCATCAGGAGCGATGATTGACTGTCAATCATCGCTCCTGAACAAGTTAACATGGTTAGCGAAACGCGCGTCGAGTCCGAAATAAAGTGTTTGGTATAGTGGTGATATATACTGAGTAGTATTAGTTGCAATATTAATAATTTTGTGTACTGTCTAAGAAACCTTTATAGATCATTTCAGCATGGGACCACTTCTCGAAAAGAACTGCTTGGCAGAACTATATCTACTGTAACAAATAGCACAAAATGCTTTAAAAAATTAAACCTCAGGTTGATAAATATATCCAATTTAAAAAAAAAAAATCCTATGTGCTCGGTGAACTTAATCATGCATAACACAGACACTAGTACGACCTTAAGTACATTCAGGTTTGCTTTTAGAATTACTTGGAGAATATTAACCTTGCAGAGACACTGAAAACAATATTTACTGTACAAAATAATACAAATATCACATAATACTTAATTGGCACTTTTAAGAACAATCAGACATTCATAAGGGAACAACATTTGTGATTAAAACCATTCTACATCCATTCACTTTTTGCATTTTTTATTTTCAAAACAAAACCTAACCTTCTAAAAGATATAATAATATTTATTTTCAAAATGAAGAATATGTATAGATTTATTGCTGCAGTAACAGAAACCTATTGTTCTATTACAAATATTAATTTGAATAATCAATAAGTACGTACATTATATTGTACTTTCATTGAAATGTCTTTATAGCATCAAAGTAATAAGACACGATGTAGGTCGTCTTATTTAAGTTATAGAGGTTCGTTAACCGCCAAAAAAATACGAAGATGTGGAATTGCAAGCAAACACAAAAACAACTCGCCAAGCAATTGGGCGTTAGTCAACAAGCTGTTTCCAATCGGCTACGAGAGATTGGAAAGATTCAAAAGACCGGAGATGGCAGAAAGACGATGCTCTGTGTTTGGTGGGACCAGAGGGGCGTGGTCCATTATGAGCTGTTAAAACCTGGGGAAATGGTTAATACTAAACGTTACCAACAACAATTGACCGATTTGAACCGTTCGCTGCTTGAAAAAAGGCCAGAATATCGAAACAAGCAACACAAAGTCATTTTTCCTCATGACAGTGCTCCATCACATACGGCAAAACCAGTTCGCGACACGTTGGAAGCACTCAGCTAGGAAGTTCTACCTCATGAGGCTTACTTACCAGACTTGGCTCCTTCCGATTACCACTTTTTGTATCGATGGGTCACGCATTTGCTGAGCATCGCTTTGGTTCGTACGAAGATGTGAAAAAATGGCTCAATCGCAGCAAAAAGGGAAGATTTTTAGTGCCGTGGTATTCACAAATTGCCCGAAAGATGGGAAAAATGTATAACAAGCGATGGAGCATACTTTGAATAAAGCACTTTTTTCATTCATTCTTCCGAATTTAACATGTTTTTTTAGAAAAAAAAATCCGCATTTCATACTTGTAACCCTGGTATAAAGGACCCCGAACTAATCTTACGGAAAATGGGGCCCGGCCGACTTGAAATTTTTGTTTTTTTTATATACCATATAAATTAAGGTGATAAACTTTCGTTCAATCTACACCCAGTGGAGAATATTCCAGAATGTTTTCAAAATTTTTGGATAAGAACTTTCGAGATAAAGGGGGGGCAACGATTTTTCGCAATTTTTTTGAAAATAATACAAAGAAAAGTATGCGCAAGTATTACATTATGTATATTTTTGAACTCGTGTTTTTACAAGCTTTCGTTTGACACCCCACTCGATGACCAGGTAACAAATTTTGTTTCACTTGCAATTTCACCTCCCAAAACTAACTCCTTAAGTCAACATTTAACTTTCAAAACTACACGGCTCTGATGAGGCCATCAATTCCTCTATTAGTGCCAAATTTCAATTTTCTATATCAAATAGTTTCGGAGAATATCGGGTGTGACAGACAGACAGACACCAAAGTGATCTTATAAATGTTCCGTACGGAACACTAAGGGTTCTTTTATTATGTACAGTATTCAGAACAATAATAGTTATGTTGTCTTTGTCTCTCTGATTTTTACAAATTTCCCCATGAATCTATAGTAAATACTAAAGTAACATACAGGCTACTTTTTATTTGAACGAACTAATTCAAAAAAGTGTAGCAAACCTAACATTTCTCGTGTGTCCCAACAGTTCAAAATCTTTTTGGTAGGTTATCAAAGTACTGACTCGAAGTTTCAATATAGCAACTGTACTACCAACTGTCGCCTCTAACCCCACTTAAACTTGATTCGGATGTTAGAGAATCTAACTGAACCCAATTCACCAGACTCATTCGAGGTCCAATGGACCAACATCAACATCAAGTGTCTGGGTCTCCTCTACGACAATTAGTAGTATGAAAAGACTATGTCGCAGCCACCATCATAAAGCGACAACAGTTTTTAGGCAAGGTCCATCCCCTCCTCAACGAGTCCAATAAAATGTCAACACCAACAAGTTAACAATTTACCATATGATCATCAGGGCAGGCCTCACTTACTCCAGTCCGGCATGGTGCCAAATATCACGTTCGCAGAGATCCATCCTTCAGACTTTGAAAACAAGGCTCCCCCCATCATCGTGCGAGAGAACTAACACCCGTTCTTGAAGTTTTTCCAATTTATCTGTCAGAACAGGAATTTTTTATCCTGCTGGAAATGCGCTCAGGTTCAGCTGGTACCTAAAAAAGGCAAAACGACCATGCCGAACAATTATCGATTATTTGCATTGCTTTCAGTATCCAATGTGGTCGTGGGAAACGCTATCGATAAACATTAAGGTTTTGGAAGGATTTAAACTGTTAGTGACCGATATGGCTTTTGTAAGCTGCAACAATCAAACTGAAGATTCTGGGAGTCTCAAACGGTTGCGCTTAATATATTCAAGCCATTCGACCGAGCTTGGCCTCACGGATTATTTGCGCTGCACTTTTATAGTATGTCTGAAAAGTTTAGTTTAAGACTCTCGAGATTCCAGAGAAATTATTTTTTTCAAAGTAACAGGTGGCAGATTTTCAACTGATTCTACACTTTCAATATCAACGCCAGTATGCCCCAGGGTTCCGTACAGTCTCCTGCTGCCTTTTTGCTTTACATTAACGATCTGCTAAAAAAACAAATACCTAATCTACAACTTTGCTGATGACAATACCATTGTTTCTCATATGTCTTTGCATAATCATCTCAAGTGTAGTAAAGAAAGCATCTTAAAAAATTCTGAATATTATTGGGTATTAAAATGCTGTGTACTTCATAATAGCTGTTAATCCCACGGAAAGCTCAATTAAGACTGTCCATGAAATACTGTTCTCCTATTTGGACTATACAGCTTCAATTTCTCGTTTTAAATGACTGTAGACTCCCTTTTGTTTCCACTTAGAGTCACTAACCCGAACATAAATTGCCTTAAATATCCAGACGCCCACGCAGGTATTAATATGGATTTGAAAAAAAATTTTGACTTTGACAATCAAGTGCATTAAAGACAACAGCTTCGAAGATAATTTAATGATCATCAAATAAATTTAAATATATCTGGAAGCTTCTCATCGTCTCTTCTAAATTTTTGTTAAATATATTTAAACATCATTTGAAAGTCTCAAGTTGGCCTTTAGACAGTTTATCTGATAACCGGCTTGATTTATTTTAGTGTGGTATACTTTTCCTTTTTTAGTGTTCCGTACGGAACACTTATAAGATCACCTCGGTGTCTGTCCATCTGTCTCTCCATCTGTCCGTCTGTCACACCCGATTTTCTCCGAAACTATTTGTCATAGAAAGTTGAAATTTGGTAATAATATAGGAATTGATGGCCTCATCAGAGCCATGTAGTTTTGAAAGTTAAATTTTGACTTAAGGAGTTAGTATTGGGGGGTGAAATCGGAAGTGAAAAAAAAATTTTTTTACTAGGTAATCGAGTGTGGTGTCAAATAAAAGCTTATGAAAACACGAGTAAAATATATATATATATATATATATATATATATATATATATATATATATATATATATCAACGTACGGAACACTAATTGCGCAAGTTCAACTTGCACTTGACCGGTTTTTTTTATAATAATAAACGTCTTTCTTTTATATTCGGCTAAATGCAGCAGTGCTGTTGTTAACCGAGTTTGCAAAAAAAATAAACAAAGAAAAGAAATTCAACTCATATATAATTCAAGAATTCACAATTATTACCTAACTCTACTTACTCTAAAATAAAAAAGGAGAAAAAGAACGCTGTAATTCCACATGAATTGATATTAATGCCCGTATACAAATAAATCGTGATCCCCACCTCACCCTGTAAAAAAAACCTAATAATAATAATCAAAAAGTCATAATAATAACAATAACCAGTAACTCAGAAATAAAATTTCCTTTAGCCGTCTTCTGAAAGAAAATTCAGACAGAGCAAGCAAACTGCCAGGAATCTCGTTCAGAAGTTTAGCAGACGTATAGGCGAAAGACCGTTTAAACACATTTGTACGTTTCCTAGGTATTTGAAAGCAGTCGTTGTATCTAGTAATACGCTGCTATACCGAGCTTCGACAATGCAGTCTTCCGCATAGATACTCCGGTACTCTGGTCTTCCATAGTCTATATAGAAAGCAGCCTAGATGTAGCCTTTCTTTATCCTTAATACGCATCCATTTCAACTCCTTCAGCCTGCGTTTCCTTCAATTGAAAGAAGGAAAAATGGAAAAACATCATCCCGCCTCCTGCATCCAAGAATGAAACGTACCCACGAGTTTTTGCAGCTTATTCTTCAAAATAAGGTACATACACGGACAATAAACAAAATTACAATAATTATGGTGACAAAGGACAAGAGTCTCGCACAAATATTTTTTTAAGGTTAAATTAAGGATATGCCGATTCTTATACAAATTACGTAGTGAACACTACGCTCTTTAGGCTACCAAAGAAATCTGCTTTCTATACCTAAGCTTACTATTAAATAATAATTGCAAATTTTTATATTCAGTAACAAAGAGAATTCGCTCCTGGGCCATACTTAAATTAAGATTCGTCGAAGACGTTCCAATGTATAGCCATGTTGTTTGGCAGATGTTTGACATCTGATGTCAGTTGTATTTAGTAAGGTTTGCCATTCAATCATGAATCGTTTCACATTAAAAGAACGCTTGGAAATTGTCCAAAATTACTCGATTACTCCAAAATAACTCGATGTTACAGGAATATTTCTTCCTAGAATTTGGCGAAATGGACAGACGACTTTTATTTCCAACAGGATAGCGCACCGCCCCATATTTCCTACTAGACAAGGCGAAATCGGCGCCATCGTTGGAAAAAATTTTCTAACTGAATTTTTTTTCATAACCTTCTCCAGGAGATGCCCCTGAAAGAGGATCAACATGTTGCCGGGCGGTAACCTGGTCCGAATTTGTTTAAACAAATTTTTTTTAAACAAAGTCCAAAAATTGAAATTTGGACCATTTTGAACAAAAAATGTCTCTTGTGAATTTTCTCTAAAATGCGCCGTTTTCGAGATATCGGCGATTTTAGGTGCGAGAAAACGCGAAAATGGCCACTTTCACCTCCCAATATTGGGGTCAAAAATTAAAATTTTCAATGTTGCCAAGTGTCCAAATTAAAGTTTGAGATCTCTTCTACAAATTACCGTAGGAAATATTGCAATATCTTTATTTTTAAACATTGTTTTTTAACAGTTAACAAATTGCGTTCAAGCGCCCGCGGCCGCATCGAAACTGTATACATAGATATATACGCAACGCCCGTACGTAGGCGCGAATATATTTATTCAAAACTGTGATACAAAAATTCCAAAAAATATTAAAACTTTAATGATGAATACAAATAATAAGTTTCAATTGGTTCAATATTTATCTAATAATGCTGTAAATTACGTTGCATTAAGTCACACTCAACAATTAATAATATCAGGTGGATTCTATAACATTGAAAAGTGCTATTGTATACAGGGAAATAATATACATGAAATTATTGAGTTAGAAAACAATCACTTAGAGGCTGATACAAGGATATTTTGTCATGCTCGATATATGTTACCTTATAATTCTGAAATAATAATTCATTCCGTTGATACCGACGTTTTTATATTAGCAATTCATTATTGGAGCTTTTTCAAATTAATTGGTTGTACAGGATTGTATTTTAAAGTAGTTGGTCAGAAGCCAAGATTATTGTCTTGTAATGTAGCTGCTGAATATTTAACTAGTCAAGTTTGTCAAGTTTTGCCTGCTTTACATGCGTTTACAGGCTGTGATACTACTAGTAAAGTAGGTACTAAAAATAAAGCTTTAGATTTAGTCTTTGATTTAGATACTCAAAATGCATTAACCCCACTTGGTACTGGCTTACAATTAAATGCCATGGAATTCAATGCATTAGAAAAATTGTATTTGAAAATTTTGAATAAAGCTGGAGAAACAGCAGATAATGCTAGACAAATAATTTTAGAACGTTCTTGTGGGATGGGTATTAATTTTGGAAAAATTCCATGTACATCGATGCTTTAAAATTGCACATTTCACGAGCTTCACTACAAACGTACATATGGAAAATGTCATTGTATTCTCGGTATCGACATTTAGATGCAACAGAATTTGGTTACACTATAGAAACAGGTGAATTGTTACCCAAATTCATGTTAAAAAATTCGATACCAGATTCGTTAATTAGGCAATGTAAATGTACAAAAAATTGTAAAACTAATGCATGTAATTGCAAAAGCAACAACGTAAGTTGTATACTCATGTGTGGGTGTAATTTAAATATTTGCGAAAATTCTATTAAATATATATAAGTCATATTTCATAAAATTGTTTTAATTCTTCTACCATCCTAATCGAATATTGAATTTTTATTTATATTCATTTGTTATAATAATTAAATTTGATATAACAATTACTCTTTAATAAATAAATATTTTTTTACATACTTTTCAAATATATTAATTTTAATAAGAAATCAAGAAACAAAGCTTTATAGAGCATCGCAGTGCGTATACAGTTCCGTGCGCCTACGTACGGGCGTTGCGTATATATCTATGTATACAGTTTCGATGCAGCCGCGGGCGCTCGAACGCAATTTGTTAACTGTTAAAAAACAATATTTAAAAATGAAGATATTGCAATATTTCCTACGGTAATTTGTAGAGGAGATCTCAAACTTTAATTTGGACACTTGGCAACATTGAAAATTTTAATTTTTGACCCCGATATTGGGAGGTGAAAGTGGCCATTTTCGCGTTTTCTCTCGCACCTAAAATCGCCGATATCTCGAAAACGGCGCATTTTAGAGAAAATTCACAAGAGACATTTTTTGTTCAAAATGGTCCAATTTACCTAAAAAAACTTGTTCCGGGGCGAAAATTTCAATTTTTGGACTTTGTTTAAAAAAAATTTGTTTAAACAAATTCGGACCAGGTTACCGCCCGGCAACATGTTGATCCTCTTTCAGGGGCATCTCCTGGAGAAGGTTATGAAAAAAAATTCAATTAGAAAATTTTTTCCAACGATGGCGCCGATTTCGCCTTGTCTATACCCAAACATGGTTTTATTACGCTCCAAGTTCGATGAGTCATTAATTTCACGAAATGGCCCTAACGCTTGGCGCCGAGATCGTGCGATTGGACTATTTTCTTTGGAGCCACGTTAAATCACAAGTTTACAGCAACAAACCAGAAACTCTCTTCATGCACTTGAAGCCAACATTCGTCGTGGCGTAAAGCCAGAAATGCTGACCCGAGTCACGGAAAATTGGTATAAGCGGATTCGTGTCTGCAAAAAGAGCTGCGGCGGCAATTTGAGCGATATCTTGTTTAAATTTTAAATGGCATAAAATTTTCCGTTAAATAAAAATTTCAGCTTTTTGCTTAAAAACTCTTTATTTTATTCAATTTTAAAATTAAGACGCTCTTGAAGCAAAACCCCATACATTACTGCCGACTTCCTTAGATTTATCCTTAAACCACTGTTATTAGAATAGGTAAAGTTCGAACTTAAACAGTTCTGAAATAACTTTGTGTTTTTTATCCGTCTCTCACTCTAATATTTTTGTAACAAATCTTTCTGAACAATATTTACACCTAAATTTTAATCTTATTACCAAATTCTAAAGTTAACTACATGTACAAATACCTTACTTTGATGTTTTTATCTATAATATATATAAAATGCAACGTCTCTCTGTCTGTCTGTCCGTCCGTTAGTGCGCTTATCATTGGAGAACCACTTATCCGATTTACGTACTTTTTTTTTAAAACATACATATGTTCTCTGGCCAGGTTATAGGCTATATTTTTATTACGATAGGTAGCATAAAGAATGAGCAGTGACGTAAAATAGTGAATGAAGTCGGAAAAAAAGTTTGCCGCTAACGCGTTCCTTTGCAATATACAGCCTAAACCATTAAATATGGAACAATATTATGTAGCAGAGAATATCTATGATCTATAATCTATAATATATATAAAATGCAATGTCTCTCTGTCTGTCCGTCTGTCCATTAGTGCGTTTATCACGCGAGAACCACTTATCCGATTTACGTGCCTTTTTTTAAATTCATACATATATTCCTTGGCCAGGTTATATAATAATAATAATAATAATAATCTATATCTATAATATATATAAAAAATGCAACGTCTCTCTGTCTGTCTGTCTGTCCGTTATTGCGCTTATCCCTCGAGAATCACTTATCCGATTTACGTGATTTTTTAAATTCATATATATGTTCTCTTACCAGGTTATAGATATATATATTTTATTACATCTATAATATATATAAAATGCAACGTATCTGTGTCTGTCTGTCCGTTAGTACGTTTATCACTGGAGAACCACTTATCCGATTTTCGTACTTTTTTTTTTAAACATACACATGTTCTCCGGCCAGGTTATAGACTATATTTTATTACGATAGGTAGCATAAGAAATGAGCAGTGGCGATAATGGTGAATGAAGTCGGAAAAAAGTTTGCCGCTAGCGCGTTCTCTTGCAATACACTGCCTAAACCACTAAATATGGAACAATATCATGTAGCATATGTATAATATGTATAAAATGCAACGTCTCTCTGTTTGTTTGTCCGTTAGTGCGCTTATCACTGGAGAACTACTTATCCGCTTTACGTGCTTTTTTTTAAATATACGTATGTTCTCTGGCCAGGTTATAGGATATATTTTATTACGTTAGGTGACATAAGGAATAAGCAGTGACGATAATAGTGAATCAAGTCGCAGAAAAGTTTGCGTTAGCGCGTTTTCTTTCAATACACTGCCTAAAGTCTTAAATATGGAACAATATCATGTAGCAAAGAATATAATATATATAGAATGCAATGTCTCTCTGTCTGTTTGTCTGTTCGTTAGTGCGCTTATCAGTCGAGAACCACTTATCCGATTTACGTGTTTTTATAAATTTATACAAATATTCTATATAATTCGATACAAGCCTAGATAATGGGAGATAAGGTGAGATAATGGGAAATAAGGTGAAATAATGAGAGATAAGTCGAAATAAGCCTCGATAATGGGAGATAAGGTGAGATAATGGGAGATAAGGTGAGATAATGGGAGATAAGTATAAATAATGGTAGATAAGGAGAAATAATAGGAGATAAGCAGAGGTAAATCTAGATAATGGGAGTTATGGTGAGATAAGGAGAAATAATGGGAGATAAGGAGAAATATTGAGAGATAAGTCAAGGTAAGCCTAAATAATGGGAAATAAGGTGAGATAATGGGAGATAAGGAGAAATAATAGAAGATAAGGAGAAATAATGAGAGATGAGCAGAGATAAGCCTAGAGAATGAAAATTATGTAGAGACAATGGGAGATAAGGAGAAATATTGGGAGATAAGGGGAAATAATGGGAGATATTTTATTACGTTGGGGTAACATAAGAAGTAAGCAGTGAGGATAGTAGTGAATCAAGTCCACGCGAGCGGAGCCGCGGGCCCAGCTAGTTTATAAATAAAAGCTACCTTTATTATTCTTTCATATTTCATAATTATTGCAACCTTCAAATTGTAAACCGATCTCGAAACTGATATACCAATAAAAATCGGATAGTTTTGTACTTAATCCTACTTAATATCTAATAATTTTATTACTACTGGCATGCTACTACTATATACTACTACTATTTTGTAATAAATTACACTATCAGGTTACACCGCAACAAAATATTTATTAGAGAAAGTCAAACAATACGAATTTACGGTTTCGGCGGTTGGAAGTAACCGAATAAATCAAGCTGTTTTTTTTTCGGAATTGAATTGTTTTCAAAGATTTATAGAGTTAAACAACTTTTATAGAGCTATTTGTCAAATAGTAATTTGTTTTTTAGTAAAAAGCCTCGCACTATGACTAAAAACCGGATAAGTGCAAGTCGGACGTGCACAATTAGTGTTCCGTACCTTAATTGCTGAAGTAATATATGAAATTCAGTTATAGATTCATCTTCAATGTAAGAATTACCAAGAGTATATAAAAAGCGAGATATCAAAGATGTCTAATGTAATTCTTATATTGTCATCTTTGTTTAATTATAAACAAATAAAATAAAATTATTTTGTCTCAGTACCTAGCCGTTGGTCACCAATTATCATGGAAATTTATTTTATCTTTGATTGGCCAAATGCTTAAAGCAGTAACGTACTAAGTATACTGATTGCACCGAATACATAAATTGATATTGCGTACCTCTTCCACAAAAAAAATCTTCACCATATTTTTTTTCTTTTTTTTTTTTATGGGTCTATCACACGTGCTGCAGGGAAGTCCCTAAAGCGCTCCAGGAGCGGCACGAGTGCCGAAAAAGCGATTCACGTTGTTCTTGAATCGCTGTAAATTGTACTCGGTGGGAGACACAGCGCTGGGCAAATTATTCCAAAGGGATGACGTTCTCCATATAAAAGATTGCTTGAAAAGCGTTGTACGCGGAGTAACAAGCTGAACCTCATACGGATGCGAAGCACCAGCGCGACGTGTATTTCTAACATGCATCGCTTTGGGAGGAATTAAGCGGGCTACATCCTTCGAACACTTTCCATGAAAATACTTGTAGAACAGACTCAAGTCGCCAACCGTTCTTCGATGTTCCAGCGAATCAAGGCCGCCGGTCAATTCCGGGTCCGCAATCAGACGGACCGCTCTTCTCTGAACAGAATCCAACAAATGCAGTGTATGTTTGGGAGCGGAGCCCCAAACGTGGGAGCAGTATTCCATAGTTGGTCGAATTTGGGCTTTGTAAAGAATTAACAGTTGCTGTGGGGTGTAAAGCTTTCTGGTTCTAAATAATATTCCCAACTTTTGAGAAGCTCTCCTTGCTATGCCTGCAACATGTTCATGCCAAGACATATTTGCTGTCATATACATATTGTCCAATCGTTTTCTTTAATTCTAGATAAATTATCAAAAGTAATGCACTCGTGATAATTTTCGCTCAATCTACACTTTATAGAGAATATTCCAGTGCTCTTAGAGACAGAGTGGGGGAATAGTGATTTTTGGCCATTTAAAAAAATATATAAAGAAAATATTGGGCGAGCATTACATATTATATATATATATATATATATATATATATATATATATATATATATATATATATATATATATATATATATATATACGTATATATATATATATATATATATATATATATATATATATATATATATATATATATATATATATATATACATATATATATATATATATATATATATATATATATATATATATATATATATATATAAATATATAAATATACATATATATATATATATATATATATATATATATATATATATATATATACTAGCCGTGCCCGCGGCTCTGCTCGCGTGGACTTGATTCACTACTATCGTCACTGCTTATTCCTTATGTTACCTAACGTAATAAAACATCTGCCATTATTTCCCCTTGTCTTCAATTATTCCTCCATATCTCCCATTATCTCTACATAATTTCCATTATCTAGGCTTATCTCTGCTCATTTTTCCTTGTATCCCATCATTTCTCCTTATCTCCCATTATCTCACTTTATCTTCCATTATCTAGGCTTATCTCGACTTATCTCGCAATATTTCTCCTTATCTCCAATTATTTCTCATTATCTCCCATTATCTCACCATAACTCCCATTATCTAGACTTATCTCTGCTTATCTTCCATTATTTCCTCTCATCTCCCATTTATACTTATCTCCCATTATCTCACCTTATCTCCCATTATCTAGGCTTACATCGAATTATATAGAACATTTATAAAAACACGTAAATCGGATAAGTGGTTCTCAAGTGATAAGCGCACTAACAGACCGACAGACAGAGAGACCTTGCATTTTATATATATTATATTCTTGCAACATCATATTGTTCCATATTTAATGGTTTAGGCAGTGTATTGCAAGAAAACGCGTTAAAGGTAACCTTTTTTTCCGACTTGATTCACTATTATCGTCACTGCTTATTCTTTATGTTTTCTAACAAAATAAAATATATTCTATAACCTGGCCAGAGAAAATATGTATGTTTTAAAAAAAAGCACGTAAATCGGATAAGTGGTACTCCAGTGATAAGCGCACTAACGGACAGATAGACAGACAGACAGAGATACGTTGCATTTTATATATATTATAGATGTAATAAAATATATTCTATAACCTAGACAGAGAACATATGTATGAATACTTAATCACTTAAATCGGATAAGTGCACTAACGGAAAGACAGACACACAGAGAGACCTTGCATTTAATCTATATTATAGACATAGATTTTTATTATTATTATATAACCTGGCCAAAGAATATACGTAGGAATTTCAAAAAAAAGACACGTAAATCGGATAAGTGGTTTTCCCGTGATAAACGCACTAATGGCCAGACAAACAGACAGAGAGAGATTGCATTTTATATATAATATAGATTATAGATATTCTCTGCTACATAATATTGTTCTATATTTAATGGTTTAGGTTGTGTATTGCAAGGAAATGCGCTAGTGGTAAACTTTTTTTCCGACTTCATTTACCATTATCGTCACTGCTCATTCCTTATGCTACCTATCGTAATAAAATATAGCCTATAACCTGGCCAGAGAACATATGTATGTTTTTAAAAAAAAAAGTACCTAAATCGGATAAGTGGTTCTCCAGTGATAAGCGCACTAACGGACAGACAGACAGACAGACAGAGAGACGTTGCATTTTATATATATTATAGATATATATATGTATATATATATATATATATATATATATATATATATATATATATATATATATATATATATATATATGTATATATATATATATATGTATATATATATATATATATATATATATATATATATATATATAATATATATATATATTTCGAACTCGTGTTTTCACAAGCTTTCATTTCATTTATCACCCTACTCGATGACCTCACTTCCGATTTCATCCCCCAAAACTAACCCTTCAAGTCAAAATTTAATTTTCAAAACTAATAGCTCTGATTGGGCTATCAATTTCCTACATTTGTGTTACATTTCAACTTTCAATGTCAAAAAGTTTCGGGGAAACTCGCGTGTGCAAACAGATAGACAGACACCGAAATAATCCTATAAGTTTTCTGTACGGAACACTAAAAAGAGAAGGATAAATCTACGAAGATGAATAGTTGGAAATTTTACATTTCCAAGATTTTTAATGTATTAATATGCTAAATAAACAAAAAACAATATTTACGATTTTTTTGATTCTAGAAAGTCCAGAAAATTTTGTAATAGATGATGTTGAAGAACTTGACAAAACATATTAAAAGATATGTAATACTCGAGCAAACTTTTCTTTACATACATAGCCAACATCCACTGCCCCCTACCCTTTCTCTAAGAGGACTGAAAATTTCGAAAAAATTCTAGAATATTCTCCATAAAGTGTAGATTGAGCGAAATTTATCACGAGTGCATGACGTTTCATAATTGATATGGTATATAAGACTCGGTGCAATCAGTAATATACTAATATACTTTTCGGAACATTACTGATTTAAGCTTTTGGCCAACCACAGATAAAATAAATTTCATGATGTCTGGTGATCAACACCTAGGACCGTCACAAAATAATTTTTTTTTAAATTTTATTTGTTTATTATTAAACAAATATTTAGGTAGTAAATATTTGTTTTAAACTTTTACTACAAAGATGTCTCGTTTTTTATATATTCTTGGTAATTCTAATATGGAAGATGAATGTGTAACTGAATTTTATAGAATACTTCAGCAATCACGCTACGGAACAATAATTGGACAAGTCCGACTTGCACTTCGTCGGTTTTTTAGCGTTGTTTGACTTAAGATGCGATTATATATTCTTGGTAAGGTATTATTTTTTGTATTCCATAAAGTCTCATACGTTCAAGTTACGCATGTCTTTTGTCATAACCATTTTTAATAAATATTTTGTATATTTTCCGCAGTCCGAAAAACTATTATACTGGGCGTTTGTAATTAAGGAAGCGCGGAGATGATGTTTTTACCAACAAGAATGTGGCGGGATTAATAATACCAATCGAAACAGATATTTAATCCTCCAAATTCTAGTTTTAATTTACTATCTGCAAAATTTTTTAACATAAACAAATGTGATTGTCAATTTGCGTTATTGTCAAACATGCATAGCCAGCTCCCTCAAAGTCAATAACAGCATATTCTTTTACTTATTGTATACAACAAAACCATTCAAAAAAATAAAACTGAAAAAATATACTGGGTGTTCAATTTTAAAAATATCAAGTTTGTGTGATATATCAAAAGCGCGATGCGTGAAAATTTCTTGCTGGAATTTCTGTATTTAATTTTTTTTTTCCTAACTTTTCAAACAAGCGAGTTGGAGGGGCGGTGTATATACAATACTATATATGTATTTATAACCCTGTACTACAGCAAAGATTAATATGATCTTTGAATATTTATATAGCGCGGTAAAAATGATTAATAAACTACAGGGATTTGCTTTAATATAATTTTTGTTACAGTTAAACTAGGCGTAAAAATAACTTATTAATGCAATGCTGACATTAAGATTACACAACAGGTTGCTAAAAATAGCCAATAATCATTTATAAATGCCACTTGAGACAGATAACTGCATAAGGTTCATTTAAATCTTTCAACAAATATGCAAAATAAGGTTCGAAGTAAATGAGATATTAAATAACTGATATATTTCAATTTTACATAACTAATTAACTGTTAAAAGAGCAACATAAACCTATTTATATACAAAAAATACAAATAAGCTAGTAAAAACTCTTTTGGAACCTTGCACTGGAGTCTATGGAGGTTTATTTCCCTCACTAGACGAAAGTAATGTATTCGTGAAAAAAACTGAGATTGAGATTCTCGTCTTCTTTTCACGTTTCAGGGTCTGTAGAACACGAAAAACTTAGTTTTCAATTTCTGTCGGTCTATCTGCCTTTCAGATTTTAAGAGATATCGTTTTGGTAAAAAGGGATGAAAGATATGGTAATATTTTAATTTTATATAATTTTTATAGTATTATGACAATTTTTCCTGATTCCTTGGATGTAATAATGAACAAATTTCAGGTATAATTATTTGTAATCAAACATTTAACGGGTTAATGACATAGGGTAAGAGGTAAGAGAGGTTGCTTGAAATATATCGTCGAGAGTTTTAAAAATTATTTATGTTTTTTCAATACATTTTTAAGTTTATTACGTACAGTATATATAAGGAAATATTAGGTTTCAGTTACAAATATTTTCAAACTATTTTCTCTGCTCTTTATGATGAATATGTCACTATGAAGTACGTATCGAGTTGTAATAATGTAATGAAGCTAGACACCAAAAAAGCTTCTGGCGCTGACGGAATACCTGCCATAGTTCTCAAAAACTGTGCGAGGGAACTAACACCAGTTTTCTGTAGACTTTTCAACCTATCCTACAGAAAGGGAATATTTCCTTCCTGCTGGAAATGTGCCACAGTTCAGCCGATACCTACAAAAGGCAAGAAGACCTTGCCAAACAACTACCGACCAGTCGCACTGCTTTCAATAATATCGAAAGTCATGGAAAATGCTATCAATATCTTGAAGGATTCAACATTATTAGCGATCATCAATATGGCTTTCGTAAAAATACATCAACAGGAGATCTTCCACACGTTTGGAACAACGCAATTGAACACTTTGGAGAATCTCGAGCGGTTGCTCTTGACATATCCAAGGCATTCGACCGTGTTTGGCACGATGGGCTGTTGGCTAAGCTACGCTCTTATGGTATGTCTGAAAAGTTCTGTTTGTGGCTCTCATGTTTCCTCAGAGAGCGTTCTTTACGGGTGGCAGTCGACGGATTTCTTTCTAACACCTTCACTATCAACGCCGGTGTACCTCAAGGCTTCATACTGTCTCCTACTCTTTTTCTCATTTTCATTAACGATCTGCTGGAAAAGACTGAAAATCCAATCTACAGCTTTGAAGATGACAGTACGCTTATCTCTTCATTCACTTTGAACGCTCGGACATCGGCTACTCAGACGAATATCCGCAGACAGCAGGAAGTCATTCAACTTAACAAAGACCTGGAAGAAATTTTATCTTGGGGTGACAGTAACCAAGTGGAATTTAACGCTACAAAAACTCAGGCGGCAGTTTTTTCTAAAAAAGTTAACGTTGCTGAACCCGACATAGTTATGTTGGGGCACTCCATTCCTCTAACATCGTCACTCAATTTGTTGGGCATTAATTTGGGAGCAAATATGTCCTGGCATGAACATGTTGCAGGCATAGCAAGGAGAGCTTCTCAAAAGAAAGGGAATACTATTTCAAACCAGAAGGCTTTACACTCCACAACAACTGTTAATTCTTTACAAATCTCAAATTCGACTAACTATGGAATACTGCTCTCATGTTTGGGGCTCCGCTCCCAAACATATACTGCATTTGTTGGATTCTATTCAGAGAAGAGCTGTTCGTCTGATTGAAGACCCGGAACTGACCGGCGGGCCTTGATTCGCTGGAACATCGAAGAACGGTTGGCGACTTGAGCCTATTCTACAAGTATTTTCATGGAAAGTGTTCGAAGGATGTGGCCCGCTTAATTCCTCCCAGAGCGGTGCATGTTAGAAGTACACGTCGCGCTAATACTTCACATCCGTATGAGGTTCAGCTTGTTACTCGTCGTACAACGCTTTTCAAGCAGTCTTTTATTGGAGAACATCATCCCTTTGGAATAATTTGCCCAGGACTGTGTTTCCCACCGAGTACAATTTACAGCGGTTCAAGAACAATGTGAATTGCTTTTTCCGCACACGTGTCGCTCCTGTAGCGTTTTAGGGACTTCTTCCCTGCAGCACGTGTGCTAGACCCATAAAAAAAAAGTATATTTTTAATGTGAGAAAGTTATATTCAGGATTTATTTTAGAATTAAGCGTTTACGAGGGAAGTATTCAGTAAATCACTTTTTCGACTTCTATGACAAAGCACCAAAACTACAACTGTAGATTTCCTCAAGTGACCCCGCTGAAAGTTTTAATCAAAATGGCCCAAAGAGATCAATTACTTAACCCTCGTCAATGACGTGAAAATAATTACACGGATGATGACATCGGGTCATCATGACCCGGATTTTATCGACGAATTGTCACAAAATTAAAGGAAGGCGCCTTAATTTTAATACATATTTATTAAATAAGGGTTCCTTGCATATGTGGTAAAATAAAGATAATACCAATATATTCTCTAAATCAAACTTTTGTTAGCTTTCTCAATAACACATGCAAAATCAACTTTGAAAACATAATTTTGATATTTTATTTTTGGCAAAGTATTCTAAATAATAATAGGAATCAATAATCTTATATACTAAAAGAGAGATCACGCGAACTTGTTATCATAACAATAATAAGAAATCAGTCTTCTACTTCCTCATTCAGAGACATGGAACTACTGCAATTATTGCAGTACGGAATCAAATGTTCTGGGCTTATATAAGTCTGGCATGCATTAAAAGTATGACATGTTGGTTCGGGTAAAGGGAGGCTGTATCTCCAGCTACATAAACGTTCAAATTGCACGGTCGGTCGGCGTAAAAAAAAAAATATGTCCATTTAAAATCGCCTCGGCTCAATATGACTCAGCGTCATTGGCGCCGGGTTAAATATCATTTACCAACCATTTCCCAAGCTTTTTATTTTATTTAAAATAGACAAAAAAAAACAGGCTGAATAATGGTTAAAAGCCATAATAATGGGATCAACATAATAAAAGAAACGGAAGATGCTCGCACTGTAAATATTATAGACCTGTAAGTTTTTTTATTGAACTCATCATTAGCTTATTCCATCCATAGTCGGATGTAAGCATCATTAAGTTGTCTCCATTGAGCTCTGTTGTTTGTCATTTGCATCCAATCGTGTCCAGTACGATGGATGCAATGGATGGCGTCCGTCCATCTTGTCTGTGGTCTACTTCTGCATCTTTTATGTTCTTCGGGCCTCCATTCAACCATCCAGATACGAAGAATAGAACGAATATGTATATTAAGGTGGAATTAGGCTACGCATATCGCAAGGATGAATAATAACAGATGGACACACCTTTCGTAGCCCAATTCCACCTTAATATACATATTCGTTGTATTCTTCGTATCTAGATGTTAGGAATAGAATCTTGGAGTCTAATATTTAGTATTCTCCTCTCTATTGCTCTTTGGGTTACCTGGAGTTTATATATTATACTTTTATTTAAGGCCCATATTTCAGTGCCATATGCTATTACCGGCAGTACATATTGATCGAACATTCTGGCTTTTATTATATTTGGGATGTCCAATTTAAACGTGGATTGTAACCTTCCGAACACAGATCAAGCTAACGAGACTCTTCGATCCAAGCCAGCCTTTAAATTGTTTTTTGATATTTCGATTTCTTGTCCTAAATATATAAATGTTTGCACCTTTCCTATTATTTCACCTTCCATTACCAGTTCCTGGCTGGCTTTAGCGATTTGAACATGTATTCTAGAGTCAACGTGAACAGTTTTAGGGATATTGAGTAGTTTAATTCCTCTTTTAATTTTGATTTTATTTGTTTTTTTCTTCAAGCATTATTTGTGATGTGATATTTTTATGTGTTCAAGAAGAGATGTGTATATTTCGAAGACTCTGCATTACTTAAGGCGTTAAGAACTGCTCATATCTCTATCAAATCAAATGATTTTTTGTAGTTCACAAGGAGACCTTATATTCATTTGCTTTTTCCACTAGTAATCTAATTGTTTGGATATAGTCCAACGTACTGTACCCCCGTCTAAATCTCGATTGTTCACAACGTTGATAACTGTCAAAATTGTTGAATTACCGAAGGTAATTTGTTATATTATTATTTATTTATTGTAAAATATGACATAGATAAGTTAAAATCATCATCATCTACAATAATCGTGCGCTCATGGAAGGCTTGAGACCTTACTTTTATAAATAATTTTCCCACAAAAGTTTCAAATCTCTCATTTTTACTGTGGGTTCGTACAACACTGCTTCCACCATCCTCTGAATTCGAGGGCTTACTGCGGACTAATTTGTAACTAAGTATGTGTCAAAACGTGCTCTCTAATAATAACATAAGGCACTGTAGTAGGTATTTTAATGATCGCACGTCGTATTTTGAACAACTAAACTGGTTTTTTATTGTTTATCGACAATAATTTAACTCAGTAAGATGCAATACGTAGTATCTCAGCAGCAGATGTGAGCAAAATATTGAAAGCATACCTGCCCTCTGCCAGGGACCGTGCAAACGACAGATTAGCAGAAGAATTCTTGGCAAGGACAAAATTACAGTTTGCCAAAAATCACGGCAAGGCAGCACAATATCTAAGGACAGTCGATCTAAGTATACAACAATGAATAGAAACGGAAAAAAAATAAGTAAAATCCTATTTCAGGAATTATTTACTGTTTTCCTATTTATAGAATTACCGCACCCCTAGGATCCTGGTTCCGACTTCATTCGATAAATGTTAGATATTATTGTTATTAGAACGATCGTGTTAATTTTATTATATGATTCTTATATGTGTGTGTGTGTATATATTCATAAAAACTTCAAAAAATGCTTTAGCTAAGGTTGCCTCCTACGTGAGCAATTGTCGTAAGCAGAAAAGTCAAAACGACACAAAATATATTGCATTCACTAAACGCTACCTAATCTAACCTAAAGTGTTTTTAACTTTATCGCTTCAGTTGTCTCGCTTGTGGCAGTCGTCTGCGTAGAACACAGCGCTAAATGTTGAATCAGAGAAGTTCAAACTTGATTAATAATATGTAGGGTGTGCCATAAATAAACTTAAATTTATTTGTCCAATTGCGCAAAGAAAATGGGAAGGAACGGCAAGACCCAGGGCCTAACTTCAGTCCTTGAAAATTTAGTTGTCTTTCATCTAAACGTGCCTTTGGTGTGCGGGATTTTCAATTAAATGAAATTAATATCCAAAAGAAATGACATAAACACTGGTCTAACGTAGCCACGATTTTACGTAGACACATTATGTTAAACGAATAAGATAAATACCTATGGAATTATGCACAATTTTCGTCTTGAAACAGTGTACCAACTTCCACTGAATCAAATTAAAAGTAATGAAAATAATACTTAAATAAAAACCAGCCAGGTGTAAGTCGGACTTGCCCAATTAGATAAATTATCAAAGGTAATCCACTCGTACTAATTTTCATTCAATCTACACCTTATGGTTAGGGGGACCGTGATTTTTGGCAATTTTTAGCTTTCATCTGACACCCAACTCGACGACCTTGAATTTTTTTTCATGCCTGATAAATTATGAGAGGTAAAGAACTCGTGATAATTTTTATTCAATCTACACCTTATGGAGAATATTCCAGAATTTTTTCGAAATTTTCTGACTAGTACTCATAGAGATATGGTAGGGGGACAGCGAATTTTGTTTTGCGCGAGTATTTTCATATAACACCTCACTCGATGACCATGAAAAAATTTTTTCACTTTCGATTTCACCCCCCGAAACTATCCCCTTAAGTCATAAGTTAACTTTCAAAACTACACGACTCTAATTGGGTTATCAATTCCTATAGTTGTGCCAAATTTCAACTTTCTATGTCAAATAGCTTCAGAGAAAATCGAGTGTGACAGACAGACGGACGAACACCAAAGTGATCCCATAAGTGTTCCGTACAGAACACTAAAAATCGTAACTTCTTCAATAACTCTGCAAATTGAAATGTAAACAAACTATTTTAATCAGGTTTATTTCAACGAGTCGAATAGTTGATCAAGTGTGTCCGCTAAAATGCCATAAACTATACTCACTGGTTATTTTATTTAATATTTAAAATTATAAATATTTCCACAGAACACGCACACCATCAAAGCGTGAACAAATTCCTTTAAACAACCCATAAATAAATAATAAATAGCAAATTTACCGTAAAATAAGGTCCATTTTTCCGAGAAAATGCATTAAGTAAACCAATATTTCTCCTGCAGCAGAATATATTACATTTGAATATAATAATTTAACTATAAATTGTATTATACTTCAATACTAAGTAATTTGATGGGGTTTGCTATTTAATCTATAATTAACATAGCCTAATCCGGCCTCTGCCCTGTCTGTATACTATTCTTGTTTGTCGTGTCGAATGCTTCAACAGAAAGAAAAAGACTTAACAGCTAAAAATAATATTTAATTGGCTGCGAGCAAATAAGTAATATAATTCTGAAAATTCAACAAATTTAAATGAATTAATATCAGTTTTAATTAAGACAGAGCTAGGCATTCTTCTCGTTAAATTTCTAAAGATGATAATGACTCGATACCACTTAGACATAGATTCCTTTATATATAGTCTGTCACGTAAGAAGGTGTCCGCGATAATTCATTTTTGGCAGGTGCGATTCTAGCGATTCAACAAAAAATCGGTAGAGGGAACCTTCGTCTACGACGCATTTTAGAAAAAGTATCAGTCGATTCCGAACTTTCGTCGAAATCACGTAAAATCCAAAATGAGTTCCTTGTTTGCGCGTCGGTTCGAGGCAGTCTTTCTTTGTTCCCATCCAAAGGGACCTAAAATGACATATTTCGCGGTCGCTACATATATTTTATTGTTATTATATATTAAAAAGTCGGTATCGTTTGTGAAAAAGGGGGTAAATCATTTTAACAAGACAAAAAATGTCGACGATTTGTTAAAATATGGCTCGGTAGGCAAAGTGACTCCAAAAATCGAAAAACGGATCATATCTTTGTTTTCACACTACGCGTTCGAGAAATGTTATTGATATTCTGTCAAAAAATAAACTTACTGGTGTCAATTGTTTAGGTGAAGCAACAAAGCGTTTAAAAAACGCTGCATTATGGACAGAGGTCATAATATGCAAATGAAAACACTTTGACGCATCTCAATAAATAACGATGCTAGAGGCGCAAAAGTGTAGAGACTACGAATACCGGTAAGGCAAGCATCCTCTATAACTACTCATGTGTAAGGCACAATAATTATCACTCAAAATCCAAAAGACAAAATAAAATTAAAAAACCAGCGCATATACAGCATTCTATGTAGCAATTGCGATGACGCCTCCATAGGACAAACCAACACAAGGAAATCTGAAAAGCTTGAAGAATATAAACTTAGCATCCGTAAGAAATACTACATCAACCCTCTTTCAACGCCATTTAGCGACAAGCTATAAATTCGATATACGATTTTCACAGTTGTAAACAAATAGCTACAGTACAATGGTATAAAACAAAAATTATCTGAGAAGCTATTGAAATTCAGAAAAAAGATACCTTAAACAAAAAAGATGATGCTCCCAGCTCCAGTGAAAAGGTCTAATAGTACAAGACACCAATTTATCAGCAGCCAACTGAACGATACCGTGACCACGTTAGCGCTACAATCTCCGTTCCCGATAACATATAAGAAGTACGCACAACTCGTAAACTATCGCCACCTCGAATGCCACCTCAACATGCTCGTCCCCTGGTTCGAACCAGATCAACCCAGCGAAGATCCATTATGTTCACCAAGTTTTGCAGTACCATGTCGGCAAGCCACACCCTCCAACGCATCAGACTCCGATAGTCAAACAGCATCAAGTATCTATCTGGGACTCCACTACGACAAGCGACTAGTATGGAATGACCAGGTCGCCACCTCTGCCAAAAAATCAACCAACTCTTTGGCAAGTTACACCCAATCCTCAACAAGATCAGTAAATTGTCAACTAACAACAAGCTGACAATTTACAAAATGATTGTCAGGGCCGGCTTGGCCTACTCCAGCCCAGCATGTTGCCAAATGTCACGTTCACATAGATCTACCCTCCAGGCCATCCAAAACAAGGCCCTCCGTATTATCGCGAAAGCCCCATGGTTCATACGGAATACAGAGCTTCGTAAAGATCTCCAGATGCCGATAATCCAGGAGTTCATGACCTAGATGCATCTCAAATGCCACACACTACCCCAACCCCACAGTCGCCTACCCCCCCACGCCATGCCTAACTTTCAAGATTCAGCGACCCCCTACTCCTGGACTAGCTTAAGTTAGCATTAATTAATTTTAAGTATAATTTTAAGCTTTATTTTCATAAAATATCTTAAGTTCACTCAACACATTTATATAAAATACTTACCTAGGCTAAGCTAATTAGGTCCCTGATATGTATATATCTTAAGATCCAATATGTATTCTCTGTTTTTATCAATCATTGTATATTAGTAAGAGCATTATAGCTACCTAATAAATTACCTGCGCATGTTAATATAAATTAATTACCTAAATAATTCCCCATAAATCAAAATAAAAATCAAGTTGTAGTGTAAAACAAGCCAATATCTTATAACTAATTAAAAATTCTAGATAAGTTAATTATGTTTGACCCATGATTCGCGTGTTAGTAATTTAATCAAACATGTCTACAACGGCATGGCAAGCGAGGGTTTATTTTTGTCATAGCTGTATACGCAGTGCGTTCTATCTTGTATTCGTATATAGTAAAACATATTTTAGGATTCTAGTGTTATTTTTTCTTTGTATAAAGGAAAAAACTTATTCCAAATAAAGGCGTATACTACGCTCTGCACCCAAAACAAATAACAGGAATAAATGAAAACAGACAAAAGCCTGGTTCGATAAATGCTAAAATTCAAAATCAACGCTTAAATGCTCCGAAAATCACTGCTTGTTGAACCAATCTCGACTACTACTGTTAAAGAGGTGATTGTTATTGGCAAACCTAGAGGATGTTTAGCTGCCCGGAGACTGCCACTAACAATCAGACACAAATTAAAGATATTGCAATGAGCTAAAAAAGATAGAAACGATGGAGCAATAAAATAAAGTCCTTTGGACGGACGAATTGAAATTCTAACTTTTTGGATCTCATAGAAGGGTTGTAGAAGTTTGTACTGTACGAACTCTTAAGCACGGAGTTGGCAACTTTATGATTTAGGGATGTTTTAGTGGCAGAAGGAAAGGCAGTGTGATGAAAATAAAGGCGTAATTAAATAAGGCAGGATATTTGAAAATCTTGAAACAGCATGTCATGCCAGCTGGAGTAAATATTAATGGTCGCAATTTTATCTTTCAATAAAATAACGACTCTAAACACTTTTTACAACGATGTCAAGGATATCTTAAAGAGAAAAAAATCATAATGCAGTGCAATCTAGGAGCTACTTCAATCTCTCTTCCATGGAACTAATATGGGATAAGTTAGGTCGGAGAGTTAAAAATTCTCCGTTAAGTTTTGGGCAGCTTTGAAAATACCTATAAAATAAATGGAAGAATTTGGACACCCAGTATTTAATAAACAGAACGCCGGAGATTTGTGAGTAATAATAAATACCTTTTTCATTTTGTATTTTTAATTTTAATTACTAATTCTTAGTTCTTTCAAACTTTCGCACGGTAGTGTATATTCAGCATTTTTTTTTAAAAATGTTTATATACTTGCACATAAGTTTACTTACCCAATACTTTCATTATGATTGAAATTGGAAACGTAATACATACCTGAAAAAAAGAAAGAAAAATGCACAGGTTAAAATATAATTTAATATCGATAATTAATATAATTAATAAAATTTGTCAAATCTTAAAAATCTCATAATATTCCTTATTAAGATTGGCCTATCCGCAAACTAAAAATAAATAAATACCTAATTTTTTAAACAATTTTTAAAGTATGTTAAGCCTAGACTCGTTTAGAAGTCAAGTTTGTCAAAATACTTCTAAAAATTAGTGTTGGCTTCCACAGTGGATGTTTTATTAGAAAACCTAAAATAACTTGTATTTAAACTTGCTAATGAGACAAACTAGAGGCTTATTTAGGAACTTCTTTTAAACATCAATTTTTTTAAGTGTTAAAATTAAATAAAACCTGGTCATGACATTTTTAGTTTTAAAACTCAATTTATTTAAAAAAAAAAAAGTGAGTTTTAAAAATTGTACAGATATTTTCTTTTACCCTTTGTATAACAATTTTTTTGTTTTATTGGTCTCATAAACTTGGCGTATTAGCTTGTATAAATAATCCACCATGGGTCACTTGGCAGGCTCTATATCCACCGTGCTATCAAAGCCGGTTATGACAATTTAGAAAACAATTTTTTGCATGGTTTGTATTTAATATTATCCTAATTAAATAACGCAAATTAAAAAAAAGAGAATATACTGTTACTCTGCTGTTTGAATTATAAAGCAAAATATAATGATATAATGAAACATAATAAGCCCGCGTTCGTATGTTTAAGTCTTAAAAAAACCTTTCCGGCGAGTACAACTACAAGATGTAGTACAACTACGACAGATAGGTACTCCATAACATCATCAAAACTATAAAAAATAATTAATAAAGAAACAATATCCTAACTAAAATGAATGGTGAGCTCACAGAGCCAACTCAACTAGAGAAATTCGCCAAGGAGATTCAGCTTACTACTTGTCAAGGCAAGGAAGATCGTTCGGAAATTCCGTGTAAAAACAAAGAACAGCAAATTTGATCAAAACCTAATTCACGAAAAGACATAAAAGTAGTTAAAGGATTGAAAAAGAAAGATGTTTTCTACTTAAAAAGCGGATAAAGGAAATAAGGTTGTTATATTGGATAAGAAAGATTATTTTGAACGCGTAGATAATCTTATCGAATCTGGCCCTTATGAAAAGGTAATAAGAAATCCATTACCGAGAATGATATCAGAGGTTAAAAATTCTTTAAAAAAATGTAAGAACCTTGTCTCCGATTCCCTCAAATTTAAATTAAATGTGAGTAATCCGACCGTACCAAAATTGTATTGCTTACCCAAAATTCACAAACCTGGAAAAGCAATGCGACCCATTGTTTCATCGGTCGGATCACCCACATATTTAATATCCAAATGGTTATCAAAAGAACTTGAGAAGTTACCGTTAAATACTTTCGCAGTGAAGAATTCCTTAGAATTCATTAATAAAACAAAAAATCTAGTTCTTAATGAAGGTGAAGTCTTAATTTCTTTTGATGTTAGTTCTTTGTTCCCAAGTGTGCCAATTCCACAAACTTTACAATATCTCGAAGAATTACTTAGAATGAATGACTTCGAAGACGAAATTATTCGTGAATACTTACATTATCTAAACTTTGTATGGAACAAAATTATTTCCAATATAACAATCAATTTTATGTTCAGAAAGAAGGAACAGCAATGGGTAATTGCTTATCACCTTTCATAGCCAATTTATTCATGAGTAAGTTTGAAATCGAAGCCAGTCTAGAATTCGAATATTTCCCAAGGGTATGGTATAGGTATGTGGATGATATTTTCGCGATTTTTGATACAAAGAAAGCAAATATTGATCATTTTGTTTCTAAACTAAATAGCCGGTATGATTCCATTAAATTCACTTACGAAGTTGAGAACAAAGGACAATTGCCTTTTCTAGATATTTTAATTATTAAAAATAATAATAGATTAGAATGTGATATCTATAGGAAGGACACAGTAACAGATAGATATATTCCTAATGATTCATTTCATTGCAAACAACATAAATTAGCCTCATTACATTTTTTAGTTCATCGTTTGGTCACTTTCCCTCTGAATAGAGTAAACTTTAATAAAGAAAGGAATCGTATTAGAAATATAACTAGAGTTAATGGTTATGACGATGACTTAGTAAATAAGCTAATAAACAGACATAAGTTTAGGTTTAATATTCAGAATTCCACCTTTTTTACACGCGAAGAAAATAACACCAAGTATGTCTCCATACCATATAATCCGAAATATAGCAAGGGACTCAATAAGGTATTTAATAAGGTAGGCCTCACCTTAGTCTATAAGTCATCAGACAATCTGAGAAATATCTTAGGAAATCCCAAAGATAAGATTCCTAATTGTGAGAAAAGTGGAATTTATGAAATTAGTTGTAATGATTGTGACAAAAAGTATGTTGGGCAAACTAAAAGGTCAATTAAAACAAGATTTAAAGAACACTTAGCACACTTAAAATACAATAGAACAGAAAAGTCTAGCATTGCCGAACATGCCCTTGAAGCTAATCATACTGTAACATTAGATAATCTAAGATTAATAAAGGATGTATCTGATAGGAGATTGTTGAACGCATACGAAAGTATGGAAATCATAAAATGTAAAAGTAGTTTAAATAAAGACAGAGGGCCTATTCCTTATAATCCCCTCTACTGGTTAGTTGACCGGAACTGACGGCCTTGCTTATGTCATTAGTTCCGCTTCAGTAATTCAAGGGTTAGGCTAAGTATAAATAGGTAGATTTGTAGTTTAGCTTTAGTCAATCATCGTTCCTGATGAAGCTAACATGGTTAGCGAAACGCGCGTCGAGTGCAAAAATAAAGTGTTTGGTGTAGTGGTGATATATACTGAGTAAAACCTTTTTATTTATCGTTCAACCCATTCCCCTCTGCGTTTTATACACGTGGCCCACCACTTCTACAGTTTCTTTACACCATTCAGTTAGTACTTTTCGCTAATGTCTGCAAAATAGGCGCCCGTTTCTACTGACTTCTTCGTTTGAAGAACAAAATTTCATGTCCAAACCATTTTTTTTTTGTTTAAAAACAGATAATCGTCGGATGGTGTTGGGTCTGATGAATATGGAGGGTGACAAAGAAGTTTATATCTCAATTCCACCACTTTTGCAGTTGTCAATGGAGGCGTGTGTGCTAGTCATAATGGAAAAGTACTTTTTGCCTTGAAAGATAAGAGAAAAAATCGAGCAGAGATGCGTAGTAGCTCTCTATGATTGCATCCTTTCTTCTAGGTAATCTAATAAAATAATGCATTTTGCACCCCAAAAAACAATCGCTACATTTCGTGCTGACGGGACAGATTTCGCCTTCTTCAAATTAGATTCTCCACCAACCATCGACTGTCCTGATCCTTCCTTCCTTCGATTTATGGTTGGTAATGGTAGATATTTCCTCTACAGTAATAAATAGTTGCAAGAATTCGTCAGGACTTCGTTGATACAGCTTTAAATTGGCATAACATAATCTAACACATTTGGGTTTCTGACAGATATAGAGCAATTGCAGCAACGACCTTGTTACGAGCTTTCTCATGTATAAGCGTTCATGCAAGATATTGTGAATCCGGTCATTAGAGATGCCCAAGTTCTTAGCGATTTCACAAACTTTTAATTTTCTATCGTCTAATACTACACCATGAATTTTGATGATGTTTTCTGGCGTAGTGACAGTAGATGACCTTCCACATTGCTTTCCGTCCTCTGTATTCATCCTAATCGAAGGTACAGCTTCCGTAAGTGTTTGTCAACCTCTAGTGTAGTTTCCTGAACTGTTTACTTCTTTAAAAAAATAGTGTTGGATCACGGTATGAAAGTCTTTTTGGTTCATATTGACCAAATAACACTACTTCGAAGATTGGAAAGCACGCCACTTAGTTATGACGGTAACAAGACAAAATTTCTTCGGTAATCTGTCAAAAGAAAGAACATTTAGTGCACAATGGAAGATTGATAATTAAAAAACTATGCCATGCTGACAAAGTTGCGCTGATGGCAGAGAACAAAGGTGGTTTTTCAAAGGTTACTTTAACAATTTAAAGAAACAGTAAAAAATTTTGGAATGACAATATGATAAAACCAAAGTATATGACCACATCTAAAACACCAATAAAATGTAATGTTGTTGTGTGTGTGTTAACGAAAAAAATTATATAACAAGAAATGAAATTTAAACATCTCATAAATATACCGAGTTTCGGTGATACGGACATAGAGGTGAGAAACAGCTTCACACAACGAAAATAGTGACATATTTATACGATGCAATATAGCGAAACAAACATCTAAGAATTTAAACGAAATCTCAAGTTTACAAGAGCACAATTAAACCTATACTGATGTAAATCGCAGAACTCGTCTTGCAACATTAGAAACAAAACGAATATTCGCAATAATAGAACGGAAAATAGAGCGTAGAATGCTGGAAAAGAACCTAATGGATAGAAGAAGAAGTGACAACAATAGCACGAAGTGCAAAATAGAAAATATCAATAACGAGGTACTAAACATAAAGATCGACTGTAATAAACATATAGATATAGTAACAGAAGAATCACTAGAGATAGCCATCAGTAGGATGCAGAAACATGGGTAGCTTCCGAGAACGAGGAGGAGGTGTGAGAGGAAAATCATAAATTCTAACGCTTTTTATATTACCATGCATATGTAAATAAATGTACAGAATCTCTCTCTCAAACCTTTCACTCCAACAAGAGTATCGGTGACACTGCAGTTGCTGCCTCAACAGTCATTCTCCATCTCATCTCAACCCTGCGCGTCCTGACTGGACTTGTACCTACTCGTGCCAAGAAGAGATCATCTTACTTGGTCGGACCACCTTGTTGGAGACCGTCCCCTCCCCGTTACTACAAGCTTTTCCATGGCATTCACTTACCTCATGATATGATCAAAATATTTCAGGTACTGTCTATTAATTCTATTTGAAATAAGATCATTTATAATAAGCTCTTCAAGAATAGATACATTTGTACGATAGTCGATATGCCCAAATCTCAAACGCACCGATTCGTCTTTTGTCAGCTTATTTAATGGTCCATATTTGAGATAAGTAAGTTGCTATGGGGAATTTAAAGTTGGACAGCAATCATAACTTTGTGTTTTTTGTGACAGCTTGATCCTTTCCAGATCTTAGTGAGTTTGATCGTCGGGCCACCATTCTTAGTTATGAGGGAGCCTAAAAAGATGAAACGGTCTACAACAGTGAAACCAGCAATTTCATTTATGTGTGACAGATCTTCATTACGACTAACAATCATTACTTTAGTTTTCGCTTTATTAATTGTCAATACATAGTTTTTGCTAGTGATTTCAAGACGCTCCATAATTGACTCTAGGTCTTGTATTGACGTTTCTTAGCTTTTTTCCATCGATTGTCACACCCCCACTTCAGCAATCTAAAACATATCTCATTATATGTTCACTATATATGTTAAAAAGTAAGGTTGACAGAATACAGCCCTGTTTGACGTCAGCTTCCATGTTAAAGGGTTCGCAAAAAAGCTTTATTCAGTTTAATTCTATCCTTTGTGTTCTCATACAAGGAGCGGATAAGGTTTACAAGATATAGAGGTGTTCCTATGCTCATTAGAATCGACAAGAGTTTGTTCCATTGTATGCAGGCAAAAGCATTGGAGTAGTTTATAAAACAGATATAGGTCGTTATTGGGAATTCCCTGATTTTTTTATTATCTGGCATATGTTAAGAATTTGGTCTCTTGTCCCTCTTCCTGGAATGAAGCCCGTTGGTTCGGTAGATATTTGCTGCAGAAAAAAATTGGTTTCGAGTCTTTCATTTAGGATCCAGAGAAGCATTGCCGCAATGTTCAGAATAGTTTAAACTCAATACACACACATGAAATGTAAATAAACCATTAACTAAAAATTTATATACAATAATTTGCACTATTAGATGGCAATCACAACGAATCGTCGACTGTTTTATCTTCTTTTGATACTTGCCATCGTAATAACACAATTCGAAACAGATGAATTATTAAAAGAATTCGCGTGCCCTTGTTTCGCACGCCACACCGCAACTCACGTAACACTGATGTCTAGTATTTCGCGGCTATGTTTTCCTTTTACTGCCATAATAATCACACCTTTTCCATTATTTTAATTTTACGGCGGCAATATTATGAATTTTTCGTAGTTAGGTGTGAGGATTGTTCATGGGGGAGCAGCAATCATGGCATATTTAGACAAGAAATTGAAAAACCACGTCTGTTATACTATGGTTAAAAAACTTACTAGCATAATGTTCAATTCAATCGACACAGGAGAAATCCAGAAGAAATATGTGTATACATAGTACTTCTCAAATAATGTATAGGTGTTCAGGGTCGGAATAGTGTAAAAGTTATAATAAATAATACAAATTTAAGTGCCTTTATGTTTACTTATATTTATGCAAAATATAAACGTCAATAATACAGAAGTTCAAAGCATTAGACTGCCAGAAAATCGGGGTGCATTTTTAAAGTAAACTGTAAAAAATGATGATAAAATTTTTTTAATGAAATTAGAAAGATAACAATCCATATTAGGAATCTACAAAAAAATCCAGTACAAATCCGATTAAATCAGAAATTATAAACTCTAAGTAAGCCATTTTTTAAAGTACATTGCATGTTGAAAATAAGCAGGAATTGAACCATTCCAATGCAGTTCAAAGAAATATATATATATATATATATATATATATATATATATATATATATATATATATATATATATATATATATATATATTATTACAGTCGACACTCTATATAGTGAAAGACCAAAATGTTGACCGAAATTTCACTATAGAAAGTTTTTCACTATATAAAGAAAAAATCCGTATATATTGCTATGTATGGATTTTATATTGGTAATCATTTACTTGCATTTTATAAGGTACAAGCAACAAAAAAAATTGCAAAATTGAATTATTAGAAAAGATTTTATTAAACATTTGAAAGTTTAAATAGTACATAGCATGTACAGGGCTAAATACATACATAAAGTCCGTATGTTATATCTTTACCCGTGCGTCATAGTTTTCAGGCCATATAACAGACGACTATTATATTATTTGTCTCTTTTCACCAATAAATCGTAGGTATTGGTAAAAAGAGACAAAAAATATAAAAGTCGTCTGGGATATTGCCTGAAAACTATGACGCACGTGTAAAGATATAACGTACGGACTTTATGTATGTATGTACTACATACGAAATAAAAAGAATAATACAAAATATGTTAATACATATGTACATACTACGTACATACATACTAGGAAAAATAATCAGTTATTTTCTTGTGAACATTACTTTTGAAAAATAATTGTTGCTCAATAAAATTCTCGCATTTATTCAAATGCATAAAGATTTGATCAGGTACACTTTCCTGGCCCCTGAGAGTAGTTCGCACAATGTCAAATGTATTTCTTATTTCATTTTCACTAAATTTAGCAGGCCATTCCCCGGTTTCAGTTTCTTCTTCATGATCTTCTATACTTTTTATATCGTCAATTATGTCTTGGTCAGTTGGGAGATCTGTCGTGCCAACATCATTGTCGATTTCTAAGAAATCTTCAAGTAAAAAATCTGCGTCGACGGTAGCAGTTTTTTGTAGAATACCCCATTGCCTTTTTAAGGTAGCGAGATCCATTTCGTCTTCTTCTTCCCATTCATCAATTTTTTCAGTAAAATCTGCTTTAGAAAAGCAGTTCTTGATAGTTTTCTGAGAAACATTTTCACTCCATACTTTAGCGACTTCGGTTATACACTCTTTAAGGGTAATCAATTTTTGGACTGGAAGGTTGTTATCAATCGCATTAACAATTTTGTGAACAATTCTGTTTCGGTAATGATGTTTTATGTTTTTTATAATACCCTGGTCCATAGGTTGCAATTTGGAGGTCATGTTTGGTGGAAAAAAGATCAATTCAATATTCCTTAATTTTTTACTTACAGTAACTGGATGTCCAGGACAATTGTCTATAGACATCACAATCTTTCGCTTTTGGCTTTTCATTTTCGTGTCCAGTTCTTTGATCCATCTTTTGAAAATCTCAGAAGTCATCCATGCCTTTTTATTATTGGCGCAATCTAACTCCAGAGATTTAACTCCTTTTAAACAATGGGGATTTTTGCTTTTACCTATGAGCAGTAATTTCAGTTTTTCTGAGCCATCCATGTTTGCTCCAACCATAAGTTTCACCCTTTCTTTACTTGTTTTAACACCAAAACATTTATCACTTTTAAAAGCAAAAGTTTTATTTGGCAAACATTTAAAAAACAAACCGGTTTCATCACAATTGAAAACGTTTTTTTTTGGCTCGTACTTTTTCAATGCACTTTTTAAAACAGTTTCAGTCCAAATGTCACAGTCCTCCTGACTAACGCTTGCACTCTCGCCAGACACCGTCTTGAAAACAATTGAATTGCGAGTCTTCCAGGCACTCAACCACCCTTCACTAGCTTGAAAATTAACGCAGTTAAATTCTTTAGCAAATTGTAGAGCCTTTTGCTTTATTAAATTTCCCGATATTGGTACGTTTTGATGCGTACGGGCTACTTGAAACCATCGTAAAACTGCTTCATTTACATCCTCGTAAGTACTCACCCGTACTCGTTTTCGACTGCTTGGAACACTAAGTTTCTTGAGGATACTGTCGCGACTTTTTATTATCAGAGAGACAACTCGGAGAAGCACCAAATTTTGCAGCAACATCAATTTTTGTGCAGCCTTTATTAACTTCCTCCAAAACTTTAATTTTCTCAGCTAAACTTAAACACTCTCATATAAAGAGAGAGAGAGAAAGAAAGTCTCTTTTTTAGTCGGTAAAGCCACGCGTTAAGTGGAAAATATGAAACTTTTCTGAAGGCCGCGGGGAAAGTACGCTACTGCCAAGATAAAGAATTACAACAGTTTAACCTTAGGACGACGAGAGGAAATAAAATCGGCTATCATTACTAGATGTTAATAGGACACAAGTTACAACGCAAAACTTAAAAATTTTGTATTCCGAACATACGAGGAGAGATCCAAAAGTCCGCGGAATGGACGAGACCGGATGAGGGTAGGAATACTTGCTTGGTACCATACCATGGCTTCAGTATAAGTATATATAACATTTCCACTATATAACGTCATATGTTTACGAGTAATCGTCTGACAAACAAGTCAATTAGGAAGAAAATGCAATTATGAAGCAAACTGAACTTCGCGCTGTGATAAAGTTCCTAACCAAGCAAAGGAAAATCTGCGCAAACTACAATGAGTGAAATGGAAGCAGTTTATTAAGATCAGTGCTCTGGTAAAATAATGATTTATAAGTAGCATGGCCTGTTTAAACATAGCCGAAAATCGATTTGAGGAGACCACCCGTTCTGGACAGCCGGTTAAGGCCACCGCGTCAGACGTCATCGAAAAACTAGTACTGGAAAATGCTCCTCTGAAAAAGAAACAGTTATCTGCATAATTGGAGTATCAGATACCACCAAACAAGAGTTGATGTAATGGCACAAAAAGGGTACAACACCACCAAAGCAATTTAAGGAGTCACAATCGGCCGGAAATGGCTAGTTTTTTTGGGATTGTAGAAGAAGTTTATGAACAGATAAAGAAAGAGGTACCACAATTACTGGAGAGTACTATGCTTCAATATTAGAGAGATTAAAGGAAACCATCAAGGAAAAAAGATGGGGAAAATGGACCAAGAGTATGTTGCTTTGCAAGACAATGAACCGGTTCACAAGAACAAAGTTGCGATGGCTGCTCTATACAAAAACGGGTTCGCACGACTAGTTTACCTCCCCTTGCACTCCAGACTTGGCCTCTTGCAACTTTTATTTATTTCTAATTTTGAAAAAGGAGCTAGGGGGAAGACAATTTAATAACGATAATGAGGTAAAAGAGGCTATTTCGACCCATTTTAAGAGCAAAGACAAAAAATATTTTTTTGATGGCTTAGAGAAGCTAGTTTCACGATCTAACAAATGAATTAAGCTCAAGAGTGATTACATTAAAAAAGAAAAATATTCTTGATCTTTTATTAAATTTACAACCGTTCCATTACACGGACTCTTGGACCTCCCCTCGTATAACTGATAAGATGATTATATTTTTGTCTTTTTTCAACTCCTGAAAGATAGTATTAACTAAATATATTGAAATGTGTCTGTAGATTGGTAAAATGGACAAGATCCGTAACGGTCTTTTTCAGTTTTGGAATGTTAATGTTTTGACATAATTTTTTTGTCATTAAACATTGCTTTATCTCTTCGAAATTTGGTATGCATATTATATAATAATATAACACATAATAAAATCGAAGGAAAGTATAATTAATTTGCATATTTTCTATTAAAATGGTTACACGAGCTACAAAAAAAAAATTGTTCATTAAAATTATTTAAAAAAAAAAATCTTAAAAATTCATACATACATCTCCGATATAAATCACGTCGCCGTTTAATTAGCGATGTAATTAGTTTTAACACCTTGTGTAAGAACGCGCTTATTAATTATTAATAAGAGGTAAATAATCGATTCTGCACTTTTCTGTTTTACCATACCAGCTTATAAATCAAATAAAATGACAAGGTTAAAAACGGCTATATTTTACTGTGAATCCATATTTAGTTAAAGAAACACCCTGTGTTTTCCTTACAAGTTATGCATTCATGACTGACTAGCATAACTCCGTGGCTCCGCTTACCTTAACTGTACGATTTGTATCTTTTAAGTTACAAAAGACTTAAAATAAAAAAAATAAAAAACCGGTCAAGCGCAAGTTGGACTTGCGCAATTAGTGTTCCGTACGTTGATTGCTTTTACAATAAAAATTTTTGTTACGGAAATATAAAATGATCAGTGAATTAACAAAACACATCTCAAATGAGTTTCCGATCTTTACTGAAAGATGATGACATTGAATTTTTTTTTATACTAGATAAACTATTAAAGGTAATGCACTAGTGATAATTTTCGTTCAATCTACACCCTGTAGAGAATATTTCCAGAATTTTTTCAAAACTTTTGATAAGTATTTTTTCGAGATAAGGAGGGGAACAGCGATTTTTCGCCCTTTTTTAAAAATAATACAAAGAGAAGTGTGCGCAAGTATTACATTCGATGACCTGGTAAAAAATATTTTTTCTCACTTCCGATTTCATCCCCAAAACTAACCCATTAAGTTAAAATTTCAAAACTACTCGGCTGTGTGAGGCCATCAATTCCTATATTAGTGCCAAATTTCAACTTTTTATGTCAATTAGTGTTCCGTACGTTGATTGCTTTTAAAATAAAAATTTTAGTTACGGAGGTATAAAATGATCAATGACTTCACAAAACACACCCCAAATGAATTTTCAACAAAGTTTATTTCCGATCTTTACTGAAAAGTGATAACATCGAAATTTTTTTTTGTATACCAGATAATTTATTAAAGGTAATGCACTCGTGATAATTTTCGTTCAATCTACACCCTGTGGAGAATATTCCAGGAGTTTTTCAAAATTTTTTGATCAGCACTTTTCGAAATAATTTTTTAAAAATAATACAAAGAAAAGTGTGCGCAAAAATTACATTATATATAAATTTGACACACCACTCGATGACCTGGTAAAAACAATATTTTTCACTTCCGATTTCACCCCCCAAAACTAATCCCTTAAGTCAAAATTTCACTTTCAAAACTACACTGCTTTGATGAGGTCATCGATTCCTATATTAGTACCAAATTTAAATTTTCTATGTCAAATAGTTTCGGAGAACATCGGGTGTGACAGACAGACTGACAGACAGACGAACAGACACCGAAGTGATCTTATAAGTGTTCTGTACGGAACACTAAAAAGTTACAGACTGCCTTTTGCCATAGAGTAATGAACTGATATAGACTCAAATAACCGCTCCTCAATGTACGAGTATATAACAATTTCTAGGAGGTATAAGAATTTCGAGATTTTATTAAAATATCTTCTGCCGAATTCCACATTCTATACTACATGGGGTGAAAAGTATCGAAAGATGGCAGGACAAACAAAAAACTATATGATTTTCAGTTAGTGTCAACTCTCAAAAGATTCGTGTAAAATTTTCATAATATTTTGTCTATTAGTTTGCGAGTTACAGGTTTACGCTACTTTTGCTTTTTGCAAAACGATGTAACTAAAAGAATTTCCTGTGTTGATTAAACATTGCTTTTTCATGGAAAAAAATACGACCAGAACCCAAGAATGGCTTGAGGAGTGTTATGGCAAATCTGCTCCGTCTAAAGCAACTATATATTGATGGATGGGAAGAATATTATAAGAAGCTGCTAACAGAAGACAGACAAGAATTCCAAGAAGAGACCCCTGAAGAAGAACAGAATAAGGAAATACAAGAGATAGAACTAAGCTATGAAGAAGTAAAGAAGACCTTAAAAACACTCAAAAATAATAAATCTGCAGGGCCTGGGGGCGTGGTAAATGAAATGATTAAGTACGGGTCTAATAAATTACATCGAATGCTGATAAACATGTTCCACAGAGCGATAAATGGAGAAAAAATACCAGAGGAATGGTCAAAAGCTTATATAGTATCTATATTTAAAAAGGGAGACCGCAGAAAATGCACAAACTACAGAGGCCTAAGCATAATATCGAGTATGGGACGTTTGTATGGAAAAATTATTAAAAATATCATGGGGGAAAATATAAAAGGAAAAATTGGAGAAGACCAAGCAGGCTTTACGGCCGAAAAAAATCATGTACAGACCACATATACACTATAAAACAAACAATGGAAAAAAAAACTGCCAAAGAATAGAGATGTTCATCTAGCCTTCATAGACATAAGAAAGGCCTATGACTCAGTACCAAGACAAAGATTATGGAACGCAATGAAAGAAATAGGCATTGACAAAGCACTAATATACGCAGTAAAAGCTCTCTACGAAAACAACCCAGTGAACATAAAAATAAGACATAAAATAGGGAAGAGACTCCAAACATCAAAAGGCCTATTACAAGGATGCTCTACATCCCCAACACTATTCAAAATATACCTCGAACAAACATTAAAAAAATGGAAGCAAAAATGTAGTGGAATGGGAGTCCCAATACGAGAAGATTACTTATAGTCTCTAAGTTTCGCAGACGAACAAGTAATCATAGCGCAAGATGAGGAAGACCTCAGTTATATGGAAAGAAAACCGAAAAAAGAATACACTAAAGCAAGATTAGCAATAAACTTTGATAAAACGGAATATCTAACAACAAAGGAGGGAAACGTGGAGAATCTAGAAGTCGATAACGAAACAATAATCAAAGGAACCGATAGATTTAAATATTTAGGAACCATCATTTCAAAAAAACGTAACATCAGAAGAAGAGATTAAAGCTAGATTAGGACAAACGCGGACATGCATAAGACAATTAAATTCGATCCTGTGGGACAAGCACATTACAAAGAGAAACAAAACACGCATATACAAATCAATAATACAAAGCATAATGGCATACGGGTCAGAAACATGGACGATCAACAAAACGCGGTAGAGATGGAGTATTGGAGAAGATGTTGTAGAGTGACACGTATGGAGAGAATAAGAAATGAAAAAATAAGAAGCAGAATGAACATCAAAGAGAACGCAATAAACACCATTGAAGAAAAACGATTAAAATGGTATGGACACATAAGACGGAGCGACGATAATAGGTGGATAAAGAAAATAACGGAGTGGGCCCTATAGGGAGAAGAAAAAGAGGAAGACCCAGACGATCGTGGAGGGACGATGTGGACGAGGCTATGGAGGACAGGGGTCTAACAGATGGAGACTGGGAAGATAGAAACGGATGGAATCAAAGGCTGAGAGAAGGAAGACAGCGTCAGCTGTAGAAAATCCTTGAGATATATATATATATATATATATATATATATATATATATATATATATATATATATATATGTATATATATATTGATGGTTTAGTGAACTTAAATGAGGTCGTACAGGCACCGATGATCCATCACGTTCCGAACATCAAAATGTGTCACTCCAAAAAACACCAAAAAACCCACCACATTATTCTGAATGACCGCAAAGTGAAAGTGGGAAAGACAGCTGACATCGTGAAGATATCAACATAACGCGTGAGGCATATTTTGCATGAATATTTGCATATGAAAAAGCTATTTGCCAGATGGCTAGTGCGCACTCTCACGATTGATCAAAAACAATTGAAGATTTCGAACGCTGTTTGGCGCTGTTTCGGCGTAATCAGAAAGAGTAGAAAGAGTTTGCGCCGATTCGTAACAATGGGCGAAACATGGATCCACCACTATACACCTGAGTTCAACAGGCAGTCCGCAGAGTGAATGGAACCGAACGAAAACCTACCGAAGCGTCCAAAAACACAAAGATTTTTGGCAAGTATTTTTTCGGATGTGCATGGAATAATGGTGAACCACTATCTTGGGAAGGGGGCGAACAATCACCAGAGACTATTACGTCGGTTTATTAGAGCGTTTGAATGGTGAAAATAAAGCAAAAAGGCCGAATTTAGCGAAGAAAAAGTGTTGTTTCACCAAGATAATGTACCAGCTCACAATTACATAAAATCGATAGCAAAATTGGACCAATTGGGTTATGAATTGCTTCCTCATTCGCCGTATTCACCAGTTCTGGCCCACAGCGCTTATTACCTCTTTCCAAATTTGAAAAGGTGGCTTCGTGGAAAGAGATTTGGAAAAATGCTGGAATAACTGCAAGGCTCTTGAAGGAAACTATGTTAAAAAATAAAATCAATTTTTGGCAAAAACATTGTTCTTTCTTCAACGCTCTCGGGACTTTTCACCCCATGGAGTAGATTACATTGTGTCCGCGCAGCCTTTGTTGTTATCTGTCGACCCAGGGACCTTCTGATGCCCATGCTGCCCACTATTTTGGTTGACTAAAACTGACATAGTGTGACCTGATCTTATAGGAAATAATTATTCAGTGAATGCTACTGCTAATCTGAACTGACCTCCTAGAGATTCACGTATGTGCAATAAGAATTATACAAGCAATGCTCGATGAACGACTTGACTGTTAAAAAATAGTTAACTGATATACTTGATGTTAAAATAAAACTACATTCATCTCGTTTAAAAATTAATTCTATATATCCTATAATTTAATTGTCTCATACTAATTAAATATTGGTTCCAGCAATTATATTTCTTTAGCAGTGTTGTGTGTAATATAAGTAGATATTTGTAACTCACAAACAAGACTTACATACGTGCATAGTGAAGTTTACTTCGGGTTCGTGGTAGGGAACGACTTGTACTTATTACTTTTGTGTTGTAAATCATGAAATCTAACCGAGTGCGGCCGCGAACCTATTAACAATAAATTCAAACAAAACACGCCGAGAAAAAGGTTAGTCTTCTTATATAGCGGCTCCGCTTGCGTGTACTTGATTCACTATTATCGTCACTACTTATTCCTTATCTTACCTAACGTAATAAAATATATCCTATAATCTTGCCAGAGAACATATTATTATGAATGAATTTAAAAAAACACGTAAATCGAATAAGTAATTCGCACTAACACACAGACAGACAGACAGAGAGACGTTGTGTTTTATATATATTATATAGATTATTATTGTTGTACTTTTGTTCTTCTTTCTCGCATTTGGTTAATGTGGTTCCATGTTTGGCTGAGCGGCCCAAGGCGTGTCAGCATAAACGCTATTAACATTGTATGTTTTTTTGTATATTTGTGTTGAGTCCTAATTGTAAGTGTGGTGTGAATGTTGTTGGTGTAAGACCTGTGGATGATATGACGAGGGGGACAATGATGACTTTTTCTTGTTTCCATAGCCTTTTTATTTCTGTTGCAAGATCTGTGTATTTGGAGATTTTTTCTGTGTATTTCGTTTGGATGTTTGTGTCGTTGGGGACAGCTATGTCAATCAGATAGGTGACGTTTCCTTTTTTATACTGAAAAGTAATATCGGGTCTATTGGCGGAGACTGTTTTATCTGTATGGTTACTGATGTTCCAGTAGAGCTTGTAATCTTTATTTTTAAGTATGGATGTTAATGTGAATTTGTAGTAGAGATCTGTATTTTTTATGAGTTTGTATGTTGTGGCTAGTGCTTGGTGAACTACTTTTGCCGCTGAGTTATGCCGGGCTGTGTATTCCGTTCAGGCCAAAATTTTACATCCGCTTGTTATGTGTTCGATCGTTTCTTTATGCTGATGGCATTTCCTGCATCTATCTGTCTTCGCTAATAGTTGGGTCTTTGATAATATGCTTTTGGTAGTTTCTAGTTAATATGACTTTATTCTGGATGGCAAGTAAGAAGCCTTCTGTTTCAGGGAATAGCTGCCTATCTTGTAACCAAGTGCATGGGTGTTTTTTTTTATTTATGTGGTCTTGTTCTATGTGGTACCTATGTTTTCCGTGGAGTGCTTTTTCTGACCACGTTTTCATCTTTTCCTGTTGTGACTGTGTGTGTCTGCTAGGTGGTCTATCCAGGATAAGTCGAGAGGAATGTAGTTTTCGTCTGCTTTCACTGTTGCTCTGTTAAAGTTGGTTTGCTTGGTGTGAAAGAATTTCCTAAGTGCTTGTATTTGTTTTGTGTATAGTGATCTTATATAGATTATTATTATTAATATATAACCTGCCCAGAGAACATATTTATGAACTAAAAAAAAAACACGTAAATCGGATAATTGGTTCTCGAGTGATAAGCGCACTAACGGACAGACAGACAGACAGAAAGATGTTGCATTTTATATATATTACATTCTTTGCTACAAGATATTGTTCCATATTTAACGATTTAGGCAGCGTATTACAAGAGAGCGCGCTAGAGGCAAACTTTTTTCCTACTTGATTCACTAATATCGTCACTGCTTATTCCTTATGTTACCTAACGTAATAAAATATATCCTATAACCTGGTCAGAGAACATATGTGTGAATTAAAAAAAAAAAACGTAAATCGGATAAGTGGTTTTCGAGTAAGAAGCGCACTAACGGACAGAGAGACGTTGCATTATATATATATATATATATATATATATATATATATATATATATATATATATATATATATATGTATATATATATATATATATATATATATATATATATATATGTATATATATATATATATATATATATATATATATATATATATATATATATATTATAAATGTATATATAGAAAAATTAAAATGTTTGGACGATCGAGAACAAAGTCAATAACCGGTAAAGTGATTTAACCAGTATTTTCCTTGCAAAGAGGTAGTTATAAAATAAGCAGTGACTTGGACTTTATCACACTAAAAAATATCGACTAAGGGCAAGTCGAATTGATCAATGACTTCACAAAACACATCCTAAATCAGTTTTCAATAAAGTCTGTTTCTGATCTTTATTGGAAACTGATGACAGATTGAAATTTTTGTTTTTTTTTATATACCAGCTAAATTATCAAAGGTAATGTATTAGTGAAACTTTTCGTACAATCTACACCTTATAGCGGATATTTCGGTATTTTTTCAAAATTTCTTTATCAGTACTTTGCGAGATAGGGCTTTTCGGTCATGTTTTAAAAATAATACAAACAAAAATGTGCGCAAGTATTACATTATATATATTTTTAAACTCCTGGTATTTTTTTTTCACTTCCGATTTCACCCCCCAACTAACCCCTTAAGTCAAAATAGAACTTCCACAACTACACGGCTCTGATTGAGGTATCAATTAGTGCCAAATTTCAACTTAATATGTCAAATAGTTTCGGAGAAAATCGGGTGCCAAATACGAACGGATAGACAGACAGACAAATAGACACTGAAGTGAATTCAGACACAATATTAAAAATAATTTAATCCAAACACTACAAGTCGATATTTTAAATAATATGTGCCATATGGAATGAAAATAATTGCAAGTTGGGTAGAAAAAGGGACTTTTAGATTTCTCGAGCCAAAGAACCCTGAAAACGACATATAATACGATATATACGAAGCAACTCCTTTAATACCTTTCAACTCCTTATAAATTCGTTAACTATAACAACTAAAAAACGAGAAAAAAATTCTCATAATCTCTTTTTCGAAGAAACGAAGCTTTCCAACGGCAAGCCTTGGTTTGACCGAAAAAATGCAAAGAAGCAAGCCAAACATCCTGCCTACTGACAATGGTGTGAAAATCCACACACACCATAAATCGTAATACTTTTGTTCGTGCCCGGAACAGATGCAAAGGAATTATCGACGAAACCAAGGAGGCACACAATCAACGAATTAGAAACCAACTTCTCGCTTGTCCCAACAATTCCAGGTCCTTTTGGGCAGTCGCTAAGGCAGTTAGTCAAAATTTCACCAAATCCATCATACCCCCACTCACACGGCCAGATAATTCTATTGCAACGACACCCGTTGAGAAAGAGAACTTGTTGGCTGAACTCTTTGCTTCACATTCTACTGCACGATGGATGTAGCCCGCTTTATTCCTCCTAGAGCGGTGTATGTTAGAAATACTTCACATCGGTATGAGGTTCAGCTTGTTGCTCCGCATATAACGCTTTTTAAGCAAGTCTTTTATATGGAGAACATCATCCCTTTGGAATAATTTGCCCAGGACTGTCTTTCCCGTTGAGTACAATTTACGGCGATTCAAGAACAACGTGAATCATTTTTTTCGCACACATGTCGCTCCTGGAGCGGTTTAGGGACTTCCCTGCAGCACGTGTGCTAAACCCCATAAAAATAATAATAATAATAATAATATTAGAAATGTACAAAAAATTTTTGAAGGTGATTTTTTCCAAGAATACAGGGTCCATTATAAAAGTAATGCGCATTTTCTGGGAAAAATAGATTTATTGATCGTACCGGTACAAATGCTTAAAATTCTTCAAAATACTCTCCGCCAGCATAAATACACTGGCGGAGACGTGTCTGCCATGCCTGGAAGCCACCCTGAAACTCCTCGACGGGAATGTCTGTCAGGAACGTTGTAACATACTTTTGGATGTTTTCCACGGACTCCCAATGCTTTCCTTTCAGCTCTCTCTTCAGTCGGGGAAACAAAAAAAGTCGCACGGAGCCAAGTCGGGACTGTAAGGGGGTGGGGGTGTTGCTCCGGCCCCGTAAATTGGTAACGATGAAGGCCATGTGGCTGGGGGCATTGTCATGGTGGAGCCTGACCGTGTCTTTGATGTCAGCCCTCACGCGCGCTACCCTGCGTTCTAATCTCTTGAGCACCTGCAGGTAAAAGGATGAGTTGACAGTTTCTCCCTGCGGTACAAACTCAATATGGACGATTCCTCGGACGTCAAAAAAGACAATGAGCATCGTTTTGATGCGAGACTTGCTCATTCGCGCTTTCTTGGGGCGGGGGGATGATTTTGTGTGTCACTCGCTGCTCTGCCTTTTCGATTCTGGGTCGTACTCGAACTTCCAGGATTCGTCTCCGCTTACGACAGAGTTAAGAATCAAATCCAACAATTCTTGACAGCGCGAAACTCGAAGTTCTTTCTGGTCTTCCGTCAACACTTTCGGCACAAGCCTCGACCTTGCGCATTTGCAGATCCTCGGTCACTATCCTACGTACCGCAAATGTGGACATATTTAGGGTGTCAGCGACTTGCTGGATGCTCAATCAACGGTCGGAACGTAAAACTTCGCGCACACGATTCATGTTTTCGTCGGTTCTGGCCGTTGTTGGGCGTCCAGAACGAGGTTCGTCGGTCTTGTGCCATCTCGCGGACTGTGACCTTGAAATGCGGTCGCCCTTTAAGGCCTCTTGAAGCATCTGGAATGTTTCGGTTGCATTCTTTCCAAGTCGCACACAAAACTTGATTGCGTATAGCTGCTCAAACGAACGCTCCATCGCACCGTGTTACAAAGTCGAAAAACACACTTCACGCGGAGGCACGTCTTTCCACTGAGACTGCTCGGAGCAAGCTGGCGACCGGCTGCATTGGAATGGCAGACCCTCCACCACATTTCCCGACCCGATTTACCCCGCTGCGATGGATAGTCGCGTCACAATAAAATTATGCGCATTACTTTCATAATGGCCCATGTACAATACTTCCCTAGAAAGGGAACTAAATTTTTGTTCTAAATAAAAACAATCATGTTTGTGTTCTTGTGCAACAATCACTCTTTCCACATCCCCAAATTAATAATTAATTTTCTTTATTTCTTGAAAGAATTTACCGACCGTGGGTAAGGTAGCAAGAAATAAAATTTCCAATGAGTCAATATGCATTAAATTCTTTTCATCCATAAAATATGTATTAAAAACACTTATTGTCGCAACAAAAACACTGCCAATTAAATAGGATTAGAAATCTGTTGACTAAAAGTAAGAATATGCCGCCACTATCTTCCTAAAAAGTGGAGCATGTGAAGGAAAAAAAAATGGAAAATTAATTAGTGAAAAGGAAAAAGGTAGTACCGTTGGCTTGTTGCAATAAAGAAAGTGCGGGCGACATATCTTTTACTTTTAATTTGCAATCGTTAATTTACTTACTTCTCATTTAAGTGTCTACACACCTTTCCTTATTATACATTAGAATTACCTATATCGAATATTTTATCAAACATAGAAATATCAGAAATCGAAAACATATTATTACATGGTACATGGCTATTAACAAAGTCTTTGTTTTAAACGGCGCAGATAATAATCACCTAAATATTGTGAAATAACTTCTGTAAACTATAATTTTAAACCGAAATTCATGCTGCAACTATAATTAAGTAGGTACACGTAGAAGCAATAGGTATACATGAGAAAATAATAATATAAAAAATATGACTAAATTTGGAAGCCGGAATAAACATAGTTACATAACCTAAAATGCCTTGTTATTAAAGAACAACGAAACATTAGAGAGTGAAGTTGGGGTTACTATTGCTTAAATACGGAAGGTTTCAAAAAAATTGTACTCGGTAATCGAAGAAAATTATACACCAACCATAACGTAAAGCATCTTATCCTACATACCAGAAAGGCATAAACAATAATCTATAAAGTTTTTCCATTAGGTTATGTTAGGTTTGGAGTTCCTCCATTTAAAATCCTGAAGTGATGGAGCAAAACAAACAACGGCATCTTTTAGCGACCGAAATTAAATATACAGAATACAAATTTACAGCATATTACTTCTCACACCACAAAATTTGTGGGCCTGTGTTAGGTTAGGTTAGGTTAGGTTAGGTTTTGTTAAAAGTTAGGCCAGTTTATAGTTTATATACGGAATTTAACTTGTAAGCTCTAGGCTTGCATATTTTTTATCAATTAAGTTATTTTAGGTTTGAATTTTGATATTTATTTTGGTGATTTTACTTGTATAGCCTTGAAAATATATTTCTTTGATTCAGGCAAAAATTAAACTTGCTGGGTGGAAACGGACAACGGATTCGTTTTCAGCGACCCAAGATACGTATAGGACTCCTTGCTTGAGTAAAAAAAAAAATGCGATCTTTTGTTATTATTGTATGTTCCTCTGGTTGTGGTTATTAAGGTTTTTTTTTTCAGAATATTTAGCATATGGCACAGACTAGACACAAAGGATGAGTTACCTGAGAAAATCAAAAATAACTTAAGAAATGCATGGTGTTTGAGGCACATAAACGGTAAATCAATCCGAATTCAATATTGTTATTCGGGGAATAAGAACAAAATTACTTATCTAATAACCCGTAGAATGAAAGGTTTTTGGTCTGATGATGTTGCCTTTTTCAAAAAAAAAATCCATATGATTTTTTTAGGAAGTACTAGCTTTCAAACGATACGTGTCAAAATTTACGACTTTTCGACGATTAATTTACAAGTTACAGTGGTTTTAGTGACGCTACTTTTAATATTTTTAAAACAATGGGAAAAATCGGATTTCGTGTGTTGATTAAACACTGTTTTTTTGATGGGAAAAAATACCGTTCAAGCAAAGCAATGGCTTGATAAGTGTTACGAGGACCCTGCCCTGCACTCATCATTTACTGGTATGCTGCATTTAAACGCGGTGATGTTGAACGCTCTGGACGCCCAAACGAGGTGGTTACACCGGAAAACATAAAAAAAATCCACAAAATTGTTTTGGATGACCGTAAAGTGAAATTGCGTGACATAGCTGACACCCTAAAGATATCGAGAGAACGTGCTGGTCATATTTTGCATGAACATTTGGGCATGAGAAAGCTCTGTGCGGGTATCGCGTTTCCTCACAGTAGAGCAAAAACCACAACGTATTGATGATTCTGAGCTCTGTTTGGACCTGTTTAAGCCCAATAAAAAGGATTTTTTCATGCGATATGTGACAATGGATGAAACATGGATCCACCACTACACAACGGAATCAAATCGGCAGTCAGCTGAGTGGACAGCAGCCGAAGCGATCAAAGACACAACAGTCGGCTGGAAATGTTCTGGCCTCTGTATTTTGGGATGCACATGGAGAAATTCTCACGACTATACTGAGAAGGGAAAAAAAAAAACCATCAATAGCGAATATTATTTAACGTTATTGGTGCGTTTGAAGGCAGAAATCGCAAACAAACGGCCCCAAATGAACAAAAAAAAGTGCTTCTTCATCAAGACAATGCACCGTATGACAAGTCAATGGTTACGATGGCAAAATTGCATGAATTAAAGTTCGAATTGCTTCCTCATCCACCGTATTCTCCAGATTTGGCCCCCAGCGACTATTATCTATTCGCAGACTTCAAAAAAACTGATTGTGTCGCTCTTGAAGGAGACTACATTGAAGAATAAAGTCGAATTTTGCAAAAAAATGTGTTTTAAGTAGCTAGACGAAAAACTTTTCAGCCTACGTGTTACTGTTTTTTCTAATGCCCCCTGGAGGTTTTCAACCTTCCTTTTGTAAACCTCTTTATTAGCTAAATACTATTGTAACAACACCAGTTGAGATAGCCAACTTGTTACCTGAACTCTTTGCTTCACATTTTACTGTCGATTTCCAAGGAAAAAACCACCAAGTATTACCATAGTGCAGTCAAGAATGCTCGATATTGTCTTCACACAGCATATCATAAAACGTATTTTAATGAAGCTAGACACCAAAAAGGCTTCTGGCCCTGATGAAATACCTACCATAATACTCAAAAAAGCCCGAGTGAACTAACACCAGTTTTCTGTAGACTTTTCAACCTATCCTTCTTGCTGTAAATGCGCTACAGTTGAGCCGACACCAAGAAAAGGCAAGAAGACCTCGCCAACCAACTACCGACTAGTGGCACTGCTTTCAATAATGTCAAAACTTATGGAAAAGGCTATCAATCAATTAGCATCTTCTAAAATATATAGAAGTTTTCAATATTAACAGCGATCATCAATCATCATCAGCAAGGCATTCTTCAAGATTATAAGAAAACATCGCAGCTACACAGTTCGGATTTCGAAATGCCCTTGGCACAAGAGAAGCGCTCTTCAGCTTACAGGTTCTAATTCAGCTCTGTAGAGACAGGAGTATCCGTGTTCCATAGATTATACTAAAGCTTTCGATAACGTTAAGCACGATCAACTGCTAGAAATACTCCATCAGATCTGAATCGATTCCAGAGACATCCGGAATCCGAGGGACAGTCGGTTAGAGTGAAAGTAGGGTCTGCATTAACTAAGAATATTTATATCAAGAAAGGTGTGCGCCAGGGTTGCATTTTGTCTCCCCTCCTCTTTAACGTCTACTCCGAAGGAGTATTCAAGACAGCGCTAGAAGAAAGTACTGAAGGCATAAAAATAAATGGAGAAACACTTAATAATGTAAGATATGCTGACGATACAGTAGTACTCGCTAACAGCATAGATGAGCTAAATAGTCTGATGGAAAAGTTACAAAGAACAAGTGAAGATTATGGACTAAGTCTAAACCTCGCGACAACCAAATGGATGCTTATAAGTAAAAAATCAACAACCAGCAAGACAATTAGAACTAAACAACTAGAGAATTGAACACGTAGAATCTTGCACCTATTTGGGAACAAGAATTAATTCAGGATGGGACCTGGTAACAGAAATACGTGTGAGAATAGAAAGAGCGAGAGCATCGTTTAATAATAATAGAGCAAATTTATCTTCGTAGGATCGGTAAGGAAAGAGAGATGGAAACAACTATTAAAAGAAGAAAGCTGGAATACCTCGGACATCTTTTGAGGCATAGTAAATGTCGGATACTTCAGTTAATAATCCAAGGAAAGATAAACAGCAGAAAGGGAACCGGGAGAAAAATACACTCTTGGCTCCTCTGCACCTCTGGTTCGGGCTGTCATCTGCCCAACTGTTTAGATCTGCCGCAAATAAAATCAGAATAGCCATGTTAATAGCCAACGTTCGCCACGGACAAGGCACGTGAAGAAGAAAAAGATCAATATGGCTTTCGTAAGCAAAGATCAACAGATCTTCTAAATTACGTAACACATGTTCGGAACAACGCAATTGAATACTCTGAAAAATCATTACACTTGGAATTTCCCAGGCATTCGACCATGTTTGGCTTGGCGAATTGTTGACTAAGCTACGCTCTTATGATATGTCAGAAAAGTTTTGTTTATGGCTCTCGTATTTCCTCAGCAAGCATTCTTTGACGTTGCTGAACCCGACATACTTTTGTCGGGACACTCTAATTCTTGTAGCATCGTCACTTCATTCGCGGAGCGTTAATTTGGGAGCAAATATGTCTTGACATGAACATGTTGCATGAATAGCAAAGAGAGCATTCACAACAACTGTACAGGGTGGTCCAAATTGGACACTTTTAAAGGTAAATCCCTTTATCTAACGGAGATAGACGAAAACTGATGTTTGTGTCTGAGGCCCAATATTTATGATAAACTCAATGGTGAAAACCGCATATCGATATCTAGTACCGTTTCAGATATACAGGGTGTTTTTCAAAACATTACAAGCATTTTGGAAAAAATGCTTGTAATTCTTTTCCTATTGAAAATTTTTGATTTCTGTAAAAACATTCTCAAAGCACTTTTTTACGTGGATTTCAACAGTGTAAGTTAAATTTTTTTACAACTAATATTTTAATAGTTATTAACGCAAAAATATATTTTTTAAATGGGATACCGTGTATATTTTTCCTTATCCGAATAGAGCTTTAAATTACCATTCTACGAGCACTTTATGTTTCGCTTAAATCTACTTCAAAATATAAAGGTTTTCAGTTTTCAATGCACATTTTGTGAAGTAGGCTTTGGACGGAGCGGTCATATGGTTTAATTTAATTGTTTACTTGTAGTTGTCAAATTTTATTCAGGATCAGTTATTGAATTGTCAAATAAATCGCAATGAAGTTTAAAAATTATGAAAAATGAGTGATAGTGTGTTTCATACAAACCGGAGAAAATTCGGACGGGGCAAGTAATTTGTACCACGAACGGTATCCAGATAGGCGTCAACCCTTCAAGGATAGATTCGCTCGATTGCGACATAACGTAGTTAATAGTGGCCAGTTTGAAAAGAAACGACCCAAAAATTATGCATCAAACAGGGATAAGGAGTTAGAAGAAATAGTAGTTTTAGGAACTATCGGAAATAATCCCAACACTTCAACCCGACAGTTAAAAGAATCCACTGGACTACCAAGAATTAACGTAAGTCGTACTTTCAAGAAGCACAAATTCAGGCCATATAGGACAAGAAAAGTTCATCACCTTAGAGATGGAGATTTTCAACGACGTATGGATTTTTGCCAATGGTTTCTGGAGAATTGTAACCATGTTCCGAATTTTTCATTAAATTGCATTTGGACAGACGAAGCTTATGTAAGCAATGCAAGTATTTTTAACCGTTACAATTCTTATACGTGGGCACAAGAAAATCCTCATTTAGTTGTGGAGCAAAGAAACCAAGGCAGATTTGAATTTAATGTGTTGGCAGGAATTTTTAGAGGCAAGGTTATAGGTCCATTAATTTACGAAGGAACACTCACCTCTAAGAGATATTTAGAAATTTTAATGCAGCAAATAGAACCTCTTGTTGGTGAACTGCCGCTAATGGACCTTAGAAATATATTTTTTCAACACTACGGGGCACACCGTCATAACGCTGCAGTTATCAGTAATTTTTTATAGGCCAATTTCCGGATTTAACACCCATGGACTTCTATCTCTGGAGAAGATTGAAAGACCTAATTTTTAAATCACCGACAAACACCAGGCAAGAGTTAGAAGTCGCAGTGCTACAAAGTTTTGCAGCTCTCATTCCTCTTGAACTAATCAACTCGGTAAGAAGTGTCCAGAAAAGGTGCCGCCTATGTGTAAATGAAACTGGTCGACATTTTGAACATCTCTTATAGAAAATTGTTTTGTTTTAGTTTGCTCTACTCGGAATAAATTGTTTTATTGTTGTTTTGTTTTATTTTCTACATAGTTCAAAGTACTACAGCATTTAGTAAAATTTCATTGTAGTTATGACTCTTAGAGTTACTTCTGGGAATTTTTTTTCGATTTGACTGCTATCGGTAAACAATTGATATTGCCGCTCCGTCCAAAGCCTACTTTACAAAATATGCCTTTAAAACTTGCGCAAAAACTGAAAACCTTTATTTTTAGATTTAAGATTTAAGCAAAATATAAAGTGTGTTATATTTCTAGATTGGTAATTTAAAGGTCTATTCGGATAAAGAAAAATATACAGGGTATCCCATTTAAAAAATATATTTTTGCGTTAATAAAACTATTCAAATATTAGTTGTAAAGAAATGTAACTTACACTGTTGAAATACACGTGAAAAAAAAACAAAAGTGCTTTGAGAATGTTTTTACAGAAACAAAAAAATTTCAATAGGAAAAGAATTACAAACATTTTATCAAAACGCAGATTTTTGAAAGATACCCTGTATATCTGAAACGGTACTAGATATCGATATACGCTTTTCACCATTGAGTTTATCATAAAAATTGAGCTTCAGACACCGACATCAGTTTTCACCTATCTCCTTTAGATAAAGGGGTTTACCTTTAGAAATGTCCAATTTGGACCACCCTGTACATTCTGTACAAAGTTCAAATTCGACCAACGATGGAGTACTTATACATATGTTCTGATATCAATTATTCGTAATAAATAAGTACTTCCAACAAGGTGCTCGTAGAATTATTCCCTATAAGTTAATACAATTCAGAACTGGTCAGACTGCCTATAGGTCTTGTCTGCATATGGGAGTAACGATATCGAACGATGATCAAAAGAATTTTCGTTGGAATTATGGGAATTGGCGAGGCGAAGAAAAGTGAAAGTTTTTCGTGTGAAAAATCGTATATGTTGCACTTTTTATGTGAATTATGTAAGAAAATTATTTTAATTCTGTTAAAGAAAATTATACATAATTATTGCTTATAGCGTAATGTATTTTATATTTATGGCTTTTATAAGGAAGGCGAAAAATAATACAATTTAATATTTATGGTTATGCATATATGTATGTAGGTAGACATCTGAATGCCTAAGTTTTTACTAACAGTTAGTAAAAATGTTTATTTTATTTTATGGACTTAGCACACATGCTGCAGGGGAATCCCTAAAGTGCTACAGGAGCGACATGTGTGTGAAAAAAGCGATTCACGTTGGTCTTGAATCGCTGTAAATTGTCTGAGCAATTTTTTTCTGAAAATAGAAGAATCCTAGTACTGTAAATTCGGCAGTGGGGGGTTCTTAAGTTTACAGTTTACTGCTACATCTATATAGACTCAAAGTGGCGGATTCAATAACGCAGATCATAAATTTAATAATTTCTTATCTCAACAGATTTTAACCAAAAGTGGTAATGGAAATTTTTGATGTCTCAAATGACTAATATATTATATATTTGCATACATTCAAAATGACAAAATTTAATATAGTGGACTAAAAATTTAATATTTTTTGATTTTGACAAAAATTGATATTAAAGTACTGTTTAGGTCATAAATTAAGAATATATGATTCATTTGTATAAATTCAAAATGTTAAATCCAGTATGGCAGAGTCCTGGGCAAATTATTCCAAAGGAACGAAGTTCTCCATATAAAAGACTGCTTTAAAATGGTTGTACGAAGAGTAACAAGCTCAGCTTCATACGGACGTGAACTATTACTGCGACGTGTATTTCTAGCATGCACCGCTTTGGGAGGAATTAAGTGGGCTACATCCATCGAATAGTTTCCATAAAAATACTTATAGAATTAACACAAATCGCCAAACGTTCTTCGATGTTTCAATGAATCAAGGTTGCTGGCCAGTCCCAGGTCTCCAATAAGGCGAACAACTCTCTTCTGAATAGAATCCAACAGATGCAGTGTATGTTTGGAAGCAAGCCCCAAACATGGGAGCAGTATTCCATAGTTGGTCGCATTTGAGCTTTGTACAGGATTAACAGTTGTTGGAGAGTGTAAAGCTTTCTAGTTCGAAATAATATTCCCAGCTTTTAAGAAGCTCCTCCAATGAGAATACCAATATTCTTCAGACTTCAATCTCAGCTTTGAACAACTGGATCAAAGCCAATGGTTTAACTCTTTCTCCATCCAATTCAAGCATCATTCACTTTTGCAAAGTAAGAAGTTTCCCAAAGATCAACCCACTGAATGTCAATAATAAATCCATCCCAATCTCCTCATCCACTAGAATCTTGGGCTTAACATTTGACAATAAATTAAACTGACCTACTCATATCAAACAACTCAAGTCCAGTACAAACAAAGACATAATTGTTCTTAGAGCCATTACCATCACGAAATGGGGTGCTGACTTTCCTTCACTGAGAAATATTTACAAATCCCTAATCCTCTCCACACTCAGATATGGAGATTTCATTTATGACCCCGCCAGCCTTAGTACTAAGAGACCTCTTAACACAATCCAAAATAATGTACTGAGAATAATGACTGGAGCCTTCAGAACAACTCCAATTCCCAGCCTCGAATGTCTAGCCTCGATCCCTCCTTTATACCTAGGCAGACAAATATTACACTTGACTCACACAAAGAAAGCATCTAAAAGCATCTCTAAATCTAACCAACGTGCATCAATCCAATCTAACATTCCCGCCCAAGTCCATCCCTGACCGAATCAACAAATACCTCACATTACACAATATCTTACTTCCCATTTTCAACTACCCGTTCTGCCTCTCTTTTCCTCCATGGCTCTCCCCAAACCCCTCAGTTGATTTCTCTCTACACGTTCCAAATATAAAAAACCTCAGTCAGACTGAAATAAAACAAATTTTCCTGGAGAGATTACACACTCACTACCCCAACTTTACAATTATTTATACGGATGGCTTTAAAACGGAAAATGGAGTTGGAGCTGCCATAATTCTCAAAAATGTCTCAAAATCCTTCAACGTCTCATAGCATGACACAGTATATACTGCTGAACTTCTAGCAATCAAGGAGGCAACCAAACTTGCCATTACAAACAGAAAAGGAAACAAATTCCTGATAGTTTCCGCCTCATTAAGTGCATTAAACTACTTATCCTTTACTAACTCCAATCAATCATTCCTAAGACAGCGCTTAGATCTTCAGCACATAGCCAAAATAAGAAATAAAAAAAATTGCATACATGTGGATTCCAGGACACAGCGGCATAAAGGACAATGACAAGACTGACCAAGAAGCCAAAAAAACCACAACAAATGGCTTCCTAAGAACTGAAGAAAACCATCCCAAAGACTTCCAAAAGGTTCTAATCAACATTAACAGAGAACTATTCCAACTGAAATGGGATTTAGAAGACGATAGAAGCAAACTCTGGAAAACCAAATCAGTTGTAAATTCCCTTCTCCACTATCAGAATTTAACAAGATCCGAAAACGTCACCTTGAGAAGATTAGCAGCAGGACATTCATTTCATACTCATTCCTATCTGCTAAAAGGTCCGATCGGCCCAGTCGTAGCTCCCCCTATCCATCAAGCACATCTTTGAAGCTGAACATTCAGTCAATATCAGATTAAAACACAACATTCTCTCTACCCTCATCAAAATAACAACTCTTTTCAATTGAATAAAGAGAATGTATCCAATTATCTCAAAGAATTAGAAATCATAAATATAAATAAACGCTGGGCGCCAACTGGTCAAAAACGTCGACGCGCCTAATCACCCTAAAATCATCATGATCATCTTTGCCTGCAACATGTTCATGCCAAGACATATTTGCTTCCAAATTAATGCCCAGCAAATCGAGTGACGATGTTAGAGAAATGGAGTGCTCCAACATAACTATGATGGGTTCAGCAACGTTAACTTTTTTAGAAAAAAACTGCTACCTAGGTTTTTGTAGCCTTAAATTCTACATGGTTAATATCACCCCAAGACAGAATTTCTTCCAGGTCTTTGTTAAGTTGAATGACCTCCTGCTGTCTGTGGATATTTGCATGACCAGTTCGAGCGTTCAAGGTGAATGATGAGATAAGCATACTGTCATCTGCAAAGCTGTAGGTGTTTTGCTTGGAAATCAATAGTAGAATGTGAAGCAAAGAGTTCAGCCAACAAGTTTGCTTTCTCAACAGGTGTTATTGCAATAGAATTATCTGGCCGTTTGAGTGGTGGTATAGTGGATTTGGTGAAATTTTGGCTAACTGCCTTCGCGACTGAACAAAAGGACCTGGAATAGTTGTTTCTAATTCGTTGATTGTGTGCCTCCTTGGTTTCGTCGATAATTTTTTTGCATCTGTTCCGGGCACGAACAAAGATGTTACGATTTACGACGTTATGATTTTCACGCCATTGTCGGCAGGCAAGATGTTTAGAAGCATACATCAATATCTCAATCCTGGCTGTAATTACGAACAATTTTTAGTCCACTTTGCCACTGATGTCTTAATACAATACATACGATGGTGTATTTTTCTTAGTTATTTACCTAGTCACGAAAATTAGATCATACAAAAAATTACTTGGTTATCAAAGTACTGTGGCTATTCTAAGTTTGACGAAATTTTATACGAATGTAATTTTTACGATTTTCTTTTCTTGCAAAAGGCTTGTTAAGGATTTACTGCTGTCAGATCGACGAATGAAGATTTCAATAACCTAGAGTATCCGTTTTTCAAGATTGTGCATGAAGATTTAAGAATGAAAAAAGGTCCTGTATAATGGATCTAAAACTCCTTACTTACACCAGAGTAGAAACAAGCGAAGGAAGAGATTGTTCAAGAACATTTCGCCGGTATAGAGAACGATCAGCGTTCATTTCGCGAATTGTCACATGAGATGAGATGGGTGTTCTTTTGGGATTATGAAACCTGCTTATGGAATATATAAAAAAAAGGGTCTACAATTAATGAAGAGGGGGATCCCTTGAAAAATCGCGCTGCCACCGATGAGTGTTGGCTGTGGTCCAACTACTCTGTCGGCTATGGCTGTAATCAGCCTGCGAGCGATGGAGTACTAGGTATGCGTTTCAAATTTAGTACAATTAGTTATATCTTACCATTATGTTCCGTAAGTATCGGAATAAAGTACTAGAAATTCTGTTCTCTTGTTTGCCCCCCTCGCCCGCCGTGACAAGAAAATTGTCATTCTAGGTTAAGTTTAAATTAGTCCTAATTTAAATCATTGTTACGTCCTAGTTTAAGTTAGCGTAAGTCTTAGTCTAAGGTAGTTTTAGTCTTAGTTCTAAGTCCTAGCTTAGGAAACTCATGTATACACCAAACACACTTTCCTAGGTTAAGTTAGTATAGAATTCCTATTATAAGAACTTAGGTTAAGATAGAATAAATATACATTTATTATCTGAAATTTTTTATACTTTCAAAATTGTGACAAAGAGTCTCGGCCTATCTTGATTTCCAATAAAGACAGCGATACTCTTGTTTGTCGATCCTAGCCCTACTGATGAGCCGTGATACGGTGAAACGCGTCTCGGGATGGATTAACAAATCAGTGACCAGTGGGTAGACTGCTGAAATATGGACTTGGTTTGTTTTCAGGTGTTTTACATTAACCATTAATAAAGATGTTTACAGAAGGAGGATCTAAAACCTCATGCAAGTTATTAAAGAAAAACGTCCTAATTCATGAAGAACCAAATCTTTACTTCTGCACAACTGTGAGGTGCAAAAGGCTAGCATAGTTCAACTTTAACTTATTACCGAAAGCTGTGGATTCACCGAATTACAACATCGACCTCATGGCCTTGATTGAACGCAACGCGACTTTTTTTGTGTTGAAATATCTGAAGAAGAGCCGAAAATTCTTCTCAGACAATGAGTTGAAAACCGCCGTAGAGTCATTTTTTGAGACGCAGACAAAAGATTTTTTTAGATGGAATATAACAACTCGAGAAATACTGGACCATTAGTGTAGACGGTAGTTATATAGAAAATTTCTTTAAACCTCTACGAGTTTTTATTATAGTTATGCAGATAAATTTAAGAAAAAAACATATTATATATACTACTATGTATATAATTACTGTTAGTTCAGGTTTAATGTTTTGTCACTAATATAAGTATAAGTTCACTGCATTTGGTCGATATTTCAGATATTAATGAACTAATTTAATTAAATATATATATTTTTTTTTTTTTTTGGGTCTAGCACACGTGCTACAGGGAAGTCCCTAAAGCGCTACAGGAGCGACACGTGTGAGGAGAAAGCGATTCACGTTGTTCTTGAATCGCTGTAGATTGTACTCGATGGGAAACACAGTCCTGGGTAAACCATTCCAAAGGTATGATGTTCTCCATATAAAAGACTGCTTGAAAAGCGTTGTACGAGGAGTAACAAGCTGAACCTCATACGGATGTGAAGCATTAGCGCGACGTGTACTTCTAATATGCACTGCTCTGGGAGGAATTAAACGGGCCACATCTTTCGAACACTTTCCATGAAAGTACTTGTAGAATAGGCTCAAGTCGCCAACCGTTCTTCGATGCTCCAGCGAATCAAGGCCGTCGGTCAGTTCCGGGTGTCCAATCAGACGAACAGCTCTTCTCTGGATAGAATCCAACAAATGCAGTGTATGTTTGGGAGCGGAGCTCCAAACATGGGAGCAGTATTCCATAGTTGGTCGAATTTGAGCTTTGTAAAGAATTAACAGTTGTTGTGGAGTCCCCATAACACTTTTCAAGCCATTGCTTCGCTTGAACGGTATTTTTTCCCATCAAGAAGCAGTGTAAAATTAAAACGCGAAATTGTTTTTGATCCATTGTTTTGAAAAATAACAAAAGTAGCGTCACTCTTAGCACAATAACTCACAAACTAATGAATAGAATATCATGAAATTTTAACAGCTGTCTTTTGAAGGTTAGTATTACCTGAAAAAAAGGTGACTGCAATAAAACTAGCGCCATCTATGTGTTAGGCCCGGGACTTTTCAGCCCATGTGTTATGTCGGGTTCTGCAACGTTAACTTTTTTAGAAAAAAACTGCCGCCTGGGTTTTTGTAGCGTTAAATTCCACTTGGTTACTGTCACCCCAAGATAGAATTTCTTCGAGGTCTTTGTTAGGTTGAATGACTTCCTGCTGTCTGCGGATATTCGTCTGAGTAGTCGATGTCCGAGCGTTCAAAGTGAATGAAGAGATAAGTGTACTGTCATCTGCAAAGCTGTAGATTGGATTCTCGGTCTTTTCCAGCAGATCGTTAATATAGATGAGGAAGAGAGTAGGAGACAGTATGGAACCTTGGGGCACACCGGCGTTGATAGTGAAGGTGTTAGAAAGAAATCCGTCAACTGCCACTCGTAAAGAACGCTCTCTGAGGAAACATGAGAGCCACAAACAGAACTTTTCCTACATACCATAAGAACGTAGCTTAGCCAACAGCCCATCGTGCCAAACACGATCAAATGCCTTGGATATGTCAAGAGCAACCGCTCGAGATTCTCCAAAGTGTTCAATTGCGTTGTTCCAAACATGTGTTACATAAGTCAGAAGATCTCCTGTTGATCTATTTTTACGAAAGCCATATTGGTGATCACTAATAATGTTGAATCCTTCAAGATATTTTAGAAGATGCTGATTGATAGCCTTTTCCATGACTTTCGATATTATTGAGAGTAGTGCGATTGGTCGGTAGTTATTTGGCAAGGTCTTCTTGCCTTTTTTAGGTATCGGCTGAACTGTGGCACATTTCCAGCAGGAAGGAAATATTCCCTTTCTGTAGGATAAGTTGAAAAGTCTACAGAAAACTGGTGTTAGTTCCCTCGCACAGTTCTTGAGAACTATGGCAGGTATTCCGTCAGCGCCTGAAGCCTTTTTGGTGTCTAGCTTCATCAAAATACGTTTTATGATACGCTGTCTGAAGACAATATCGGGCATCCTTGACTGCACTATGGGAAATAGTAATAGCTAAAAATCTGGCAAGATCTAGTCATCCCAGTCACTTTGTTGATGCTATTCTGTCGCCTTAGTAGGAGCCATCCTTGATTTCTTTTAATCCCCTCGTTTCTTTGCCTTGTCCTTTCCATTCTGGCAATATATCTTGCCCATTTACATTTTGCCTTTAGTACTATGTATTTTTGATATCTTTCATTTTGGTATTTTGTCTAAGCCACTCTATAGATTTTTTGTCTTTTAGGGTAACATTTGGAATTTCTTCCTACACGTGATGTTTTACTAGTTCACATTCAGATGACATTACTTTTTAGAAATAATATTTCAAGGAATGTTGTTTTATTTATTAGTATAATAACAAATAATATACTTTTAAATATTTTAAAATTAAACTTCATTATAGGACACATTTTATTATTGCTTGAATTATTAATTACTACCGTAACATTTTTTTTACTTGATTTAACATGGAGATTATTATTAAAAAAAATTAAGCGTTAATAAATATCTAACTGTTCAATTACAACAGTTTGTATATCATACCACCTGACTACTGAAGAAATTTCGTAACTTTCCGTAGTGAGTGATTTATTGCTTACTACCCATTACATTTCCCTCTTTTTATCCTTCATTATTTACTTCAATTTAATTAACTAAGAGTGACAGTTAATGTTTAGTAATTAGTAATAGTACTAGTAATTAACAATTAGTACAGTTAATTAGCTGTTTTTGTAATTGATTCAGTTGGGCTGCAAATCTTAAACGTAACATTTAGTAATGGTTCTAATTGTTCTTTCCGTTAGAATGTTCACGTCTTTTCTTCCTATTATTCCTTAATAAACGAAATTCACTACTGAGTAATACACTTTCATTCTGTAAATTTATTCTGAACAATACGATTACAGGTACAGTCTTCTAATAATTTAAGCGACTGTTTATCCTGTAGCTGTTACATATATCTCCATCTAGCGTTCATCATTCATGAGTGGTCATACACCTGCACCATTTCCCTTCATCTTTTTCTGTTTTGTGTTACATTCGTCCATCCTTTCCCTATCTTAGTATAAGTAGTTCTGCATTTTTTTTTCACCCCATGTTTTCCACTTTGTCCATCTTCATTTTGTCTTTAGTATTGTATTTTGATAGTATACATTTTCGTGTGCTCTCTAATTGATTTTATAGACTTTTGTCCTTTAGCTTAATATTTATGTTAGGATTGCTCTTGCTATGGGGAATTGGGTGGTGTGCATTTTATTGTTTTTTTTTGCCCACGTTTTAGCCCCATATTGTCGAACTAAAATAACACATTGATTTAATATTTTTGTTTCCATGTATGCCCTAAATGAATTATATTTTTGTTTTGTAATATATGTTTTAATCTCCCAAAAACTCCCCATGCGTGTACTATTTGCCTATTTAAATCTATCCTCCTTCTTAGCATTTATTGTATTGGGAAGATAACTTCATTATTTCCTCCGATTCTTCTTTCATTTCTCTTATCATTTCTTGCAGTGCCAACCGATCTTCTGCAATAATGACCCAGATGGTTTCTAAATCATTGTGTATTTAATGTGTGACTCTCAATGTTTATATTCTGGTTCAGTCAGTGTACTACTTCGAAATATACACTCGATTTACGGAGTAAAAAGCTTCGGAGATATAGAGTGTGCCCACCTCCTTCAAATTTAATTTTGTCTACTTCTAAATATAATTTCCCTCTACAAATTGCTTGCTTATATATGTTATGTCAGCGATGATTTTGATATATTTTTAATATACACGGCAATCCTGGAACATATTTGTAATTGTTTCTATTCAATTTGAGCCAAATGGCTAGAGTGTTACATGGTATCTGAAGCCTGCTTGTTTATTGTTTTGATATAAATCTAATTGCTTGTTAGTCTTGTAGCTATTTTCATAAATAACTTTAATTTTATTTAATTCAGCGTATTCGACAGTACCTTTTTTTGCCTTGACTCGTCAGCTCTCTTTTTTTTTCCATTAGATTTTTATTTATTAATTTTAGTGAGTCTTCTTTTCTAATTTTACTATCCTAATATAGTATTTATCACGTAAAAATTAAGCTCCTTCTACTGGCCCGTTTCGTTATCAAGTAACATTTCGTCAACTACTACCTTCTGTGGTGTGTGTGTGAATATATACTCAATCGTGGAGACAAACTGAGACAGATAACCAAGCCTCCGCATATTTACATTAAAACACGATCGATGATATAACGTGCCTTCAAAACTGGTTGGCGGTTTCGTCTACTTACCAATCGGTGCAAAGTATAGTGTTGCCAAACTTCCAAAATTTAGAAAAATTCTTGTTTAACCTCTCTAAGTGTAGAGTTTTCGCTAATTGAGAATAAGGTTAATAATTTATTTGTAGTTAAGGAGTTAAGTGGAAATCTTCTTTTAAATTTGTGTTTATATATATACATATACATATATATATATATATATATATATATATATATATATATATATATATATATATATATATATATATATATATATATATATATACAGCCTTGGCCAAAAGTATTAGGCACCCCCAATAAACACGTGAAACTCATAAAATATTAAAAAAAACTAATTGTTTTAACAATGCTACAGGCGGCGCTGTCAAAAGCCAACTTAAACAATAGACAATCTCTTTTACAGGTCCATAAAACACCTGGCCTACATAACTGCGATAATAAGGTTTTTTGAAAAATATTTTTAATGTTTTATCAGCCTCTTTTTACTACTTGTAGTGTCAAGAAGCTTCCGTGCGTGTTTTATTTGTGAACTGGACATTCTTATATTTGAGAAATGCCTAAGAAAAGTGAGCTTGGTATCGAAAAACGAATTAAAATTCAAACCCAAGTCCCAAGTAGAAATAGCCAAGTTAGTGAAATGTTCTCGGTGTGCAGTGCAATGTAGTATTAAAAGGTTTGTGGAGACTGGCTCCCATGCCAACAAAATGAGAACGGGCAGAAAACGTAGGACTAATGAGCGATAGGACAGAAAACTCATTCGCGAGTCTATTAAAAATCGAAAAAAAAACATCATCTGAGCTCGCTGTAACTCTGTCGGAAGAGATTGGGATGCCGATTAGTTCTCGAATGGCAAAGAGAAGACTGACAGATGCTGGATTAAGGGGGTGCAAAGCTAGAAAGAAGCCTTGGCTTTCAGAGACCAATAGGAAGAAACGCTTAAAGTGGGCTCAGAAGCACCAACATTTTAGCGAAGAGGATTGGTCTAATGTTGTATGGTCCGACGAATCCAACTTTGAGGTAAGTTTTTTACATGATTTATTTTAACAAATAACTACATACAATTACTCTTGATTTAACCCGTTTTAGTCAGAATAATAACTAATTTTTTAATTGAGTATTTTTTCTATTCTTACAGCTATTCGGAACGTCAGGTGTGACATTCGTGAGGCGGCGTGTCGGCGAGGAATACCATCCAGATTGAGTGGTACTTACTGTAAAACACGGAGGAGGCAGCATTATGATCTGGGGCTGCATGGCTGCTAAAGGTGTCGGCGAAATGTTCGTTTGTAAAGGCCGCATGAACAGCCAAAAGTAAATGTACTAGAAACTGTACGGATGCCTTCGCTAATGCGCATTTTTGGCGACACTAATTTAGACGACATCAAATTCCAGCAAGATAATGCACCTTGTCATAAATCAGCGGCTACGATGCGCTGGTTTAGAGACAATAACATTGTCTTGTTGGATTGGCTGGCGCAGTCTCCTATCGAGCATCTTTGGGGTATTTTGAAGCGCAAGATACGGGAACATAGCATTATATCAAAAGCAGCGCTAAAAAGCGCTTTGATGGATGAGTGGGATGCCATAAGTACAACTGAATGTACTAGGCTTGTACGCAGCATGCCCCAAAGAATTGCTGCAGTAATTAAAGCTAAGGGCGGACACACCAAATATTAATTTATTTCATAATTTTACCTCAATATACGAATTTACACAACATACGAATTTAACTTTTTACCCTGAAATACAAGAAATAAAGTAAATTGTAGGGTGCCTAATACTTTTGGCCAAGGCTGTATATATATATATATATATATATATATATATATATATATATATATATATATATATATATATATATATATATATATATATCTATATCTATATATATATATATATATATATATATATATATATATATATATAGATATATATAGATATATATATATATATATATATATATATATATATATATATATATATATATGTATATGTATATAACCATATAGAACCAGCTATTAAATCAATTAAATATGAGACGCGAAACCACTGCGGTAACCAAGGCGGTTGTACTACAAAACAACAGACGCCATTCGGTTTTCTTTATAGTATTCTATGAAAGTAATCCTCTGTTTTCTTCTAGTCCTTACCGCATTCATTGAAATTTTCAATAGATGATTGAATTAGCGGAAAACGATTCAATGAACGACATGGTTTGTCTAGTGTAGAAAATGTCTTTGCGGAAAACCATAGTTTTTTACAAATTGCCGACAATAACCTTAGCAGAATCGCGGTCTTCTGACCTTGACCTCAGCGGTAATGCATGACATCGATTTTCAAAGTTCCTTCAACATCCAATTTGTATAAACAGGAAATTAGAGAATCAACCAAAGTTCGCCAACACCCTAAGAACTTTAATAAATAGCGTAGGGTTTGATCTGCAAAGCTCGTCATTATGCAGGATCATTCAGTGTATTCAAGTAAATGTCGAAACGTAAACATCCATAAAGATGTCTCAAGGAATCGTAGGTGCAATATCAAAAAGTCACTCCAATTTAGCACGGCCTAACTCCTAGAACCACGATTTCTTACATCGCAGCATTAAGAAAATACGATCTTTATTGGAGTGGAAAGGAATAAGATAATTTTATAGTTCGGAACAAAAGTAACTTATGAGAATTTAGACAATTAATTTTATTAAAGTTATAAATTTTATATAGAGAAAGGTGTGTAGGAAGAAATAAATTCAAAACAATAAATATTGCATCGAGGAACTCCTTCGGACAATAGATGCCTATCAATTTATTCCACGGTTGTACCCACCCCGGTGATATATAAACCATAAACTTATTTAATATTTACACCCTTTCACACCTAGCTTGGAGATAAAAATATAAATTGATTGAATCTGTTGAAATCAACGAATAACAACGGTGAAAACCAATCCTCATATCGGTTATTAATGTTAAAATATTCATAAAAAAAATATTAAATTAATTTCAGTGTTAAAATAAACTTCAAATATCAAGTCTAGTAATAATTCATCATATTTTTTTTTCGTATACGTAAACATCATTTATTTGAGAGAATAATAAAAGTTAGACTACATACATAGTTGCCATTCCTCTTCTTAAAGTGCCTATTCGATTGGAATGTTGGCATTCATTCTTTCTATTATTACTTTATCCACTACAGCTCTGAAACGACAGGTAATATTTGTTGAAAACCAATTTCGCAGATTGTTTAGCCAGGAGATACGTCTGCGTCCTGGACCAGGTTTTTCCAAATACATTTCCTTGGAGTGTTTGCTATAGTAATCCATATCTGTGGAAAGTTCTCATTAAGTGTCCTAAATACTTCAATTTTCCCACTTTAACAGTTTTGATAATTTCCAGTCTCTTGTTCACGCGACGTAAGATATCCTCGTTGGTAATATGGTCAGTATAAGAAATTTCTGCGATATAGCCATAATTCAAATGCTTCAAATTTCTTAGACGTGGCTTCAGTCAGCGTCCAAGAATCCACACCGTCAAGAAGGACACTGAAGACATAACGTCTTAGGAGTCTTATTCTTGTGCTTAATTTTATTGCTGAGCTTTTGAAAAGTGATGTCATTTTGAGGAATACTGTTCTAGCTTTTTCGATACGGCAACGAATTTTCTGCGAGTGATCCCACTGTTCATTTATCACGGTACCTAGATCTGCTGATTGTCAGCCATCAACAACACAGCAGGAACCGGAGACTTGCTGATTACCGTGCACTTTGTTTTGCTGATATTAAGTTCGAGGCCGTATCGATTATCGACTTCTTTAATTTTTGTTATAAGATGTTGCAGATTCTTTAATCACCCATAACCGCCGTATTATCAGCATAATGAATATTATTATTATTTGCTCCTGATTAACCAGTATTCCTTCATCAGCCTTTTCCAATGCCTCTCAGAGTATATGTTAAACAATAGTGGAGACAAGACACAACCCTGCCTTAATCCACGCTCAATCGATATTGCCCCTGAACGCTCCCCTTCTGTTTTAATAAATGCCATCTGGCTCCAGTAGAGGTTGCCCAAGGTCTTTCAGAATTCCGACCATTTTGTGATGTTGGCCTTATGGTAATCAATTAGGCACAGATATACGTCACAATTGACGTCTCTTCATCGTTGAATCAAAACCTGCATAGAAAATAAGACCTTTCTGGTTCCTGCGGCATCACGAAAGCCGAATTGTGTAGTTGCCATTATATTCAATTATTTCTGCCCAGCGTCTTGTTAGGTTGTTAATTAATAAAGTAAAAAGTATCCAGGTTCTAATTCAGTTGGCGATAGTATTTTTTAGTGACTCCTCATTATCAAATCTTTTTTCCAGTTGGGAAGTTCTATAAGACTATTACATGGGGTGAAAAGTTCCGACACTTTAGAAAAAAAAAACAATGTTTTTGCCCAAAATCGATTTTATTCTTCAACATAGTTTCCTTCAAGAGCGAGACCTTATTCCAGCGATCTTCCAACATTTGGTTACCTTTCATTTTACTTCTTTAGTTGAGTCAAATCTCCTTCTCTAGAGAGATTTTTTCAAATTTGAAAAGAGGTAATAATCGCCTGGGGCCAGATCTGGAGAATACGGCGAATGAGGAAGAAGTTTATAACCCAATTTCACCATCGATTTTATAGAGTTGTGAGCAGGTGCATTATCTTAGTGAAACAATACTTTCTTCTTCGCTAAATGCGCCATTTTTTTCTTGATTTTACCATTCAAACAAAGAAAACGTAATAGTCTCTGGTGATTATTCGCTCGTTCTCAGGATAGTCAATCAGTATTATTTCATGTGCATCCAAAGAAATCATCTCTGGTGATGATTTGGTTGGATTGTAGCAGTCTGAAATAAATGACTTTAAAGTTCAATCGGAAGCACAGTATCACTTTTTTTAGATGATTGGTCTTTGACGATGGTTTTGAAACTTCACAACTTTTATCTAACCATTGGAAATGATTTTGCAACGAAAATAAATCTATATAGTCCAGTAATTTGGCCAGAGTATCCACTATGGTTTATGAACTTTCCAACCCTTTGCGTATTCGGATGATTCTGTCAAAAGAAGAGTGAAATGGAAGTCCGAGTTTCCCCTGTTGTTCCCTTCTGGAAGTGCAGAGGAACCCTGTCTTCACCGAGTTCCCTCACGGTCGAACTGACTTAATTTCCTGAACCTATTTTCCAAATATCTGAGCCTTACCCAGGGATTCTAACTGAGTACAATAGGTTTATTGAGAGTATTTTAACCGTATAACAAACACTTGTTTGGTTGATTGAGGGTGATGAACCAAACAGGCTTGTTTTGTTTAAATTGAATACACGGTCAAAATTACCTTAATCTTCCAAAGGATAGTTAGCAGCAAATTTCAAAAATTTAAACCGGAAATATTAGTTTTTACGTGCAAAATTTGTTCGCTAAATTTCGAATATTTTGTACACAAAAAATGTTTTTAGGTTATGTTGCTTAGATTATTACGAATCAACTGTACAAACGGATTAAACGAAAAAGATGTTAATTATTACTAGATCTGACAGAACTTAATTTAATGTTTTGTTAAGTCTTCGTAACCGACTAACGTTATTAGAACTATTACTTAATATTCTCTCTATCAAAACTGGAGATAATAGCAAAACTTCTCATTAATGGTTTCTTTTAAATACGACAATCATATTCGTTTCATTTTAACATTTCAGTTTCTCATCTACCACCATAGACTTAAATATGTCTTGATTTCTCATTGGCTTAAAATATTTGATTTTATTTTAAACAACGCCATTTACCACTAATAATGAAAAGCGACGTTTCAAAAGTAATCTCCAGAGTCGTTATGCGGACGATACAACAAATCTTAAACAAACTTAATGAATGTGGTAAGCAACGTGAAATATGCATTAATTTTGTCAAAAAAAAAAATTATGGTAATTAATAGACAACACGAAAGTAGTTCATTCAATGAAGAAACTATTAAAAGGGTCATAAAATGCAAATACCTCGACTCTTCTCTAGAAAACTAAGACTGTGAAGGCGAGAGACAAATATTTCTTTCTCCATAGAAATCTGTATATGGTGTCGAAACCTGGTCATCAAAAATTAGAAGGCTAAACCAAATTGAAATTCTGGAACTTATTCCTTGAATCAAATCAAACCAAATGAAGTTTTAGAAAAAGAAGACGTTGAAAGAGAACTTATCGATAATATAAAACAACGTAAACTCACGTACTTGAAACATACATTAACAGGAGCTCGCTACTATATATTGCAAAGGTACAGCAGAGGGCAAGGCGGGTCAGGATAAAGGCAACATTCATGGCTACACACCAGAACTAGTGCGGTATAATAGACAATGCGACAATATAAAGACAGACTGAGGAGGTGACTATTGTGATATAAGAAGAAGAGCGGAAAACGGAAACTCGTTGGTTCTAAATAGACTTCTGATGAGATGATGATATTCTATTTTTATCGAATCTACAGTTTCCCCAGGTTTTAACAGCTCATAACAGATCACGCCCCTCTGGTCCCACCAAACACAGAGCATCGTCTTTCTGCCAAAGCGATTCGGTCTTGCGGTCGATGTGGATGGTGCGCCTGGGTCTACGCATGATTTTTTACTCTTGGAATTCTCAAAATAAATCGACTTTTCATCCCCTGTAACTATACGATGCAAAAACGACTTCCTTTTGTACCGAGCGAGCAAAATGTCACACGTGTTTTTGCGCTTTTCCATTTGCCTGTCGTTCAGCTCATGTGGTACTCATGTACCGGCTTCTGAATCTTTCCCATCTCTCGTAGCCGATTGGAAACAGCTTGTTGAATAATGCCCAATTGCTCGGCGAGTTGTTTTTGTGTTTGCGAATCATCTTCGTCCAACAATGCTTGCAATTCCACATCTTCGTATTTTTTTGGCGGTTTTCCACGTTCCTTGTCTGTAACATCGAAGTCACGTCTTTTGAAACGCCGAAACCAACGTTCACACGTATCTTGCGATGGAGCATGTTCACCATAAGCTTCTCGAAGTAATCGGTATGATTCAACAGCAGTTTTCTTCAAATTAAAACAAAAAATTAATGCTGTCCGCGAATGCTCTTTGTTCGGTATAAATTTCGACATATTGAACACAACAATACAACACTATGCACACACTTTTCCAATTTATCACTCGTGCGCGTCTGACACTTGTTGATGACACAACAAAATGGCGCAGTGTCAAATCTTTATAGCACAAACTGCATTGGTGCACCATCTGTTGCCTGAAATCCGAATTTCATACTTGTACACCTGGTATTAGTGACCATACTTGTACACCTGGTATATCACATCCGTATGACGTTCAGCCTGTCACTTCTCGTAGACTTTTTCCACCGAGTACAATTTACAGCGATTCAATACCAACGTGAATTGCTTTTTCCACACACGCATCGCTCCTGTATCGTTTTAGGAACTTCTCCCCAGCACGTCTGCTATGCCATAAAAAAAATAAAGGCAAGGGCATTAGGTGTTTCCACTGTGAATGGTACATTTGAGTATTTCATGCGTTTTTATTTTTTTAACTGAAGAATATTTATTTGAATATTTTTTGCCTTGTGACCAAATACAAAATTGCACAAAAATGTTGCTTTAAAATGAAGTAAAAGCTAAGTAAGTGAGATAGTTAAATGCGTCGATTAGACAACTGCTTATTCTTTTTACTAAAAAAATTGTTATGTTTCTGACATAAATTAATTTTAACCTTTCAAGTCGCACCGCGGAATTTAATATAAAATTAATATAAAATAAAAATTAACTGTGATTGTTTCATGTTGTGACACATGTCTCGACGCACTTTTTTACTGATAGTGAAAGTACATAATATTTTATGTAAAACGCTACAAGTTATGTTACATCTTGTGAACGACTACCTTTTATGGAGTATTGTTTAATATTAACGGCGAACAAAGGAAGACAATTTAGTAAAGGAATAATTCATATTATTTTACTAACAGAATAAATCTTATTTTTATTTTTATTTCGTTAAAAATCAAATAAGAGAGAGAAATTAAAACAACGAAACATAAAATACATAGTTTTTTTCTATAAAGATCAAACAATATTGGCAGGTAATTCAAGAAACAAACAACAAAAAAAACAAGAATATGGAGGAAGCAATAACTGAAATTGTTTGTATTATGAATATAGTAAAGTAAATCGTTATTTTTAAATTACATAAAAGTGTATAGAAAACGTCAACCATGAACAATAAATAACTTCATAACAATCCTAAATAGAGATGTAACGAGTACCCGGTCTACCCAGCCAAAACCGGGTACCATGCTGATTTAACCGGGACCCGGTTTGGCTGGACACTTTATTACAAGGCCAGGTACCCAGCCAAATTTGGGAGCAAAATAAAATCGAATTAAAAGTAACATTTATTTCAAAATATGCATAAGAGAGACATTTAAATACAACACTAACAACAAACCTATACTATTTACACGAAGGCCGCCTTTTAAGTTTTTACAAACGACCACTAGATGGCGCCATTGAGATGTAACATTACCACTATTGTAAAATTTGACATTTGTTATTGTTAAAACAGTGGCAGCTTAGAAATTCGCCGAGTAGTTTGTTTACAATGGGCGTTTAAAAAAAACAGTTTTGTAAACAAATAGAAATTTCACGTGAGGATTTTCGTTGGAGGATTTTTTATGATTTTAGTAAAAGCCTAACTCAACAACAATGCTTTTGATAATGAATTGCCATCAGAAAAGACTGTTTACAACTGATTTGTAGAATTTCGTCATGGTGGTGCTTCCGTCAGCGATGAATTTCGTGAAGGTCGACCAAAATCGGTTGTTGTTCCAAAAAACATCAATGCTGTGCGCAATATGATTGAAGAGGATCCGCATGTGATTTCCCGTGAGATAGAGGCATCGTTAGGCATATCGAAGACTGCAGTACATTCGATTTTGCATGAACATTTAATTATGAAAAATATCTGTTTCTGATGGAATCCGCATAATTTGACCGAAACGCAAAAACAGGCTAGTGTCAATTGGTGTAAGGAAATGCTCATAAAATTCGACCGAGGACATGTAAAATCCGTATACCACATTGTAACAGGAGACGAAATTTGGATATATTCGTACGAGCCGGAATTTAAGCACTAAGTGAACTGTTTAGGTGTTCCAATAAACCGAATCCAATAAAAGTAGTTCGTTCGCGAAGCATTTCCAAGAAAATGGTCGTTTGTTTTTATGGGTAAACTGGACATGTTGCAACCATTACTTTAGAGGATCCAAGAACAGTTAATGCCGAATGATATACAACAATTTATTTGCCCGAAGAGATCGATGAAATCAGGAAAAACCACCGAAAACGTCACATCATTCTTCATCATGACAGTGCCATCTCTGACACAGCACGTCAAACAATTGATTATTTGACGGAGGAAAACGTCGAATTAATCTCTCATAGCCCGTATTCAGCTAATTTATGACCTAATGACTTCTTTTTGTTCCCGAATGTAAAAAAAAAATGCGTGAACTGCGATTTTTATCACCTCAAGAAGCTGTTGCATCCTTCCGAAACGATGTTTTTGAGATACCAACTTCAGAGTGAAAAAAATTTTGTTTCCTTTCATTGTATTTGTAAAAACTTAAAATATAGCCGTCGTATTAGTACTATACAACTCTGACACGTAGAATGTTTTAATATTTAAAATCGAGCAAAAGTAAATTGTGATGTAGGTTTTTTTCTTTATATATATTTTCAACCTCAGAAAAAGTAGCCTCTCAGAAAATAGCACTAAATATTGCAGAAGCTGGTGATCAAAGAAACTTAAAGGCAAGTTCTCCTAACCTAGGAAAATTCTTGAAACTAATCTGCCACAATAAAAACGGACTTACTTTACGATCTATCAATGGCAAACTGAAATAAAAATTGAACTCTGTTTCTACCTCTTTTTTGACCAATATTAGAGACTCTGCTTCTGTCTCTTTCATTTTCTTGGTACTGCTAAGTTGTAAATAATACTAAGTGTGTCATCGTCCGAGGAGTCCGATTCCGAGACTGATACCACATCTTCATCGGGTTCAATATCTACTTTTAAGTATTGCTTCTTTGATGTATTTTAAAATGTCTTTTTGTTAGTGAAATACACATCTTTAAATGTGGAATGTGGGAATTATATAGTTGTTATTGGTGTAGGTATATCTTGCACCATTTTCTTTACTCGAATGTTAAAATCGCTCTAGAATAAGCACACAATGTGTTGGTTCAAAATCTTTAGTTAGCCAATGAGCCGTAAAACTAATAAAGCTCATGTTTTTTAGGTCAGATGTCCACATATCTGTTGTAAATAAAAAGAAATCGACGCCTGGTAGTAAATCAGCAATTCAAGTCTTGCATTTTTCGTATATTTAAGAAATGACTCTTTAGCTAAAAATGGTCGACATGGAATATTGTATTTCATCTCAAGTAGACTAAGCAGCCAGCCTCTTTAATCCTAAAAAAATAAGTATTTGGAATTCTTGCGTTTTTATTTTTTTTAACTACAAGAATATTTTGCTGGCTTATATTTTGATAAAAAGGAAAAAAAAATATTCAAAATAATTTATTGTTATCCTTTATCCTTTAAGTTATTGGTGCATTTTATTGTACAAAAGTAAATAACGTTACTACAATAATGTTCCATTTTTACGCTTACTTGTTGTCCAATGCTATCATCTCTGTTCTTACCGTGTGTAAAAGTTTTGCTTTAGGATCATTTATATTTCCCTGTTTAGTTGTCCTAAAATATTCTGTAAGAGTAACTTGTTTACAAATTCCCAGAGGTGGTTGATGGTTCTGCTTCGTCCTTATCTTCATTGACCAAACTACATAGTAGATGTTTAAATCTGAAATGCTGCTATAAAGGTGAAGTAACTAAACTTCGCGTGATTTTACGCTACACAACCCACATAATGCTTTTGATTCATCTTTCTCAACAAGAAAGTAGTTGTAGACTTTGCTTATTTTTTAAAACCTAACAATCGTTAAAAAGAGCTTTTGCTTCCTCCTGTGAAGTAGAAAAAAAACGGTCAAGTGCAAGTTGATCTTGCGCAATTAGTGTTCCGTACGTTGATTGCTTCTGAAATAAAAATTTTTGTTACGGAAGTATAAAATAATGATCAGTGACTTCACAAAACACACTCCAAATGAGTTTTCAACAAAGTTTGTTTCCGATCTTTACTGAAAACCTATGATAATACAATGAAAAGTGTGCGCATGTAAGACATTATATATATTTTTGTTCAATCTACACCCCGTGGAGAAAATTCCAGAATTTTTTCAAAATTTTTGGATCAGTACTTTTGGAGATAGAGAAAGCGATTTTTCGCGATTTTGAACTCGTGTTTTTACAAGCTTTCATTTGACATCCTACTCGAAGATCTAGTAAAATTATTTTTTTTCACTTCCGATTTCACCCCCAAAACTAAGCCCTTAAGTCAAAATTTAACTTTCAAAACTACACGGCTCTGATGAGGCCATCAATTTCTATATTAGTACCAAATTTTAACTTTCTACGTCAAATAGTTTCGGAGAAAATAGGGTGTGACAGACGGACAGACAGACAGATAGACAGACACCGAAGTGATCTTATAGGTTTTCCGTACGGAACACTAAAAATAATTTAATTCTTGTTGCCGAAGGGAAATACTGTATTCGTAAAAAAATTATACCATACATCGAGTTTTTTTATAATTTCTCACGTTTAAGTATCTCTAGATCCCATTTTCGTCAGTCACTATAGTTTTTGAGCAATTCCCTTTCAGGAAAGGAGGGTAAAAGAGGTGGGAGTCCATAAATTTTGTATAGTTTAAATGCTATTGTGAAAATTTTTCCTGAATTTTTGGTGCCATAATAACCAATCTTTACGTATAAATGGGCATCAGAGGGGGTGAGCGGCGTTGCTTTGAATACATCGTATTACATGTCCTTCTCAGAAATGGTGTTTTTTAGTATTTTCAATTTTAACAGAAATAGTATATATAATATATAGAATGTGATTACAGAATGAATAAAAAAATATATTATTTTCAACTTTGAATTGTTTTGGCTTTTATTTGATGGAAATCCGTAATATAAGTTGAAAATAATATAACGTAATAAAAGACAATTTGTCAAAATTTCCACTTTTTATTACAGAATTGCACGACGCGTTTCGCTACATGATAACTTCTTCTAATGCTTTTTGCAACTAGCCTACCTAAATGTTTGTTAGTTGCAAAAAGCATCAGAAGAAGTTATCATGTAACGAAATGCGTCATGCAATTTTGTAATAAAAAGTGGAAATTCTGCCAAATTGTCTTTCATTACGTTATATTATTTTCAACTTATATTTACAGAGTGAGTATGGTTAAAACCTTATCGGTTAACTTTAGTGGAACTATTTACACTTATGCCACTGTGAAAAACCAACTTCTGAGTATCATTATCCAAAAAGAAATATCAGAAATCTGTTCTTTTTTTTACCGAAATATAGACTGTAACTTTTTTTAAACAACAAACAAACCGTCGGACACACCCGCGTCATCATCAGGCAAACCTAAACTGTCGTGAATCTTGCTACTGACTTTTTTCAGATCGCCCACAGGCCATTCCATTTAGTGTCATCATGATCGCCATGAAACTTCTCCTTAATAACCGTCCTTACTTAATCCCAACCGTTTTTAAATGTCCGTTTCACACTTTCAAGCTGTTTAATGTATCAATTTATACATTTATTTATTTTTAATAATTTATACTTGAATGGTGTACCAAATATGGTGAAAGAAAATTACCTCAGTTTTTTTTTATACAGTGATCAACAAAAAACTGGTCGATCATATATGAGAACACCCACAATTGTTAAAAACTTTACACTAAATTGTGTGATACTAGAATGTGTAAACTATGAGTGTGCGTAATTAAAAAAAAACACTATCTAACAACACTATAAACAAAGAAGCGCAGAGAAGATGTTCCTAGCAACCAGAATGTGGTAGGATCAACAATACCAATTAAAACAGACAATTAATATAGCCAAATTCTGGTTGCTATAAACATCTTCTCTTTGTAGTGTCTGTAGTACTATGCATGTAAAAGAAATCTATACTACCTACTGGTCGATTCATATTAATGTCTTATCTAAACCTGGGTTTTATATAAAATAGTCAACACTTATTGTACGGGGTACATAGGAGAAACTGCAAGATCATTATCAACTAAAATTAAGGCACAAGAAAGATGTATTAAAAAGGCACAAAATGGAACTGAAAATTAGCACTGTACAGGTCATCCCATCGACGGAACAGTTTAGGAAATCAATGGAAATCTACACATATCCTAACAACATTAACAGAGGAAGAAGGCATAAAATATGAAAAGCTGGAATGGGAGACTAGTTGTAGGTTCACTTTTTATCTACTCGAAGTTTAAACGCGTTTTCTCGAAATTATGTTTTCAGATACTGTCTGCAATATTACTCGGTCAATTTTTAATGTTTTTTAACTTTTTTTTTTTAAATCTTAATAATTATTTTTTCTACGAAATGTCGAATGGTTTTTTTAATTTTCCTAATAGACAATTTTTTATAAATAACAGGTATACAAAATAAAAAAATTCTGTCTTTTAAGTGAGACACACACACAGTGTTTTCTTAAGTATTTTTTTATGCTGAGCCCAAAAAAATCGTAAAAAAAGATATCCGAAGTGAGGTTTTTTTCAGAAAACACACTTAAAGTTGCCAGAAAACTATTAAATTGAAAAAATACATTTTAATAAATAATGTAAAACTGTACAATCATTAAAATTATGGAATAATTCTATTATTTCGGACATCTTTAAGTGTTCTGAATCTACATTTATCCTAAAAACTTAAAAATAATAGGTTTTAGTGTTCAGATTTAACAAAAAACACGCACACATTACCTTTAACTAAGCTACGTAGTAAAATGCTGTTTAAAATAAATATGTGCAACCGCTAAATTAAAAAATTGTTTTTAATTTTTATTACTCGTAACATTGAGCAAAACTATTATTTCCAATGTTTTTTGAAGTTCTTAATCCTGACTTGACATCAAAAAATAAAGTTTTATGTTCAGTTTCAACAAAAAACTCGCTTTTGACACTTACAAGGGTATTATATGGTTGGTAAAATGCTTTTTTTAAGTAAATAAATGCAACAGCTAAACAAGAAATAGGTTGCAAAATGCAGTCTAATGTATATCCCTGACAGTTTTAGAAGTCAATTTTGTGGATAGATTGATTGAGTGAATATGGGGGAATGTGAGTGGATGAGTGAGGTAGTGAGTGAGTGAGCAAGCGAGTAAGTAAGTGAGTGAGGTAGTGGGCGAGTGAGCGAGCGAGTGAGTGTAGTAGTGGATGAGTGATTTGTTCAATATTAATAAAAATTAAAAGCAATTTTTTAATTTAGCGGTCGCACAAATTTATTTTAAACAACATTTTGCTACGTAGTTACGTTAGTTAAAGGTGATGTATGCGTGTTTTTTTTGTTAAACATGAACACTAAAACCTAATATTTTTAAATTTTTATGATAAATGTAGATTCAGAACATTTAAAGATGTCAGAAATAATAGTTTTATTCCATAATGTTAATGACTACAAAATTTTACATTTTATTTATTAAAATGTATTTTTTCCAATTTAATAGTTCTCTGGCAACTTTAAGTGTGTTTTCTGAAAAAGTACTTAAGAAAACACGCGTCTCTCTTAACAGACAGAGAATTTTTTTTTGTACACCTGTGTAATTAAACGTAAATATTTTGGTCGAAAAATGCATGATAAAGTTTGAAACAGTAAATATTTTATTTTGAAACAAAAAAAAAACCCTTCGACAATTTTTAATTACTACATTATTTTACAAGATTAATTTTTATATCTGCAGATTGTAATACTTTTTGTGAAGTTATCCTGTAGACAAGGAGGCGCCCATAATTTTCATTACTGATCCATTTACACAGATAAAAAAAATAACATTTAAAACATATATATGGTATATATATATATATATATATATATATATATATATATATATATATATATATATATATATATATATATATATATATATATATATATATATATGTATATATATATATATATATATATATATATATATATATATATATATATATATATATATATATATATATCCCTTCCCTCGTGTCCGTGGTTAATGTTAGGGATCTGGGGGTTAAATTTGATTCGGCAATGAGTTTTATTCCTCATATAACCGAGGTAACGTCTAGGGCTCTGAGGATGTTTGGGTTCATTAGGCGTTGCTCATCAGAATTTTCATCCATTACCCCTATAAAAATGCTCTACTGCTTGTTGGTTAGGCCTCTCTTGGAATATTGTTCATGTGTGTGGAACCCCCCTTTTGCTTGCCATGCTAGGAGCTTGAAGCTTGTTCAGAGTAAATTTCTACGTCATATTAATTTTAAATTCTTTAACAATGATTCTTTTAGTTATTCAAAACTGACATCTATATTAAACTTGAATACCCTGTCTAACCGGAGAGTTCAGCGCGATCTCATAATATTCTTGAAAATTTTAAATTCCATTGTAAATTGTCCAGAACTTTTATCTCAGATTAATTTGTATGCACCCTCTAGACCAGGGGAGCTCAAACGGTCGATCGCGATCGACAAGTCGATCGCGAGTGCTTTTTGAGTCGATCTCGAGAAAAAAATTCCTATATAGAACTATTCACAGATTTTGTTTTAGGTAACTAAAACAAAATGTAATGAATAAACTACTAAAATTTATTCGATCCACAATTAGGCCAGAATAACCCCCTCATCACTTTCTTTTATCGTAATAACCCCCTGCTAGCGGCAAAAGGCGGCTTTATCAAAGGAACGCGCGGTACTTGTCAAAGAAAAGCCGCGTTTTTGATTCCCGCCGATTTTTCTAGAAACTTCGGGCGGCGTGTTTGACGGGAACATTTGAGACTTCGTTCGCGCCGATATAAATGTTGCGCCTGCAGGACTAGGAGTCAGTCTGAGTTGTAACTTGAAGGCGATACATCGATACAAAGTTTATTAAGAAATAGTCCAAAATGAGTCCGGCGAAGAAAAGTAAAACTTATCATTTTAATAATGATTGGGAGGAAGAATTTTTCTTTTGTATGGTAAAGGATAAGTGCATTTGTCTCATTTGCCGTGCGTCAGTTGCAATACCTAAGCGTGGGAACTTAGAGAGGTATCATAAAACGGTTCATAAAAACTATGAAAAGGATTTTCCGTCAGAGAGTGAATTAAGAAAACGAAAAGTACGTGATTCGATAACTTGTTTGAAAAAAGAACAAACCATGTTCACAAGACCAGCCAAACAATCAAAAACTGCAACGATCGCGTCATTTAAAATATCTCATATATTGGCGAAACACAAGAAACCATTCGATGATGGATTGGTTGTGAAGGAAGCATTTATTGAAGCGGGTGAGACTTTATTTGGAGATTTTAAAAATAAAACAGAGATTATGTCTGCTATTAGAGAACTTCAGTTATCTCGTCCGACTGTCACAAGGCGTGTTGAAGTCATGAGTCAGGACATGGCGGATAAACTAAAACATGATATCATGGAATGTACATACTTTTCTTTACAGTTCGACGAATCCACCGATATGACAGACACTGCCCAGCTGTGTATTTTTATTCGAATGGTATTCAATGACATGTCGGCTAAGGAAGAGCTTTTGACAATGATTCCTCTGAAAGGAAAGACCCGTGGCGAAGATATATATGACGTTTTCTTCAATTTTGTAACAAACTATAAGCTAGCAATATATAAACTAGTGTGCATTACAACCGATGGAGCACTAGCAATGACTGGAAACAAAAACGGTTTTGTGGCATTGTGTCGAGCTAATGATGATTTCCCGTCATTTTTCTCCTTCCATTGCATTATACATCAACAAGTTTTGTGTTCAAAAATTCTAAACATGGAGGAGATTATGGGCATTGCAATAAAAATTGTGAATTCTATCCGTGCACGTAGCTTGCAACGACGGCTCTTTAAATTGCAGTTGGAAGATAGTGAGTCAGCTGAACACACTGATTTAGTTCTTCACACGGACGTCAGGTGGTTGAGTCGCGGAAAATTCCTAGAAAGGTTTCAAGAATTATTGCCCGAAATAACAGCTTTTCTGGACGAAAAAGGTGATGACACTCAGATGCTGAAAAACGGAAAATGGTTGACTGATTTGGCATTTTTGACAGACATCACAATGCATTTAAATACCATTAATTTGGAGCTTCAAGTAAAGGAAAAAACTATTATTGAGATGATTAGCGCAATAAACGCATTCAAAAGTAAATTGCAACTTGATAGATCAACTGAAAAGAAAGGATCTGAAAAATTTTCCGTCTTTGAAAGCAAGGATTCCTCAGTTGAATTATGATATTTATGAGGCAGAATTATCAAATATTTTAGGCCAATTCGAAATACGTTTTTATGATTTCAGTAAATTGGCAAATATCGCATCATTTATGAGTTATCCTTCTTCGTGTAAAAACATTGAGGAATTAGCTACTGAAATAGCAAGTCAGTTTAACATGGACTCATGTTCTGTTGAAAATGAGTTAGTGCAGATTATATCAGATATACATCTCAAAGCCACAGCATCTGATACAAAATTCTGGTGTTTTATATCTGAAGATAAATATCCGAATCTAAGGCAAATCGCCCTTCAACTGACGGCAATGTTTGGGTCAACTTACTTGTGCGAGTCTGCATTTTCTGAAATGAAGATAATTAAGTCAAAATATCGCAATCGACTAACTGACGAACATATGTCATCATGCTTGCGATTAGCACTCGGTAATTACGTACCATCTTATGAAAAGTATGCTGAGAACATGCAGCGCCACGCTTCAACATCCAAAGTCACTCTTTAGTTAAGTTTAGACACTACACACTCGTTTGTTTTGTAAGAACCAATAAACTGGCAATTTTGAATAATTATGAGTTTTTTCATTGACATTTTAGAGCAGACCTACACTTACCTTGACTAAAAAAATGCATATTGTGCGGAAAACTAATATCTATGCCACGATACACCCTACCTAGACGACAATCCTGCATCACACTTACTTGCAGCCTCTCAGAGTCGATCGATCGTAGTCTAACAATATTGAGGTAGATCGCCAGCAGTTCAAGTTTGAGCACCCCTGCTCTAGACATACTAGATCTACGTTGTCGTTCTTCAAACCTTATCATAAGACAACCTACGGAGCTAATTCCTTCATGACAAGATCTATGGGCATTGTAAATAACTGCCCATCACTGGACTTGTTCTCCAGCTCCGTGTCTCTTTTTAAGAGGCAAATCGGGGTTCTTTTCTGAATTTCTTAGTTTTAGCCTTTAGTTTTAAGTAGTTTTATTGTGTCATTTATATATGTAAACTTTTGTATTTTGTCTTTATGAGTTAATGGGCCTGTCCTGTATATAAATAAATAATAATAATAAAATATATATATATATATATATATATATATATATATATATATATATATACATATATATATATTTACATATATATATATATATATATATATATATATATATATATATATATATATATAAAAATTCTTATAATATAAAGTATAATAAAAATATAAAATCGTCATTCTTTTGTATTATTCACTTAATAACCTTTAAAATATTTTGTTAAAAATATACATACTTTTTGCAGGGCTCAGGTGTATGTAACCTCTTTTGTTTTGACTTTATCGCCCACGTAGGACGTTAAGGCTTACCGATTTTGAGATAACAAACTATGTTTACAATATTCTGTATATCGGGTTGATTATTATGGATTGGTATTTTTATTTTCACTGATTGCTTCACAGCATTACTTATAAGGATAGTGTTGATACTCACGATTATTCGCAAATCGTCAGAAATCGACTATTATTAAATTGGCCGGCAATTTTGGTAATAAGGTGTCTCGAAATTACAGTGGGTTTAATGATTGATAACCGGATAAATATATACCAGGTGAAACCACAATGAAAAAACGAACGATTAAAAATAATTACGATTTTACCAACAATAAACTTATGCTTTCAAGAAAGAGAAAGAAAGAACAAGCCAAAATATGTGCATAATGGAAAATAAATCGTAACTAATGAAAAACACACAAATTCCATAGAATCAGAAATATAAATAAATAGAAGATTCTACAATAAATGTTTCAATTCATACACAATTTTTTTCTGTAATTTTCGTATACAGTCTGTCAAGTAAGAACGTGTCCGCGATATATTCATCGTTGGTAGATACGATTCTAGAAATTCAATAAAAAATCGGTAGAGCGAACTTTTGTCTACGACGCATTTTAGTAGGTAAAAGTATCAGTCGATTCCGTACTTTCGTTGAAATCACGAAAAATCCAAAATGAGTCAATTGTTGGCACGTCGGTTCGAGGCGGTCTTTCTTTGTTACCATCCAAAGGGGCCTAAAATGATACATTCCGCGGCCGCTAAATATATTAAAAAGTCGGTATCGTTTGTGAAGTGGGCAAATCATTTTAACGAAACTAAAAATGTCAACGACTTGCCAAAACGTGGCTCAGTAAAGTCCCTCCAAAAGTCGAAAAATGAATCGTGTCTTTGTTTTCACGAGACCCGAAATTGACGCTGCGTGAAGGAGCGGCAAAATTAAGAAAATCTGGTTTGAATGTCCAATGAGATCATTTCAAAACATCTTCGTGCTCATGTTGTCAAATTCTGAAGCACGTTCTGACTGCTGGGCAAAAATCACGTCGCGAAGTGGCTCGCTTGGGCCCACGATAAGATACTAGAATGGTCCTCACAATTAGAGGAGCATTAGTCTCGCCAAAAATTTGAAGATCACTGCAGAAAATCTCGTCGACAGCATGCCTCGAAGATGCCAGGCGATTATTGATGTAGGAGGCGATTGAACAACGTACTAAGGTAATAGGCATGATTAATTTCGAAAAACTATTCCACGAGGTTCTACGGAACTACTATTTCCAAAAAAAAATATATTTCTGGAGAAATTACAGGTTTAATAGCATAAAATTGGTGTTTTTTAAACTAATTTTGAATTCCACGCCACAACGCTCGTAGGTGTCATGGCATCTGCTCGTGACATCACGCCTTTGTAAACTCCATGTTAACAACAGTGAAGTATAGAGTGTCTATACAATAACTTTGTTATTTTGTGTGTTTAAAATGAATTCTAAGTGGTGTGCGGTCCCTAAAAACACATCGATAAAAACTCCTAACAAGTTATTTGTTTACGTTCCAAACAAGAAAACAATAAGAAATAAGCGGCTCACTCTTGCACGGCGAGACCCAGTAGTTATTTCTCCAAATTCTTCAATTTATTTATGTGAAGACCATTTTGATGTAAGTTTTAACTTAATATTTTATTATAATAAATGAGGTGTGTCGTAATAATCTTGTTTGAGAAATTGTTAATTATCTAAATAATACCACTATTGAGGTTAGGATTTATTTCTTTAATGTTATCATCCACTACTGTTTTTTTAATGGATACTTTATTCTTGTTCCAGTTGCCAAATGATATGGAGATTTTTATAACAATTATAACCTAACCTAAAACCAATAAAACCATAACGTAGAAATAAAGTGCAGTTTTTTATGGGTTTTTGAGATTTAAATTATAGTTTTAATACTTATACTCCTACATACGAATTTTGATATTTCTAAATTCTGGTGAGCAAAAGTCTTTGTTTGACGCAAGAAACTCTCCAAGCATCAACAAATCAATTCTAGGTAAATTAGAGCTATTTGCCTTGATAAATCCGTCTTCCATCGCTAACGTTTCTTGGTTCTAGCGTTTGAAACACAAAACTAGGCAACTCGATAGTTTAAAACCCCAAATTATTTGATAAACGGTGCACAGATTATCGATAACACCGTTCGACCGAAATAATGTTTACTTAGGCGTGACGTCATTCGCTCTGACTGGTGTTCCACATAACATGGCGGATTGCTGTATTTTGCATTTTTATTTTAACAAAAATAATATTAATCTCACTTTTAATATAAAAATAAGAACATTTCATTATTTAAAGTCATAATTTCGGTGATTCATTGTTACTGTCATCACGCCAATTGCGCCACTGTTAACACACCAAAGAATATATTGATGGCAAAAAATGTTCTCAAAACACATGTTCCTGTTTATTGAGTTATTATTTGTTTATATTACATTCAAAGGGCTAAATGAAAGACTTAATTTAATAAAAATCTTTATACATTAGCGACCTTAAAACAGGACCGTCTTATTTTTTTATTCGATTTATTATTTTACAAGAATGTATCAGCCGTTCTTGTAAAAATAAATAAACAAATATGTAAATAAACGAACTGTTTTTGAATTATCTAAAGTGGTTATATTTTTAGCTGGAAAGTTCGGTATTGTTCATTGTTATTTAGGACACATAAACGTTAAAATAACAAAATAAATAAAACAGCTATTGTCCCGAAATAACAACATTGCAAAAGTGAAAGTGCCAATGCTTTTATGGTTCATTAAATCTCTGCTCTATTTTTTCCATGTTTCGGTTACTAAGCAGTACTAAAGCGGTTTAATAATTGAATGGTTTTGCCTAATGATTTTGCGGCTAAATTGAAATATTTTTCTTATATATATATATATATATATATATATATATATATATATATATATATATATATATATATATATATATATATATGCCATAAGGTGATTGCAAAAGTTCGTGTCCGATTAGAAACCAAATACAACACATTTGCATGAAAAATAGTATTTATTAATCAATTTTCTATAACTATCTCCTATCGTTTTACAAGTTTTTGAATTCCTTCTTTGTAGAGACTGCGTGGTTTCTCTTCAAAGAAAGGAAAGTTGTAAGGTAGTTTTTGACTTTTTCCACAGAATCAAATTTTTTGCCATTCAAATTATTTTGCAGAGACCGAAACAGATAAAAATTTGAAGGGGCAAGGTCATAGGAATAAGGTGGGTACTGGAGGATTTCCCGTTTTAACTCCCTAAGTTTTTGCAGTATCTGTTGAACGACATATGGTTTAGCGTTGTCAAGATGATGCCTTTTCGATTGACGTTTTGCTTGAATCTCAAGATTGAGTTGGGTAAGTTGCACTCAGTACTTCTCCGTAGTTATTGTTTGGCCACGTAGAAGAAGCTCATAAAAAATTATTCCTATGCAATCCCACCAGACACATAACAACACTTCTGCTCTTTCATTTCCATGCGTCCAGCTTGTTTTTCTTATTATATTGTTACACACAACCCATTTTTCACCTACAGTTATGATTTAATCCAAGAAAGGTTCGTTTTGTTGACGGACGAGGAGAAAAAGGGCTGTGAAAACACGGCTGAGTTTGTTCCGTTCTGTTAAAATGTGCGGAACCAATATATTGAGTTTCGAAGTGTATCCAAGTTGCTTTAAATGACGAAATGCAGTCGAATTGTCAACATTTAGTCTCTCCGCAATCTCTTCAATGGTAATCCGTGGATTATTATTCACTAAGTCACGGATAAAGCCATTATCGTTTAGATTGATGTCACCATTTCGAAATAGACCAAACCATTTTTTTAACTCTCCTAAGAGCAACGACATGATCCAAATAAACGTCTCGAATATTTTTTTTGTGGCAGTTCCAATACTTACAACCCTTTTTAAATTCGTATAACACGAAAAATGTAACTTTTTCATTTTCCATTTTGCACACAAATTAATTTAAATAAGGTTTTAAGGTTATGTTAACTCACGAGGTATTTAGATAACTGTCAGTTAACATTATGAAAAGAAATATCAGCACAGTCAAAAGTGCATGCTTTTGCCATCTATTAAAATCGGGCGCGAACTTATAAAATCACCCTTTATATATAAGTATATACGAGGCTGGTTTGAAAAGTCCGTGCAAAGTCCGAGAGATGGCACCACCGCATGAACGCACACCAAGTTTCAGCCATATTGGTCTATTTCTTTGTGTTTGGCATTCGTGTGAATCAAGGAAGTCGAGTGATTTTCAAGAAATGGACGAAAAAGAATTTCGTGTGGCGATTAAACATTACTTTATGAAAGGCAAAAACGCCTCAGGAGACTAAAGATAAGCTTGATAAACATTATGGTGACTCTGCACCTTCGATTAGAACAGTTTATAAGTCATTTCAAAATTTTCGGACTGGCCATATGGGCACAAGTGACGCTGAACGTTCTGGACGGCCTGTGGAGGTTACGACTCCAGAAATCATTGATCAAATCCATGATATGGTGATGGATGACAGAAGAGTTAAGGTGCGTGAGATTGCTAGTGCTGTGGGCATCTGGACTGAACGGGTACATAATATTTTGCATAAACATTTGGACATGAGAAAGCTATCCGCAAGATGGGTGCCGCGATTGCTCACGCTTGACCAAAAACGGAATCGTGTGAAGTGTTGCAAGGATGGTTTGCAGCTGTTCCAGAAGAATCCGGAGAACTTTAAGCGTCGTTTCGTCACTGTGGATGAAACATGGATACATTACTATACTCCTGAGACCAAACAACAATCTAAACAATGGGTTACCAAGGGGGAATCTGCACCAAAAAAGGCGAAGACCGTTTCTTCGGCCGGAAAGGTTATGGCGACTGTCTTTTGGGATTCGCAAGGGATAATCCTCATCGACTATCTGGAAAAGGGTAAAACTATTACAGGTGAATATTCTTCATCGTTACTGGACCGTTTGAAAACCGAGCTGCAAGAAAAACGCCCGCGATTGGCCCACAAGAAAGTCCTTTTCCATCACGAAAACGCACCAGCACACACCTCAGCAGTTGTGGTCGCAAAATTAATGGAAATAGGATTCCAACTCGTTTCACATCCCCCCTATTCTCCAGACTTGGCTCCCTCGGACTACTATTTGTTCCCCAATTTGAAGAAATGGCTGGTGGGACAAAGATTTTATTCAAACGAGGAGGTGATTGCAGACACTAATGGATATTTTGCAGACTTGGACAAATCCTATTGTGTGTGTGTCTAAGCCTAAAAGGAGACTATGTCGAAAAATAAAAAAGGTTTACCCCAAACACATAAGTAGTTTTTATTTTTGCACGGACTTTTCAAACCAGCCTCGTATATACGCCTTGTTCAAAAAATAAATGTACACATCTAAAATTGAAAAAAAAAATGGCAGCGCTAGCCATCGCAATATTATGGTTGCCATAAGAGAAATCTTTCAATAATGTTGTGCCACTTATTTCTGATGAATTTGTTCCATAAAATGTATCTTTCCTTACTATTATATCTTCTAGTAGTACGGTCCGAAAACGAGTTTCAAATAAAGGGTTGCGATTGACTTATGTCTTAAACTTGCTAACTAAAACACATCAAATGTTTTAGGGAATATAAAGTAATGAATGAAATTAAAACGATACGATATCATCTCAAAGGTTCAAGCCGCAGTGAGCACCGCCCCCAACAGTACCCCAAAAAGATGTGTAAAAACTCAGTCCATGTTAAGACATCTGCATTTTGATTTTATTAGTTTTCAGAAAAGATCACGTAAGCTACCATTACAGTCTCTCAAGTAAGAACGTGACCGCTCGTATTCTTGAAAAAATGTGTTTCGAGAATATTTTTTGCCATCAATGTGTTCTTTGGTGTGCTAACCACGGCGCAATTACCTTAGTGACTTGTCGAATCGCCTCCTGCATCAATAATCGCCTGACATCTTCGAGGCATGCTGTCGACGAGATTTTCTGCATACTCTACAAACTGGCAGCATTGGTATAACAACTAAAGATGAAACGAAAAGAATCGCATTTTTAGAAGTTACCAAAAGTGTTCTTAGTACTTGCTGAACCATCCCAACACGCGTTTCGCCGTATCACAGCTCATCAGCTGGGCTAGGTTCAGCAAATACGAGAACACATTTTTAGTCCTTTATCCAGGTAACTAACGCAAAACTATAACAAATAGATGCTTATACTGCACTCTGTCGGCGACTTACTAAGTCTATTCAAGCAGAGCGGCACAGCACGGCTGGCACTTATTGCAGAAACGCACCTTTCTCGAGCTTACTGCTCGAAGGCATAGATGGTTCAGCAAATACGAAGAACACTTTTGGTAACTTCTAAAAATGCGATTCTTTTCGTTTCGTCTTTAGTTGTTATACCAATGCTGCCATCTATGCCCTCGAGCAGTAAGCTCGAGAAAGATGCGTTTCTGCAATAAGTGCCAGTGGTGCTGTGCCGCTCTGCTTGAATAGACATAGTAAGTCGCCGACAGAGTGCAGTATAAGCATCTATTTGTTATAGTTTTCCGTTACTATACAAACTTTTCGAATCTCGCGAGTCAAAGTCCTCTGAGCCTTCTCTTTACAAGGCTTCAAACATTTTCAATAGGGCGATTGTGAGTGCCACTCTAGTATCTTATTGTAGACACAAGTGAATCGCCCGCGACGTGATTTTCGCCCAGCAAAGGGTTTCTTCAACGTGCTTCGGAATTTGACATCATGAGCAAGAAGATGTTGTCGAATGATCTCATGGGACACAAATCTGATTTTCTTAATTTTGCCGCTCTTTAACGCAGCTTCAATTTCGGGTCCCGTGACAACAGAGACGATTCGTTTTTCGACTTTCGGAGTGACTTTGCCTACCGAGCCAAGGCATCGACATTTTTCGTCTCGTTAAAATGATTTACCCACTTCTTCACAAACGACACCGACTATTTAATATATTTAGCGGCCACGAAATGTGTCATTTTTGGACTTTGGATGGACACTGCCTCGAACCAACCTGCAAACAAGTGACTCATTTTGGATCTTACGTAATTTCGACGAAAGTTCGAAATCGACTGATATCTTTACTAAAATGCGTTGTAGTAAAAGGTTCCCCCTACCGATTTTTTGTTGAATCGCTAGAATTGTATCTACCAAAAATGAATTATCGCAGACACGTTCTTACTTGATAAACTTATTTCATTATTCCTTAAACAGAAATAAATTTATATATTGACCTTAAACATATTAAAAACGAGTTAATTTAAATATTACAATTTATCATTTAACAAAACGAAATCTGCTTAGAAAGACGCATTCAGTCAGATGCTCAACATGCATTTGTATACAACTGTTCGTGTGTGACTTGTAAGAGACAAGACGTGATCATTTATCATAATTATCATTTTGAATGTTGTAGGGAAATTAATCACTGTTTAAAGTTTATTGATAAGAAGACACGCTAAAATACTATTTAGTACTTCCTTTTATTTTTAAGTTAGTATGTGTACCTTTCTAAGAGAAAATTATTCCCATCGGAAAGAGTTTCACCGGATGGGATACAGTTAAAATGTACTAGTTGTCACTTGGTTTCTTTTGGTTTCCAATTATATCCAGTATACAAAAATACAAAAAAAATCTTATACTTTATTGGGAGATTTTTTAAAGATACGAGGGTAAATCAAATATAAACCGGAATTCTTTTTTTTTAAATTTAGTTTTACAATAGTCAAAAAATCCTTATTTTCTTTACATAGGCTCTCCTGTTCAAAACACATTTTTCTCACAGAAAAGGAAGTTTTTTCATCCCATCGAAAAGAGTTTCACCGGATGGGATACAGTTAAAATGTACTAGTTGTCACTTGGTTTCTTTTAACTCTTTTTGTTTCCAATTATATCCAGTATACAACAATCCAAAAAAAATCTTATACTTTATTGGGAGATTTTTGAAGATACGAGGGTAAATCAAATATAAACCGGAATTCTTTTTTTTTTTTTAATTTACTTTTACAACAATCAAAAAATCAAAAAATTCTTATTTTTTTACATAGTCTCTCCTGTTCAAAACACATTTTTCTCACAGAAAAGGAAGTTTTTTCATCCCATCGGAAAGAGCTTCACCGGATGGGATACAGTTAAAATGTACTAGTTGTCACTTGGTTTCTTTTAATTCTTTTTGTTTCCAATTATATCCAGTATACAACAATACAAAAAAAAAAATTATACTTTATTGGAAGATTTTTGAAGATCCGAGGGTAAATCAAAGATAAACCGGAATTCTTTTTTTTTTTTAATTTACTTTTACAATAGTCAAAAAATCCTTATTTTTTTTACATAGGCTCTCCTGTTCAAAACACATTTTTCTCACAGAAAAGGAAGTTTTTTCATCCCATTGGAAAGAGTTTCACCGGATGGGATACAGTTAAAATGTACTAGTTGTCACTTGGTTTCTTTTAATTCTTTTTGTTTCCAATTATATCCAGTATACAACAATACAAAAAAAAATTTATACTTTATTGGGAGATTTTTGAAGATACGAGGGTAAATCAAATATAAATCGGAATTCTTTGTTTTTTAATTTACTTTTACAATAGTCAAAATATCAAAAAATCCTTATTTTTCTACATAGTGTCTCCTGTTCAAAACACATTTTTCCCACAGAAAAGGAAGTTTTTTCATCCTGTCATCGTAAAATGAAACAGGTCGCGTCAGAACGCGTAAAATCCAAAATGAGCCACTTGTTTGCGGGTCGGTTCGAGGCACAAACGATCCTACGCCTTCGTCATTTTCGAAATGCTCGTCTCCCAACGCTTCTTTCAAAAGTTCAAACAAATAAAAGTCGCAAGGAGACAAATCCGGACTGTAAGGCGGGTGTTTTAAGGGTTTCCAGTACATTTGTTCCAATTCTTGTTGAGTCAGCGCAGCTGTGTGGGCATGTCTTGACTTTTTTGTCGATAAACGAGTCTAACGTGATCGAGAACTTTTTCGTTGCAGGTTTCGTCTACACCTACCAGGTATATAGCGACGGCGACATTGTTAAAGAAATAAAATCCCAGTGTTCAAGATGGTATAGACATATGCACAAACTGCATGATAATAGATTGACAAGGCTGATATGTTAGGTCATACCGTCGGGAAAAAGGCCACCCGGACGGCCACGGTTAAGACGGAAGGACAACGTCAGAGGGATCTTTCAAGAATGAATATTTTGCAGTCAGCCAAGACCTACCCTGGGTTGCAGAGCTAATAGTAGTAGTAGCAGTATATGTAGTTAAATTTGTTTCATTTTTAGTGTTCCGTACGGAACACTTATAAGATGACTTCGGTGTCTGTCTGTCTGTCACACCCGATTTTCTCCGAAACTATTTCTGATAGAAAGTTGAAATTTGGTAATAATATAGAAATTTATAGCCGCATGAGAGCCATGTAGTTTTGAAAGTCAAATTTTGACTTAAGGGGTTAATTTTGGGGGGTGAAATCGAAAACGAAAAAAAAAATTTTTTTAGTAGGTCATCGAGTGTGGTGTCAAATGAAAGCTAGTGAAAACACGAGTAAAAAATATATATGTAATGTAATACTTGCGCACACTTTTCTTTGTATTATTTTTAAAAAAGCGCGAAAAATCGCTGTCACCCCACCTTATCTCGAAAAGTACTGATCAAAAAATTTTGGAATATTCTCCACGGGATGTAGATTGAACGAAAATTATCACGAGTGCATTACCTTTAATAATTTATCTGGTATATAAAAAAAAACAAAAATTTCAAGGTCATCAGTTTTCAGTAAAGATTGGAAACAAACTTTGTTGAAAACTCATTTGGGGTGTGTTTTGTGAAGTCAGTGATTATTTTATACCACACCGTAATAACATTTTTTATTTTAAAAGCAATCAACGTACGGAACACTAATTTTGCAAGTTTAACTTGCATTTGACAGGTTATAACTATTCCAACGCCCATCCAAAGGAACAGAACAATAAAGTGATCTAGAGTTGAAACTCAAATGCCACTACTTAGTGAGACATAAAAATCCCTAGAAGGAGTAGAAACTCCAAACGCGCCTATTTTATTAGTACATCCTGTGGTGAATTCTACATACCACTGATAAACGCGGCCGTACTTCGTGTACGCGCTGCCCCTGTTGCCGCAAAGATTTTACCTTCCACTTTTGGTTGTCTTAAAGTTACACAGTCTGATAGAAGCAGTTCTTTCATCTATGCATGAACTAACCTAAACTTACCTGGTATACGTGTTTTAGAAGTTAGCTTCTTAGAGTTGATTCAAGAATGTAATTTTTCTTTTTAAAAAGAATGCCTTTAGAAGGATTCACAAATTTTATATTCCAAAATTTTTCGGGGATCTCTCAAATGCAATGCAGTATGTTAAGGACAAACTCTTTAAATGAAAATTACTTACAAAATTCTTTAGAAAATTTATTATTTCTACTTGCAGAGAGAGCCTTGAAGAAAGTAATTTCTGTTTCAAGTTATTAATCTAGAAAGTTACACATATTGTTAGCAATGATGAAAAATGTTTAATGAAAATGGGTTTATACTATTAAACTAAATTTCCATAACCAATCAGAAACCTAATGAACCTTTCTTTTAAACATTCTACCCGCTGACTATGTCGCAAGTTCAACCACTGCTTGTAAATCGTAAAACCAGTAGCTCTAGTTAGCCAATTAATGAAAATTAATTACGTCGTTATAATAATTAATTAATCTTTCATGTTTTATTATAAACAGGCACAATTTACTATTTACTTAAATGTCATAAACACCGGTTTATACAGGCTGCTTAATAAAATATATTTACTCAAATCATAATATTTATGTTAGATGATGCGTGAATTCTTTTGCAAAAAAGTCCATTAATTCGCTATAGGTAAATTTTATTTCGTTTTAAACTTACCTGAAATAAAGTATTTGTAACTGTCATTAGTACTCTAATGCTCAAAAAGTAGGGGAGTAATTAAAAAATTTACGAGGGTTACCTTTTAAGTTTATACAAAAGCAATGAAAGAAAAAAATTTTGGTACAAATCCTTTTATTGTTTCTAAAAATATTCGCCTTTAAGATTTATACACTTTTGCATGCGTTCGAACCAATTCTTGAGACTTTTTTCCACTCTGAAGTTGGTACCTCAAAAAAATATGATTTTGAAAGGATTCAACAGCAATTCGCTGTCCATGCATTGTTTTTACATTCGGGGACAAAAAGAAGTCGTGAGGCGATAAATCAGGTCAAACTGACTGAAACATCCACTACAATTCTCTGAAATGATACGCCATCTCTTCCCTGCTATGCTCGATTCTCTCTTAAATATATATAACTTCATCTGGCTTAAAGCTGTATTTCCCAATTCCTGGCTGCACTCCATAGTAATACTAATCCATAAAACCGACAAACCTAAATCCATCCCTAATAGCTACCGACCCATATCAGTTACAAATCAGCTATGCAAGCTATTGAAACGCATGGTTCTCCATCGATTGACTTGGATACTGGAATCGTCCGGCCTGCTGCCGCCATTCCAATACGGCTTCCGCAGATTCAGGTCACAGATGGATCACCTATCAACGCTGGAAAGCGACATAAGAAGAGCGTTCCTACAAAATAAACATTGAGCATTTTCTCACAACAATTTTCACGGGTAAAATTGAATGTACTGTAGTCTTCGATATACCTAAGGATGCCTCTATCTCAGGGTAAGTCACATGCTGATCTTCTGCTACTAAAATCGTAAAAAATCAACCAATGAACACCTTCATGTGAAAATTCAATTTGTTCACAAAACGGTTATTTTTAAACGCTTACTATAAACAAACTACTGGGCCAATTTCTCACCTGCCACTGTTTTAACAATAACAAATGTCAAGTTTTACAATAATGGTAAAGCTACATCTCAATAGCGCCATCTAGTGGTCGTTTGTAAAAACTTAAAAGGCGACTATCGTATTCATCTAAATCCATTTGATCCACTTTAAAATTCCGACTGCAACACACTTATGACAAGGTGTTTTCCGATCTTTAAAACAAAGGAATATCCAAGGAAGAAAAGCGATTGCAATGCTTAATAGTATACTATGGGACAAAAACATAACCATTGAAAATAAGAAGAGAATTTACAACTCAATAGTGAAAAGTATAATAACTTACAGCTCCCAGGTGTGGCCATTGAAGGAAAGAATAGAAAAAATACTAAAAGCTACAGAAATGGATTTCTGGAGACGAGCAGCCAGAAAATCCAGAAAAGACCGTATACCAAATGACACGATAAGACGAGCTTTAGAAATAAAGCACGATATAGTGGACGAAATCAGAACCCAACAGTTGATATGGTACGGACATGTACAGAGAATGTCACAAGACTGACTACCTAAAAAGATTTTAAATTGGAACCCTCATGGAAAAAGAAAGCGAGGAAGACCACGCCAAAGCTGGAGAGCAGAAATCAACAAGGAAGTACTAGAGAGAGATCTAGAGGAGAAGGGATGGAGAAACCGGGAGGAGTGGAAATTAGGCATCGGAAGACGTTATAAAACCGATTGAGATATATATATATATATATATATATATATATATATATATATATAAAACGTGGATTCTTTTTTATAATTTAAATAGATTAGATAGTAATTTGAGCCTGAGAATAGTAAAAAGTCACATAGTCCCATATCTGGTAAATTGAGTTCTTGTGGAACGGTCACCGTTTCACTTTTACTTAAAATGTCATAAATATAATTGTTGCTTTATGTGAAGGTGCGTTATCGTGGCGCAAATTTCATGTGCCTGCCACACTTCGGACCTGTTTTTACGAATTCACTCAGGTAAACGACATTAACGCTTAAATAATACTCCTTAAATTCACCACAGTGCACAACATCAAAGTAATCGAAAACGAAAGTTTGTCCTGTATTTTCGACCAACTTTGACGTTGTTTTTCAAGATTTTTATTTCATTTTCGCTGGATCATATCACTAAATACATACCTCATCATCAGTAATTAGACATTTCAAAGTCTCATCCAAAAAACATCTCTTTAGCAACCTAAACACAACGATATTCTTCAGTAAAATTCGGTTGTTTTGGAACAGGATGAAACAACACTAAAGTCAAATCGTTCTTTAAAATCTACCGTATGAGCACTTGTAAATACGAGAAACGCCTTTTCACAACACCATAAACAAAAAAGCGCAGGGAAGATGTTTTTAACAACCAGAATATGGCGGAAGTAAACCAATTAAAACACACAATTCATCTCGCCGAATTCTGGTTGCTATAGACATCTTCCCTGAGCTTTTTCATGTATATTTTAAAATGGTGCACCCCTTAATTTCAACTGATATTTCAGTAAGGCCTACAAGATCTCCCATATTTAAATGACGATGAGTACCACTTAAAAACTTTTGATCTCGTTTACGTACGTGTTAGTACAAGAAATTTCATTTTTGGTCGCATATGTATTAAAGAGATCTATTATTATATCAATTAAATATATAAAAACTGAGGTTCCACCATGCTTCTATGTATCAGACAAATCTTTACTGGAAACATTTCAGAAATCAATGACTTCTATTCAATTATATCAAGACGGATTTTTGGGTCTTGCAACAGATCCATATGTCTTAGATAGGTTTGGAAAAATAGCCACAGACAAATTTTCCCATGCTGTTTGAGGCTTTCAACGTTCTTTCACCAAAATTAAAAACAAATGATTTCATATAGCGGTTTTCACGAGACATTGGTAAAAATTTGAAAACATGTGAACCGATATAAAATATTATTTAAGTCATTGTCTACTTTCATAAAAAAATAATTTCTCATTTTCCTAGGCGCTTTACATCAAATGAATATGGCTTCCATGTTATCTACATTACCTCAAGGCAAAATATGAATTTCCAAGGAAATTGGCATTATTATTTGCGTTAAATGTTTATTGCATTGTAGTTGAATTTAGCGAAATAACCACCAAAATAATTTTATTAGAATTTAACTTGGCGTAGAGTAACAAGGTTCAATTTATTTAAAAAAAAAGTAGGTTAATTCGTAAACATGACTTAAAAGTTGTTGTGAGATGTAATAAAAATAGTTATTCGATTCGAACAAAAGAAATCAATCAATTTTTCAATCGTTTCTCATTAGAATATTAAGTGGTATTATGTCGGATTTTTTATTATTGTTTGGGAGTCGTTGACAGGAGAGGAATTTCTCTTATCAATTTAATAAATTTATTTGGTAAAAGAAATCAAACAATAATTTTTAATTTGGTGGCGTACTTACTCTCGAATTATTTTCTGGCTCTTTTAACAGGACTCCCATCGTTGTCAATTGTTTGGAACGTATCTCGGGCGAGTAAGGTATTAATTATTATTTTAAATTAATTAAACATTTCGATGCGTTCGTATTGAACCAAAAAAAAAACCTGGCCAAGTTCAAGTCGGACTTGCGCAATTAGTGTTCCGTAATTAGGTCCCTGACATGTATATATCGTAAGATGCAATACGTATTTTCACGTTTTTTTTTAGTTAATAATGTATAATAGGTTCTTTAGCTATCCAATAGCCAATAAATGAATCTAGCTAAATCTAGAATCTAGTAAAAGTTTAAAACAAAAATTTACTACCTAAATATTTGTTTAATTATAAACAAATAAGCTAAAATTATATTGTGTCGGTATCATACCGAAAAGTATATGAGTATATTGCTGATTGCACCAAATACATATTGATATTTCGTAGCGCTTAGTCCCGGTTAAGTTCACAACTTTCCACGAAAAAAAAATCTCGACCATACTGTCAAATAACATAGTTATACCAGATAAATTATTAAACGTTATGCACTCGTGATAAGTTTCGCTCACTCTACACTTCATGGAGAATATTCGAAATGTTTTCAAAACTTTTTGATCAGTACTTTTCGAGATAGGACGGGGGACAGCGATTTTTGACCATTTTTTAAAAAATAATACAAAGAAAAGTGTGCGCAAGTATTACATCATATATATTTTCCCAAGCTTTCAATTGAGATCCCACTCGAAGACTCCTTCCCCCTACAAGCTAACCCCATAAGTCAAAATTTAACTTTCAAAAGTACATGACATTGGACCATCAATTCCTATATTTATGTCAAATTTTAACTTTCTAGATCAAACAGTGTCGGAGACAATCGGGTGTGACAGACAGACGAACATCGAAGTGATCCCATAAGTGTTCCGTATGGAACACTGAAAAGGTAGGCCTACAGTCTTTAACTGAAGTAATATTTAGTGATTGTTATCATATCACCGTGCTCTTACGAAGGAGGGCTTTGTATCTTTCATCATGACTGAGTTAGGGAAATTTTCAATAAATTCCAAAAATCTAAGGAGAGTTTTTTCGTTGAATTCATGAGTGATTTTTATCGGAAACTTCGCCAAGTATACTTGGATAACAGTGTATTGTGAAACAACGACTTTGTCACAACAAAAACAGAACAGATGTAAACAGACCTCTCATAAACCATTTAGGCGAGATCAAAGGCGACAGTCGAAGACCTCTAAAATCCTCTACCTGTTGTAGCATGTTTAAAATATTAGTATTTTGGGATTTTTTTTGCATTTCAGATAAAGTTAGTAGTTGTTAATGGGGATTTAGAATACTGAAAAAGCTTGTTTTCTATATCGAGCAGACTAGTTTTAATTTTGTTTAATATAATGTTATTATTGTTAAAATAGATCAATAACTTACCTTGACGAACATGGAATGCCACCTATGACGTCGTAAAGATAGGATTGACAGACAGGACAATAAATACTTCCTCAGAACTAGTTTGATTACGACGCAAACGAATAATAATTATTCACAGCGGAAATAAAAACGCTGGAAATTGTTTTAAACTTTCTGCTCATAATATCCCTAATACAGGGCAATTACCTCAGTAAGTTGTCAAATCGCCTCCTGCATCAAAAAACGCCTGACATCTTCGAGGCATGCTGTCGACGAGATTTTCTGCATACTCTGCAAATTTTTCGAATCTCGCGACGCAACTGAGTCAAAGTTCTCAGAGTTTTTCCTCTAAGCTTTCTCTTTATAAGGGACCAAACGTTTTCAAAAGGATGGCGTCCGGCGATATTGAGGGTCACTCTAGTATCTTATCGTGGGCCCAAGAGAGCCGCTTCGCGACGTGATTTTCGCCCAGCAAAAGTTTCTTCAACGTGCTTCGGAATTTGACATCACGAACACGCAGATCTCGAATGGTCTCATGGGACACATTCAAACTCGATTTTCTGAATTTTGCCGCTCCTTGACGCCGCGTCAATTTCGAGTCCCGGGAAAACAAATACACGAGTCGTTTTTCGACTTTCGGAGTGACTCTGCCTAACGAGCCACGTTTTGGCAAGTCGATGTCTCGTTAAAATGATCTACCCACTTCTCACACACAACACTGACTTTTTAATACATTTAGCGGCCGCGGTAATGTGTCATTTTAGGCCCCTTTGGATGGGAACAAAGAAAAATTGCCTCGAACTGACGCGCAAACAAGTGACTCATTTTGGATTTTACGTGATTTCGACAAAGTTGGGAATCGACCAATACTTTTACTAAAATGCGTCGTAGATAAAGGTTCCCTCTACTGATATCAAAAATGAATTATCGCGGACTCGTTTTTAATTGACAGACTGTAATTACTTGAATCCTGGTTTCAACAAAGCGCCTTTTATCGTTCACTGCCGTCTCATAAGAGAGCAATTCTTACAATATTAGAATATGGGCGGGGATAGTTTGGGTTAGTAGTACGTAATAGGACTTCTGTGAGTTTTCGTTCCTTTTTAGTGTTCCATACGGAGCCTTCTGGGATCACTTCGGTGTATTCGTCTGTCACATTCGATTTTCTCCGAAACTATTTAACATAGAAAGTTGATATTTTGCATACATGTAGGAATTGATGGCCTAATCAGAGCCGTGTAGTTGTGAAAGTTAAATTTTGACTTAAAGGATTAGTTTTGAACTAAACTAACCTGATGAAGCTAACGTGGTTAGCGAAACGCGCGTCGAGTGCAAAAATAAAGTGTTTGGTGTATGATGATATATACTGAGTAGTGAAATTGTGCCAAAGATTCCACATTCCCAACAGAGTTGAAAAGTACTGATCAAAAACTTTTAAAAAATTTCTGGAATACTCTTCATATAGTGTAGATTGAGCAAAAATTATCACGAGTATATTACGTTTGATAATTTATCTGGTATAAAAAAACAGTACTGAAAACTATGTTTCCCTACAAAATGGTGAATGTGAATTATTTTCAACCCATTACCGCGCGGTAACAAAATAATTTTATTTTAGTTGTTTACAATTATATATTTAGTAGCAAATACTTGTATTGCACTTATTTAATGGCTATTAGGTTGGTAAGATGCTATAACTACAGCGAAACTTATGTTAACGGCCACTTAAGCTTCCCGAAACCTATTGCATATAAATTCCCCTATACAAAAACCTGTTAATTACGGCCACTTGTATTAAACGGCCACGGCCGGTTAAACCGAAATTTTTATGACATATTTTTTAGAAATTTACCTGGTAATAACGACCAGGCTGGCCGAAGGGTTTTATGACATACTAATTATTTTTATAGGCCTTCAACCTTTTACTTTTACTATTACTGTAATTGGGCAATTTATTCAAGGAAATAGCCATTATTGTTGATAAAATTTTCTGGTTTAAATTTGAAGTTTTCTGTTTATTCCATTATGTTAAAGTTGTCTTCGTACTGAACAAGTTTTTAATAATGCCGCTGAAACGAAAACGTTTGCCACTAAAAGATAAATTTATTATCGCTGAAAGTGAAAAGTTTGCGTTGCGTTCGCGAAAACTGGCTGAAAAGTTCGAGATTAGAAAAACGCAAATTATCGATATACTAAAAAAGATGTTTGAAGATGGTGTTAAGTTGGAGCAAAAACGAAAATTTCCCAAGTCAGCAGGATTAGCAGTGGATCAAGTTGTCTACAATTGCAAACAAAAAGCACTGGCGGCGTCAAGCAGCTTGAAAGTGGAAAATTTCGCTGCATCAAATGGGTGGTTGGAAAGTTTCTGTAAACGGTCCAATATTACTTTTAAGTCAGTTTCTGGCGAGTCCGCAGATGTAAATTTGAAAGACGTAGATGCATAGAAAACTACATTACCGCTAATTTTAAAAGATTATTCTCCACGAGATGTATACAATGTTGATGAAACAGGCCTTTATTACCGAGCCATGCCACATAAGACATTTGCTTTAAAAAACGATAAATGTTCAGGAAGGAAGGTCGCAAAACAGCGATTAACTATTTTACTGTATATAAATATGGAAGGAGAAAAAGAAAATCCGTTAATAATTGGGAAAAGTAAAAATCTTCGTTGTTTTAAAGGTAGTCATGTTGACGAGTTACCCTTAAAATGGGAATCTAATAAAAAGGCCTGGATGACGTCAGAAATTATGACCAGAGGGCTCCATAAATTTGATAATAAAATGAAGAAACAAAATAGAAAAGTGTTGCTTTTCTTGGACAATGCTACCTCCCATTCTAAAGTGCCACTAGAAAATGTTAAGCTGATTTTTTTGCTACCAAATACCCCCTCATATTGTCAGCCTTTAGACCAAGGAATAATTCAAAATTTTAAGATGATATATAGAAAATTTTTGATCAAAAGGCTACTTACGTTTGTTGACAGTTATTGCGATTTTGAAAAATCTGAAAAAAGCATAAATGTAACGAATGCACTAATATGGATTACGATTGCGTCGAAAAATTTTTCTCCAGCTACAATTAAAAAATGTTTTTTGAAGGGCGCATTCTCCGATGTTGGTCCAGAAGATGCTATTTTTGACGAAGAAGACGAAATACTCCTCGCTCAGCTCTTTCTTTTAGTCCATGATAAAACTGTAAACTTGGATGAGTTTGTTTCCATTGATAGTGATATGCCTACAGAAAGTTCAAACTTCAGTATTTCGGAAATTGTTGAGGAACTGCGCGATCCAGACCAAAAGCTTAATTCTGATTCAGACGGTGATGTGGACGAATGTGAAGCTCCAAAATCTACTTTGTCTAGTATGAGTGCAGTTTGTGTGTAAATTTAAGAAACATATAAAACTATTTTTTGTGTAATAACAATGGTAAAATGGCTATAGATTTTTTCGAATGTTACTTTTGAAATCAAAGCCAAAAAATTTTAAATCAACAACAATTGAAACATACTTCAAAAAAGCTTAATAACATGTATACATTTTTAAAAAATCCATATTATGTATATATTACTATAGTGTATATACTGTACATACAAAATATTTTTTTATATTATTAAATCATTTTAAATTTTTAAGCTGTGTGTATGCTAACTCTATTTAGTTAAATAAAGAAAAAGTATAAAAATAGAAAAATATATGTCCTTTATTTATAAGGCGCAAAACCTGGGAATAACGGCCACCTCTCTTAAATGGCCAATATTCCTAAATTTTTTTGTGGACGCTTCTGACAGGTTTTACTGTATTATACATTACCGACAGAACAGAAAAAATACTAAAAGCTACAGAAATGGATTTCTGGAGACGAGCAGCCAGAAAATCCAGAAAAGGCCGTATACCAAATGACACGATAAGGCGAGCTTTAGAAATAAAGCACGATATAGTGAACGAAATCAGAACCCAACAGTTGGTATGGTATGGACATGTACAGAGAATGTCACAAGACCGACTACCTAAAAAGATTTTAAATTGGAACCCTCATGGAAAAAGAAAGCGAGGAAGACCACGCCAAAGCTGGAGAGCAGGAATCAACAAGGAAGTACTAGAGAGAGATCTGGAAGAGGAGGGATGGAGAAACCGGGAGGAGTGGAAATTAGGCATCGGAAGACGGAAGACGTTATAAAACCGATTGATATATATATATATATATATATATATATATATATATATATATATATATATATATATATATATATATATATATATATATATATATATATATATATACATATATATACATATATATATATATATATATATATATATATATATATATATATATATATATATATATATATATATATATATATATATATATATAATATATACGAGGCTGGTTTGAAAAGTCCGTGCAAAAGTAAAAACTACTTATGGGTTTGGGGTAAACCTTTTTTATTTTTCGACATAGTCTCCTTTTAGGCTTATACACTTCGTCCAACGATGTTCTAGTTTGTTGATACCTTCCGAATAATAGGATTTGTCCAAGTCTGCAAAATATCCATTAGTGTCTGCAATCACCTCCTCGTTTGAATAAAATCTTTGTCCCGCCAGCCATTTCTTCAAATTGGGGAACAAATAGTAGTCCGAGGGAGCCAAGTCTGGAGAATAGGGGGGATGTGAAACGAGTTGGAATCCTATTTCCATTAATTTTGCGACCACAACTGCTGAGGTGTGTGCTGGTGCGTTGTCGTGATGGAAAAGGACTTTCTTGTGGGCCAATCGCGGGCGTTTTTCTTGCAGCTCGGTTTTTAAACGGTCCAATAACGATGAATAATATTCACCTGTAAGATAGTTTTATCCCTTTTCCAGATAGTCGATGAGGATTATCCCTTGGTAACCCATTGTTTAGATTGTTGTTTGGTCTCAGGAGTATAGTAATGTATCCATGTTTCATCCACAGTGACGAAACGACGCTTAAAGTCCTCCGGATTCTTCTGGAACAGCTGCAAACCATCCTGCAACACTTCACACGATTCCGTTTTTGGTCAAGCGTGAGCAATCGCGGCACCCATCTTGCGGATAGCTTTCTCATGTCCAAATGTTTATGCAAAATATTATGTACCCGTTCAGTCGAGATGCCCACAGCACTAGCAATCTCACACACCTTAACTCTTCTGTCATCCATCACCATATCATGGATTTGATCAATGATTTCTGGAGTCGTAACCTCCACAGGCCGTCCAGAACGTTCAGCGTCACTTGTGCCCATATGGCCAGTCCGAAAATTTTGAAACCACTTATAAACTGTTCTAATCGAAGGTGCAGAGTCACCATAATGTTTATCAAGCTTCTCTTTAGTCTCCTGAGGCGTTTTGCCTTTCATAAAGTAATGTTTAATCACCACACGAAATTCTTTTTCGTCCATTTCTTGAAAATCACTCGACTTCCTTGATTCACACGAATGCCAAACACAAAGAAATAGACCAATATGGCTGAAACTTGGTGTGCGTTCATTCAAGAGAATGCTACTAACTAAACATGACCTCGATACGCGCCGGTGGTGCCATCTCTCGGACTTTGCACGGACTTTTCAAACCAGCCTCGTATATATATATATATATATATATATATATATATATATATATATATATATATATATATATATATATATATATATATACATTACCGACTACGAAAAAAACATGAAAATACATATTGGATCTTAAGATGTCAGGGCCTAATTAACTTAGCCTAGATATAAATTTTATTTTATTTTAAAAGCAATGACGGTACGGAACACTAATTGCGCAAGTCCAACTTGCACTTGACCGTTCTTTTTTACTTGAATGATGCAAATCGTGAACTACATTGTCTTATGGGATATTTTCTCAGATTATATGGTAAATAAACTGCGTTAACAAAATTATAGTACTCCTATTTTATTCTTTTCCAGTTCACTTTTAAAAATGCATTTGAAACGGTCAAATTTTCTGTTCATTTAGCGCTTTAAAATTTGCTTTCGTTTTTTTAAGGCAAGCTAGTGAAAAATAATAGTTTTAATGATAGTATAGTAAACCGTTTAATAAAACGTAAAAAGTGTAGCCTTGAAGCACAGCACTAAAAACATCATAAGCCAATCCCAAAACTTGAATGACCCGTCACGATATTAATAATTTTTTGGAACAAACTAATGATTAAAGTTTCGCTTTCATTATTTTTCAAGCCACAAATATACTGAATATTTTCACCTTAATTTATAAAATCGCTCAACTGTCACTACATTTCCTCCATTCATCATCAAAGGTATTGTTTTACTACTAAAATAGGCGTATTCTGCATTTCATTGTACCATTTCTGTATCCACTTTTACCTAAACATTTATAATTTCAAAATCCGTCAGCAGATTTCCGCCTAGAATTATCCATTGTTTGACAGCCGACATAACTTCATGTTCATCCATGCGGATTCACGGTACGCGATTCCTAAATGTCCGTCTTTCCAACTGTCTTTCGTACCGTAACGATTAGTTTAAATATAGACAAGGAAGATTTACGTAAAAGTAATGAAAGTTTATTAAAGTGTATCTAAATATTCAGTAAACGTCGGATTAACGAAAAGCCGAGAAAAAATTATCTTCCAATTAAAATGATACACCTGACATAATAATAATAATCCATCTAATAATAACTGAAATACCAATGCATCAAACTGAGAAATACTAATCCTTATTTAAATATACGGATTCAGACATTCATAATTACAAAAATTACGTTACTGTATTTCCAAAAAAAACCAGCCAGAACATTACAGTGTTCCGTATGTTAAAATAAAATAAAATTCTTATCTAAGCTAAGTTAATTAGGTGTTTGACATGTATATATCTTCCAATATGTCTTTTCACGTTTTTTTTTAGTCGATAATACATAATGGCTCTAGCACCTTAGCTACCTAATAGCCAACAAATTAATCTAGCTTAGTCTGATGACAGCACGCTTATCTTTTCATACACTCTGAACACTCGGACATCAGCTACTCAGACGAATATCCGCAGACAGCAGGAAATCATTCAACTTAACAAAGACTTGGAAGAAAATCTATCTTGGGGTGACAGTAATCAAGTGGAATTTAACGTTATAAAAACCCAGGCGACAGACAGTTTTTTCTAGGAAAGTTAATGTTGCCGAGCCCGACATACTTATGTCGGGGCACTCCATTCCTCTAGCATCGTCACTTAATTTGTGGAGCGTTAATTTGGGGGCAAATATGTCCTGGCATGAATATGTTGCAGGCATAGCAAGAAGACTTTCTCAAAACTTGGGAATATTATTTCGAACCAGAAAGCTTTACACTTCACAACAACGGTTAATTATTTACAAAGTTCAAATTCGACCAACTATGGAATATTGCTCCCATGTTTGGGGCTTCGCTCCCAAACATACACCACATTTGTTGGATTCTATTTAGAGAAGAGCTGTTCGTCTGATTGGAGACCCGGAACTGACCGGCGACCTTGATTCGCTGGAACATCGAATACCAAAGTTGGTAGGAATCGGTTGGTTTTTCAAGAATTTTGTCCGCCATCTTGGATCCGCCATTTTGAACGGTTGGCGAGTCTATTCTACAATGTTTGGGGCTTCGCTCCCAAACATACACCACATTTGTTGGATTCTATTTAGTATTTTCGGCGACCTGATTGGCTGGAACATCAAGGAAAGTGTTCGAAGGATGTAGCCCGCTTAAATTCCTCCCAGAGCGGTGCATGTTAGAAATACACGTCGCGCTAATACTTCATATCCGTATGAGGTTCAGCTTGATACTCCTCGTACAACGTGTTTCAAGCAGTCTTTTATATGGAAAACATCATCCCTTTGGAATAATGGGGCCAGGACTGTGTTTCCCACCGAGTACAATTTACAGCGGTTCAAGAACAACGTGAATCGATTTTTCCCCACACACGTCGCTCCTGTAGGACTTTAGGGACTTCCCTGCAGCACGTATGCGAGACCCATAAAAAAAATCTAGTAGTAAAAGTGTAATACAAATAATTACTACTTAAATATTTGTTTAATTATAAACAAATAAAATAAAATTCTTTTGTCTCGGTGCAGGAGCGCCCGAGCAGTAATATACTAAAAAGTATATTAAAAAAACCTCCATTATGTTACAAGGCACAAGGTTTTTAAAGTTTTTTTTTAAATACCAGACAAATTATCAAAGGTTAATCTCCTCGTGACAATTTTCGCTTAATCTACAAGAATTTTTTCAAACTTTTTTGATCAGTACTTTTCAAGGTAGGAGAGGGGACAGCGATTTTTGGCCATTTTTTAAAAATAAAACAAAAGTTTGCACAAGTATTACAACATATCTTTGAACTCGTGTTTTCACAAGCTTTGATTTGACACTTCACTGGATCAACTAGTAATTTTTTTTTTACTTTTGATTTTACCCACCAAAACTAACCTCTTAAGTCAAAATTTAAACTTTGAATTGTTGTGGCTGTTACTTGATGGAAATTCATAACGAATGTAATGAAAGACTAATATTGTCAAATTTCCACTTTATTTAGTTTCACTGAAACTGTATGACGCGTTTCGCTACGCACTTTAATAACAACTTGAAATACCATTTAGCCAACAGGCATGTATTTACCTCTTTTAAACTTATGAATTGTTGTGGCTGTTACTTGATGGAAATTCATAACGAATGTAATGAAAGACTAATATTGTCAAATTTCCACTTTATTTAGTTTCACTGAAACTGTATGACGCGTTTCGCTACGCACTTTAATAACAACTTGAAATACCATTTAGCCAACAGGCATGTATTTGCCTCTTTTAAACTCTAAATTGTTGTGGCTGTTACTTGATGGAAATTCATAACGAATGTAATGAAAGACTAATATTGTCAAATTTCCACTTTATTTAACTGTATGACGCGTTTCGCTACGCACTTTAATAACAACTTGAAATACCATTTAGCCAACAGGCATGTATTTGCCTCTTTTAAACTTTGAATTGTTGTGGCTGTTACTTGATGGAAATTCATAACGAATGTAATGAAAGACTAATATTGTCAAATTTCCACTTTATTTAGTTTCACTGAAACTGTATGACGCGTTTCGCTACGCACTTTAATAACAACTTGAAATACCATTTAGCCAACAGGCATGTATTTACCTCTTTTAAACTTTGAATTGTTGTGGCTGTTACTTGATGGAAATTCATAACGAATGTAATGAAAGACTAATATTGTCAAATTTCCACTTTATTTAGTTTCACTGAAACTGTATGACGCGTTTCGCTACGCACTTTAATAACAACTTGAAATACCATTTAGCCAACAGGCATGTATTTACCTCTTTTAAACTTTGAATTGTTGTGGCTGTTACTTGATGGAAATTCATAACGAATGTAATGAAAGACTAATATTGTCAAATTTCCACTTTATTTAACTGTATGACGCGTTTCGCTACGCACTTTAATAACAACTTGAAATACCATTTAGCCAACAGGCATGTATTTGCCTCTTTTAAACTTTGAATTGTTGTGGCTGTTACTTGATGGAAATTCATAACGAATGTAATGAGAGACTAATATTGTCAAATTTCCACTTTATTTAGTTTCACTGAAACTGTATGACGCGTTTCGCTACGCACTTTAATAACAACTTGAAATACCATTTAGCCAACAGGCATGTATTTACCTCTTTTAAACTTTGAATTGTTGTGGCTGTTACTTGATGGAAATTCATAACGAATGTAATGAAAGACTAATATTGTCAAATTTCCACTTTATTTAGTTTCACTGAAACTGTATGACGCGTTTCGCTACGCACTTTAATAACAACTTGAAATACCATTTAGCCAACAGGCATGTATTTGCCTCTTTTAAACTTTGAATTGTTGTGGCTGTTACTTGATGGAAATTCATAACGAATGTAATGAAAGACTAATATTGTCAAATTTCCACTTTATTTAGTTTCACTGAAACTGTATGACGCGTTTCGCTACGCACTTTAATAACAACTTGAAATACCATTTAGCCAACAGGCATGTATTTACCTCTTTTAAACTTTGAATTGTTGTGGCTGTTACTTGATGGAAATTCATAACGAATGTAATGAAAGACTAATATTGTCAAATTTCCACTTTATTTAGTTTCACTAAAACTGTATGACGCGTTTCGCTACGCACTTTAATAACAACTTGAAATACCATTTAGCCAACAGGCATGTATTTACCTCTTTTAAACTTTGAATTGTTGTGGCTGTTACTTGATGGAAATTCATAACGAATGTAATGAAAGACTAATATTGTCAAATTTCCACTTTATTTAGTTTCACTAAAACTGTATGACGCGTTTCGCTACGCACTTTAATAACAACTTGAAATACCATTTAGCCAACAGGCATGTATTTACCTCTTTTAAACTTTGAATTGTTGTGGCTGTTACTTGATGGAAATTCATAACGAATGTAATGAAAGACTAATATTGTCAAATTTCCACTTTATTTAGTTTCACTAAAACTGTATGACGCGTTTCGCTACGCACTTTAATAACAACTTGAAATACCATTTAGCCAACAGGCATGTATTTACCTCTTTTAAACTTTGAATTGTTGTGGCTGTTACTTGATGGAAATTCATAACGAATGTAATGAAAGACTAATATTGTCAAATTTCCACTTTATTTAGTTTCACTAAAACTGTATGACGCGTTTCGCTACGCACTTTAATAACAACTTGAAATACCATTTAGCCAACAGGCATGTATTTACCTCTTTTAAACTTTGAATTGTTGTGGCTGTTACCTGATGGAAATTCATAACGAATGTAATGAAAGACTAATATTGTCAAATTTCCACTTTATTTAGTTTCACTGAAACTGTATGACGCGTTTCGCTATACTATAGCTTCTTCTGATACAAAATGATAAATATCATTTTGTATCAGTCACATCCGATTTCTTCGAAATTATTTGATAGTGAAAGTTGAAATTTGGCACTAATATAGGATTTGATGGCCTCCTCAGAGCCGTGTAGTTTTAAAAGTTAAATTTTGAATGTAATGAAAGACTAATATTGTCAAATTTCCACTTTATTTAGTTTCACTGAAACTGTATGACGCGTTTCGCTATACTATAGCTTCTTCTGATACAAAATGATAAATATCATTTTGTATCAGAAGAAGCTATAGTATAGCGAAACGCGTCATACAGTTTCAATGAAACTAAATAAAGTGGAAATTTGACAATATTAGTCTTTCATTACATTCAAAATTTAACTTTTAAAACTACACGGCTCTGAGGAGGCCATCAAATCCTATATTAGTGCCAAATTTCAACTTTCACTATCAAATAATTTCGAAGAAATCGGATGTGACAGACAGACACTGAAGTGATCTTATAAGTATTCGGAACACTAAAAATATTAATTTATGCCATTATTTAAAAGACAAAAAACATTTAAATTTTTATTTTAGTATTTTTCAAGAAATGTAATTTTGCCCGTAACAATATGACGCAAATTTTCTCATACCATCACGTAAAGTCACAAACACCTTCCTTAATAACGAAATATTTGTAACATTCGACAACAATAGACTCTCTCGTGCACGTAACATCCTATTTGTGTAAAGTTAAATAACAAAAACTAATCTGAACAAAAGTGGACCACTTAATGAATTTCGTTTCTCAGTTGCCGAGTACCACTTATGTCATTTACGCGTACGACTGATGGGGAATTTAGAACATTAATTGACACACAAAGGGCTTAAATGCGAACGAGACAAAAGTAATATAGAGAGCATATTTCAACAAGTCCAGGATTATACTAAAGTAGTCGAAAAAGTAATATTTTTACCAAAATTTTGTTGCAAAAATGTTTTCTTTGGACCAAAACCACTTTCTTAATACTAAATAGTTACCTTTTCAGGTCTGAAAATTATGTTTTTTGTCTATATAACTCTTACGGCAATCGAATCCTTTTTATATAGTGAATAGCTTTATTACCTAATGATCTTTTATGATTTAAGACGATATACTTAGAATATTATTCTCTTTACCAAACAACTCCTAAATAACATTTAGAAATTTCCGGAAGTGTTCTGAGCTCCTTCCCCTCTTAAACGATTCTGCGTAAGACCATTCTTAATTTAAACTTTTGGCCATCCTTTACCTCATCTAAAACCATCGTCAATACTATTGCTCTTCTCTGCATTATGTCTTGTTATTAGATGTCATTCTTTTTTAATTTATCGTCTTGGATAATTTCACAGCTTTACGTATCTCTTCAACTATCTCATTTCTGACGCTTATTCTTCTAATGAATACTCACTTCATGCAATAGTATCATCGCAATCATATTAAACTTCATTTCCAGCGCATCTACTTGTCTAGACATTGTTTCTCAATTCAGTATCATATTCTTAATGTCCACATTTAATTCAGCCATGGACCAAATTTTCATTCAAGACATTATAAAAGTTAAAATTCAAATTTTAAATCTTAACTAAATTGTTACAATTTTTTGCTCTTATTCTTAATAGAACTAGAGTGTTTCTAGTCGGTGCCAAGCAACAAATTTGAATAATCTCGTTTCGTTTTTACACTTGTTCAGGTCGTTACATTTGCCATAGACCTTATCACTAGACAATAATACTACTGTGTGATGATTGACTCAGTCAATTGACCGATGATTGCCTTCATCAATCATCGCTCCTGATGAAGCTAACATGGTTAGCAAAATGCGCGTCGAGTGCAAAAATAAATTGTTTGGTGTAGTGGTGATATATACTGAGTAGTGTCACTGTGCCAAAGATTCCACATTCCCAACATAGACTAGACAATAATGGTAAATCACCTTCCGAAATTTTTATCATTGAATTTTCTTTATAAGCCAATTTATTTTTTGTCTCTTAATTCATCGATGTTGTGGATTTCAACTCTAATATGCGTATATTTAAATTTTAACAAGAAAAGAATTATAATTCTTGCTTTATGAGAAACGAGTGAAAGAAACTCGGATCGATCTATATAGTGTAGTAAAAACGTAATGGGACTGACAACGCTACTGTTTCCTGCTTCACATAGCAGCTACAGTTGTTTTATGATTGTTGAGGGGATCTGAAGTGAAGTTGTGTTTGTGACGTGCGAGTCCGCTGCTGGAACTTATGGAAAGTTACAAAGGGCTTACAGAAAACATTCTCTATCCAGAACACAAGAATTCGAATGTAATGCGCTTTTAGAAGGTTGGGAAGAAGGAGGGGCAAAAGTGATGCAGGAAGACCTTTAACCTCACAAACAGACGACAGTGTGAAAAGATCGAAAATTCCTTTGATGTCATATGGACATTTATAATGATGATTTTAAACCGATTTACCCCCTATCGTCCATTTTATAGCAGGACTTAGATACCAGAAAAGTGTGCGCCACAAGAACCTCACGACTAAGCAGGAAGCGACTCGAAGGTATGTGGGTCTTGATCTTCTGTACCGTCTACGAGGAAGTTAAAATTCCTAGATCACGTGATCACAGCTAATTAATCGTAAAGTACGACACCAAAGGAGAGTGGTATACTGTGCAAACTCCCTTCTTCCCAACACAGTTAGAATAAGTAAATCGAAAATGACACTAATGAACATATTGAGTAGTCAAGAGAATTGTCTACAACGTATTTGTGTCTCCAGAACAAACTAGCCCTTAAAAGTCTCAGGGAGATGACACGTGTGTGACTAGGCATTACACGTCCTTGGACTGACTAATACCGAGCACGAGAAAGAAATCATTTGATAACATTGCACGATAAATTAACGAAGTAATCTGCAAAAATTTGAAATTCTTCAAGCCAAGCTCCTGCTAAAGTACGTAAAATCGAAAAAGAATGGCCGTAATTTCTTTCTATATTTGTCCTCGTTGGTCAAAACGGTAATATATAGTATTGTAATAAGGATGGACCGTAACAATAAAAACAACATGAAATAATAAAAAAAACACGCGTTGGTGTACGTTATAAACACACACGGTAGCGAATACAAAGAATAATAACAACGGTGTTTACGGAAGACTTTTGTTAGGTTATGAATTTTATTTGATGGCATTAACCTTAATCCTATATTGTTAGGTCGAATTTTTTAACCTGCTTTTTGTTCGCGGTCAAACGAGTACAGTTTGATATCTTATATGAGGTACGAAATATTTATTATTAGAGGGAAAGATTACTTTAAAGCTGAGAGAAAGAAACCGAAGAGAATTGAGTTTAAAAGGGAATTTTCAAAGATCGATTATTAGTAATAACGTTTGTCATAGACAATAAAAGTCTGGGGAAAAAAACAGATGATGATGTTCCATTAATCGACAGCAAAAAGCAAGAAGGTTCTTAAACTCAAACAAGTTTGTTAACTTGTGAAAAATAAATATGAAAAACGGACTCAGTGCAAGTCGGACTTGCGCAATTAGTGTTCCGTACGGTGATTGCTTTGAAAATAAAATAAAATCCTTACCTAGGCTAAGTTAATTAGGTCCCTGACAAGTATATATCTTAAGATCCAATATGTATTTTCATGTTTTTTCTTAGTTAATAATGAACAATAGTTATAGCTACTTAGCTACCTAATAGCCAATAAATGAATCTAGTTCAATCTAGAATCTAATAGTAAAAGTGTAAAACCAATATTTACTACCTAAATGCTTTGCTAATTATAAACAAATAAAATAAAATTGTTTTGTCTCGGTACCTATCCATTAGTCACTAGTCATAATTGTTTATTTTATCTTTGATTGGCCAAATGCGGTAATGTACTGAAAAGTATATCAGTATATTACTGACTGCACCGAATACGTATTGATATTTATAGTTCTTAGTCCCGGTTAAATTCATAACTTTCGACGAAAAAACCTTCACCATATTGTCAAGACCAATATTTTTTTTATAGCAGATAAAATATACGTAATGTCCTCATGATAATTTTCGCTCAATCTACACTTTATGGAGAATATTTCAGAATCTTCTCGAAATTTTTTCATCAGTACTTTTCTAGATAGAGGGGGACAGCGATTTTCGAATATTTTTTAAAAATAATACGAAGAAAAGTTTGCGCGAGCATTACATCATATAAATTTTTGAACTTGTGTTTTCACAAGTTTTCATCTGAAACCTCATTCGAGCTTTCAAAAAATTTTCCATTCACCCCTCAAGAATAACCTTAAATCAACATTTCTCAACGCTACACAACTCTGGTTGGGCCATAAAATCCTACATTTGTGCCAAATTTGAACTCTCTATGTCAAATACTCTCGAGAAAAGGGGGCGTCGTAACAGACAGATGGACACCGAAGTGTTCCGTACGGAATACTAAAAAGGAGGGTTTACACAAGCTTTCAAAATACGAATAAATCTGAAATTAATTAACGAAAGTTTCTTGATTCTCATTTACTGTAGTATATAAAAACTTTCTTTTTTTTTTATTGGGCTAGCACACGTGCTGCAGGGAAGTCCCTAAAGCGCTCCAGGAGCGGCACGAGTGCGGAAAAAGCGATTCACGTTGTTCTTGAATCGCTGTAAATTGTACTCGGTGGGAAACACATCGCTGGGCAAATTATTCCAAAGGGATGACGTTCTCCATATAAAAGATTGCTTGAAAAGCGTTGTACGAGAAGTAATAAGCTGAACCTCATACGGATGCGAAGCACCAGCGCGACGTGTATTTCTAACATGCACCGCTTTGGGAGGAATTAAGCGGGCTACATCCTTCGAACACTTTCCATGAAAATACTTGTAGAACAGACTCAAGTCGCCAACCGTTCTTCGATGTTCCAGCGAATCAAGGCCGCCGGTCAATTCCGGGTCCCCAATCAGACGGACCGCTCTTCTCGGAACAGAATCCAACAAATGCAGTGTATGTTTGGGAGCGGAGCCCCAAACGTGGGAGCAGTATTCCATAGTTGGTCGAATTTGAACTTTGTAAATAATTAACCGTTGTTGTGGAGTGTAAAGCTTTCTGGTTCGAAATAATATTCCCAACTTTTGAGAAAGTCTTCTTGCTGTGCCTGCAACATATTCATGCTAGGACATATTTGCCCCCAAATTAACGCTCCACAAATTAAGTGACGATGCTAGAGGAATGGAGTGCCCCGACATAACTATGTCGGGCTCAGCAACATTAACTTTCCTAGAAAAAACTGTCGCCTGGGTTTTTATAGCGTTAAATTCCACTTGGTTACTGTCACCCCAAGATAGAGTTTCGAATTTGGGCTTTGTAAAGAATTAACAGTTGTTGTGGGGTGTAAAGCTTTCTGGTTCTAAATAATACTCCCAACTTTTGAGAAGCTCTCCTTGCTATGCCTGCAACATGTTCATGCCAAGACATATTTGCTCCCAAACTAACGCCCAACAAATTGAGCGACGATGCTAGGGGAATGGAGTGCCCCGACATAACTATGTCGGGTTCAGCAACATTAACTTTTTTAGAAAAAACTGCCGCTAGGGTTTTTGTAGCGTTAAATTCCACTTGGTTACTGTCACCCCAAGATAGAATTTCTTCCAGGTCTTTGTTAAGTTGAACGACCTCCTGCTGTCTGCGGATATTCGCCTGAGCAGCCGATGTCCGAGCGTTCAAGGTGAATGAAGAGACAAGCGTACTGTCATCTGCAAAGCTATAGATTGGATTCCCAGTCTTTTCCAGCAGATCGTTAATGTAAATGAGAAAGAGAGTAGGAGACAGTATGGAGCCCTGGGGCACACCGGCGTTGATAGTGAGGGTGTTAGAAAGCAATCCGTCGACCGCCACTCGTAAAGAACGCTCTCTGAGGAAACATGAGAGCCACAAACAGAACCTTTCAGACATACCATAAGAGGGCAACTTAGCCAACAGTCCATCGTGCCAAACACGGTCGAATGCCTTGGATATGTCAAGAGCAACCGCTCGAGATTCTCCAAAGTGTTCAATTGCGTTGTTCCAAACATGTGTTACATAAGTCAGAAGATCTCCTGTTGATCTATGTTTACGAAAACCATATTGGTGATCGCTAATAATATTGAATCGTTCAAGATATTTTAGAAGATGCTCATTGATAACCTTTTCCATGACTTTCGATATTATTGGAAGCAGTGCAGCTGGTCGGTAGTTATTTGGCAAGGTCTTCTTACCTTTTTTAGGTATCGGCTGAACCGTGGCACATTTCCAGCAGGATGGAAATATTCCCTTTCTATAGGATAGGTTAAAAAGTCTACAGAAAACTGGTGTTAGTTCCCTTGCACAGTTTTTGAGAAACTATGGCAGGTATTCCGTCAGCGCCAGAAGCCTTCTTGGTGTCTAGCTTCATTAAAATACGCTTTATGATGCGCTGTCTGAAGACAACATCGGGCATCCTTGACTGCAAAACAAAACTAAAAGAAATTGAATGTAAGAAAATATTATTTTCCCACCAAATATATAGCAACACTTTATTTCCTTCCAAACCTGCTAGAACCACGTCTTATTCGTGTTGTACGATACACCCTTTCCCTCAAAGGCAAATAAACCATTTTTATTGCCTTAGCCTCGTTTTTAAAGTTGAAGTACTTCGGCTTTCGATTGACTGTGCGTCTATAAATAATTTTTGAGGTTATGTTCAGGTAGGATCAAGTAGTATGCTACGTTTTAAAGCTAAGAGAAGTCATTTTAAAATTACTACAAGGCTGAGAAAAAAATGTATTTGAACTAGTTCCGTAAGAGCCTTAAATTTGTGTGATTTGTACACATAAGGGCAGATAGCACTGTAATGCGTACTATATGAGACGTACATAATTTAGTTCAGATCATGTATCTCCTGTATACCATAGTAGATGAAAGATCGCTATATTGGTATTCTTTATAAGTTAGTGACAGTAGAATGTAAGACCAGCGCGTTTGTCAATTGGTTTGCGACCCCAGGAACTCGGGGTGCTGTCCAAGGATTCTTTTAGTTGTGATTGGTTTATTGCTTCACAAATTACTGTCTACCTGTATGTTATGTTTTTAAATTAAATGCACAATTGGTCGTCTCTCTAAGTCAAATAATAAAGAAACGAATGTCTAATTTTATATCGATTTATTTTGATTTTTCAACATGAGTTCCCTTAATAACTTATACACTTACTACATCGATATTCTAATGCAATTATCTGTCTCTATAGTGATATTTTGTAAGATATGCCAAATTATCCGCTACAATTGCAAGAAAATTAAAAGATGGCCAGCGAGAAAGAAATTGTCAAGTTTTAAAAAAGATACGTCACAAGAAGACGAATGGATGGATGGTCTAATAATTCATTGCCAAAACACTTTTGTAGGCGAGTGCATTAGACTGATGAAGGATGTTTTTTTCTTTTATAAATTTAGTTTATTTTCTTGAATTTTGAGCCTAGTTTGGTTAAAAGAACAGAATTATGTTCTTCGATTATTGTTTTCTTCTTCTATATCAAGATAATCAATAAACAAACCCAAAACACATGACATAACCTTCCCGTAGGATGGAACTGATCTTATTTTTTCTGGCGCTGAACAGTCGGAGTCTGCCCATTCTTTTAACTGCTGTTTAGATTCTGGCGTATGATGTTAAAATCAAGTCTCATTAATACTGGTAAATCGATGCACATAACCAGTTTTATTCTTGTTAAATCGCTCTCAGCACTATTTAGAGATTAACACGGTACCCATCTTGGACGACGCTTTTGCCTATGATAATTTGCATGCAAAACATAACCTGCACATTCCTTCACTATAGTCTCAGTAATTTCCAATCTATGTTTGTTCACTGGATTTTGATGTTGCTGCAGTTTTTCGACATCCTGCACGTGGATCATCGTCAAGGCCCGTATGGCACCGTTTAAACTGGCAAGTTAATTTCTTAATGGCTCAAACCGAAGCAGATAAGTCAATATGAACTTTTATGAACTTCAAATAAATTTTATTTGGTGTCAAATGGCATAAAACTCATTTTATTATGTTTAATAGACACATACTCCTATTTCAGAGAGCTGTATAGAAGGACTTACAACCTATTCAATTCTACACAGACCCCTATGACAGGTTAGTTCTGGTTAACATAAAAAAATATAAGAGATAATGTTGCCATCTATGGTCGAGGACGAGATCTTTTCAGACTACCATGTTATTTTTTGCAGTATATCTCATATATACATTTTTTAATACGATAATAGTTATGGCATAATAGTCTTCTTCTTCATTCTTGATGTAGACCATTGGTCTGTTTGACTTCCAGGGCCTTATGGGGGCCATGTGATCCAGAATGCTAGCTATCCATCCACCTTTTGGGGGGTCTTCCGGGCAGGCGTCTCCCGGTGGTTTTCCTTCCAGAGTTAGTCTTACTATTCTATCTGGGTTCATTCTCTTAACATGGTCACGCTAAAATCGTCGCCTCTATCTTCCCCATATTACCATGTATAGACCGCACAAGACTCTCGTACATCTTCATTTTTTATCCGGTCTCGTGAGTGATGACCCACCATGATAAGCAAAGAAGATTGTAAAATAAGCCATGTTAGCATAGACCCTAGATTAAGTTAGGTTAGGTCACAATCGTGGTATTTATGTACATTTCCTGGGTTAAGTCTAGTTCACTATTGTAGATACTTAAGTTAGGCAAGAATAAGTAAAATTTCATATCATGTAACATCGTTTAATGTAAAAGTAGTAAGAGGTTTTGCCTTACTAAAAAATCAATTTTCTTCTTATAGTGCCATCTCCATTACTGAAGTTGGGCTGTAATCACGGCGAATTCCTCCTTATCTTCGGCAATTCTTAATAAAGTGTGGGTATCCAGACCTGTCCAATCTCGTATATTCTTCAGCAGGAACATTTTCGACGCCCCATATATCTTTTCCCTTCAATTTTTCTTCCATGAACAGCCGGAGTAGTGAGTAACGTAGACCCCTATAAATATGTCCCAAGTAACAAGTTTTTTGTCTTTTAATAAATGACAAAAGTTCTTTTTTCTACCCATTCGACGAAGTACATCTTCATTAGTAAGACGCTCTGTCCAAGAGATCTTCAATATTCTGCGCATGACCCATAATTCGAAAGACTCCAAACGATTCATTGATCCTACTCCCAAGGTCCAGGCCTCGACTCCATATAAAAGCACTGGATATATATAGACTTTTACAAAACGATAACGAGTATCCAAAGAAAGGGTTGAGGTCTTATTTTGAGAAAAGCTGCTCTAGCCATTTCAATGCGAACTCGTACCTCAACTTCAGGATTCAAATCATTAGTTACCCAACACCCTAGGTATTTAAATTTGTTTACTTGTTCTATCAATTGATCGTAAACACGAATATCTGTTTGCAACCCGGGTGTCCTTGAAATGACCATTACTTTCGTTTTATTAACGTTTACTTTCATGTCTAAAATATCGCCTTCCCTAGATATATTGTTCATAAAACGCTGAAGTCCATCCACTGTAATAACGCTATAATAATCAGCGTACCTTAGGTTGTTAATGATTTTGCTATTAACTTTGATACCATCAGTGGCATTCTCTAAGGCCTTCTGGAATATGTGCTTATAGTGTAGATTAAACAGGAGCGGGGAAAGAACACATCCCTGACGAACACCTCTTTTTATTCCTATTTCCTCAGTCTCTCTGCTATTTACTCGTATTGTCGCCACCTGATCCCAATATAGGTGAGTAATGAATCTGAAGTCATTTTCGTCAAGGCCCATATTTTGAAGCATTTGTATTAATTGTGGATGCTTGACTCAAATGCTTTTTCGTAGTCGATAAAACACAAGTAAACGTCCTTCCTTTGATCTCTACATTTCTATAAAAATACACTCAATCCGAAAAGTGCTTCTCGAGTTCCAAATCCTTGTCTAAATCCGAATTGCTCTTCGCTAACATCTTGTTCGCATTTACTGCGTATTCTATGGTGAATGATCTTAAGCATTACTTTCAAAGCGTGGCTTATTAGGTTTATAAGACGGTTTGGTTTTTTAGGTAATGGTATGAACATAGACTTAAGTTCCCGTACTGTAGATGGAATTTATGCAGCTGCACAAGATAGAAATATTTTCTTCATTTAAAAGTTGAAACATCTCCGCATAAAGATTATCAGATCCAGGAGCCTTTCCAGTTTTTGCATGTTTTATTGCATCCCTAACTTCTGCTGGGAGTATATTTAAAGAAATTCCGTCCGTAATGAGTTCTGGTCATTCTCTGTCGTCATCAAAGGTATTTTTAATGTATCGAGCCCATTCTTTTTCTAGCTCTTTTTGTTCGGTTAATATCTGATTATTACCGTTTATTAAATATGGTGGTGTTGGTGTACTGTTTCGACAGGTAACTTCTTTATACATACTGAAATAGTCATGCCTTAGCTGTAATTCTTCCATTTCCTGACATTGTTCGTCCATCCACTTTTCTTTAGCATTTCTTATAAGCCTTTCTTATAAGAAAATCAATAAATCATGTGTTTTTGGGTAATTTTTGCTTTTTGACTGTTTCTTTTGTGAAATTATTTGTTATTGTAAAAAAAGCTGAAATGCGAAGAAATATAGCAAAATTTTCTGGCTTGTAGGACATGTAGGGAAAATTTAAAAAAAGTGTAGTGTTTTCATTTCCGCCGAGCTCAGAATGGTTTTTAATTTGTTGTTATCTGCTCTGGTTTCTATACCGTATATTAGTACAGGCCTTACGCATGTTTTGTATACCTTTACCTTGCATTCAGTATTCATAAATTTGTTGTTCCATACGACGTCGCGTAGAGCGCCAGATATGAGGGCGGCATCATTAACTTGCGATCATATTTCGTTTGTTGGGTTGTGGTTGCTTGACAGGTTTACGCCAAGATAATTAAACTGCATAACTTGTTCGATCGGGTTATTTTCTATCACCAGCTTGCCTCTAACGGGAAAATAGTACTTACAAACAACATCAAATTTTAATATGTACCAATATCACATAATTAACGTTAACAGGCTGGGACATTGTTCTCCCAAAAATATGATCTTCCCTTCGAATACAAAAAAAAATAGTCTCTACCTTCACAAGTTTGGGTTTTCATTCCCAGTATCCCTAACTGTATAAGATAAATCATAATTATACTATTCTGTATGTTCAAAACTAAATACCTTAGACATATTCATAGACGCCTAAGTATTTCACACCTAAATTAAAACATTACAACCGTGCAACAATTCAAAACGTCAAAATTAACGTCTATATAAATTTCTTCCGCAAGTTTACCGGCATGGCAGCATATCAAGAACGGCACGTCCGTGGGCCGCTTCTGCAACGGCTGCAATCAAGAAATATTAATAAATCAGTTCTCTTGGAGTCAGTCCAACGTCACTGAGTATCATTTATCATTTTTGTTCAGTGCGATTCATACATCTAAGAAAGGGTTTATTATTTAGAAGATATCTGTTAATTTGCTAAATTTTAGTAGGTTTTGCGTACTGTTTTGGAAAATTTTATCTTTTATTAAGTCAGTACTCATACCGACATCATTTATCAATATTCCCCTAAATTACGATAAATGAAAAGTAATATTTACTACCAACCATAGATCCCTCATGATAAATTCCACAGGCCTGAAGACATGTTCTATTCAATCGCGCCAATTAGTCACGAAGCCCAGTGGCCACGCGTCCAGATTTAGCGAAGATTATAAGACGACCTCAGGCTGTATGTCAAGCAGATACCGCAACAGTGGCTAAACTATACAGTTAACTATTTAAGGGCTTCCACAGACGGTTAATATTAACTGATTATCTTAGTTCAAATCGGATTGACCAAATTTTGACGTAGATCTAATATAAGTAATTTATTAAACATATAAGTGAGATATATCAGTATTGTCTTTAAATGATATATACGACTGTTAATCACAAGATTGTTTATCTAGATTGACCCTCTAAAGGATCCTTATTCAAATATTTTTGATTAATAGATGATATTTAGAGGGTTTTTAAGTAGTGGTTCAAGATTAAAGCCAAAGTGCAATTGATTTCAACCAGGTTTGTCAATCAAGAGTCTGGAGGTTTATGGAGACCTTTTTAAGGTTTTGCAAGATATCTCGACGGAAAGCCAGAATATGTATTTGTGTTATGAACAAGTCCTTATTTAAATAGTAAAATATGTTTAGGTTTTAAACAGTCAATTTATTAGTTTTAAGGCATGTAATTGCTACCTATAATATGATTTATTCATTGATTTATTAAATTTAACATTATTGCATAGAACTTGTGTGTGTCGCCCTTTCAATAAGCGACCTAATGATATGTATATATATATATCTATATATATATATATATATATATATATATATATATATATATATATATATATATATAAATATACCACCACTTAACTAAGAGATAGAAACACACTGCCCTTAGCAAAATGACAAGAAAACATAACAAAAAAAATCCTTTATAAATTAAAATCATTTTACAACCACACAATTCCTCGTACTATTCTAACAAAGTAAAGTAAAAATTTAATATATTTCCCAGAGATGAGTATGTCGAGTTTTTCTCATGTTTTTTCTGATGAATAAGTGTAATAAAACTGCCCCCACAAACAACACTTTTTGAACACGCCACTTAGCAGTAAGTACTTTAATGTTACATATAAAATAGGGTTGTTCTTTACTTTTAATCTCAAAAATACTGATAATAATTGTAGCCCTGATGAAGTAAATGAAATATTTTCGAAAGCTTGGGTAGCAAAACTTCTTAGTTCTTTTCCAAAGACCGCTAACCCCAAGAACATAATACTGCTGTTTAACTAGTCGGTCAAGACTACCCTTCTCTTATGTTATGTGTGTGTATATATATATATATATATATATATATATATATATATATATATATATATATATATATATATATATATATATATATATATATACAGTGAAATTCCCCTTCGCGGACATTCCTCTTACACGAACACCTGCCTTGAATGGACAGTTTCTCATGGTCCCGACCGACTCTCATATAATTGGCATTGTGTTAACTTCCTCTTGGACGGACATTCTCTTGAACGAACGCAGACCCAAAAAAAAATGTTCTCTTAACCGGACAAAAAACAATAAAAAATAAACGCCTTGTCTCATTTTTCTGTGGCGAGTATCGCTGTTGTGTTTGGCAATCGCACCGCGCGCCAACGTCGCTGCCTGAGTTCACTAAGGACTTCCCCGAGTAAACTGGAGATTTACCGATCTCAATTTTTCGGTTCACGCGGAGATTTAATATTAGTCTGACGCCTATGCGAAAAGAGAGAGTGGGGGATACATTCATTGTAGAAATCCCACCAAATAGAAAAATTCCACCTTTAAACAAAAAATTTGAGATTGTTGAAGTTCACAATAAGGAAAAGTTAAATGTAAGGGACTTATTCAAGCGTTTTAATATCGAAACAAATCTTTGTTTTTTCCTTAAGTTTTTTTCTATTTTAAAAATATCTACATACATAAGTATACGTTTTAAATGTACCAAATTTTTTAATGACAGTTTTCATTAAAAAACGATTTTTTTTTTTGTATTTCTTTTAAGCAGACACCTCTCTTGAACGGACCCTTACGGTCGGTCCCGTTGGTGTCCGCCCAAGGGAGATTTCACTGTGTGTATGTATATATATATATATATATATATATATATATATATATATATATATATATATATATATATATATATATATATATATATATGGATGTCGAAAAAGTATTGAGTCTTTTTCTCGATAGATAGCTTTAGCTTCATATATCTCAAGTAATATAAGTCGCATCGGGCCATACTTAGCGGCAGATCAACGCTAATATTTGATAGTAGTAGATGTGAAAAAACTGTTGGAATTCCTTTATTCGATTTGAATTGGAATGCCTTGTAGAGAAGTGAAATCGAAATCGTGCTACATTTTAATAATTTTAGTTCCACAAAAGCCTAAATGACGTGCAGGCCTATGTAAAAAATTGTGCTGTTTATAGTCAAGATACGTTACCAAAAGCAACAGTCAAAAAATGTAAATTTCCATATTAAAAATAAATAAAATAATCTATAGAATTTTGGAAAAAGTTGAGCAAAACCTGTATGGAAGTAGCCGCGACGTCGCCAAGGAACTAAACATCTATCACCAAACAGTTTTAAACTATTTGGAGAAAGCTGGCTACAAAAAGAAGTTCGATGTTTGGGTGTCACATGATTTGATGATATAACATTTACTCGATCGAAGCTCTATCTGTGAATCTCTACAGAAACGTAACGAAAGCGAACTATTTTTGATGAAGATTACATACGACAATAATGTGCGAAAAAGATTATGGTCGAAAGAGTATGATGCTCCACAAACGATGGCAAAGCCCATATTGACGTCAAAAAAGGTAATGTGTGTTTGGTGGAATCAGAAGAGAATTTTGTATCATGAACTTCTGCAGCCTCGCCAAACGATTGATGCTGAATTCTACTAACGGAAATTCACAAGAATGAAGCAAGCGAATAAAAAAAAACGTGCTGAATTAGTCAACAGAAAAAGTCGTCTTCCACCACGAGAAAGCCACACTACACCCATCTCTGATGACTCAGCAAACATTGAGAGAGGTTGGCTGGAAAATTTTAATGCATCCACCTTATAGCCTGTACCTTGTACCTTCAGAATACAATTTGCTACGGTCTCTGTAGAACTTCCTGAATGGTGTTATTAGTTTGAAAAGACGCCTTTAAAAACCACTTGTCACAGTTTTTTCCCAGAAACCACGGTACAGGATCATGGTTCGCAGCGATTCAAGAACAACGTGAATCGCTTTTTCCGCACACATGCCGCTCCTGGAGCGCTTTAGGGACTTCCCTGCAGCATGTGTGCTAGACCCATAAAAAAAAAATGGTGTTGGTATAAAAATAGCAGAAGGTCATCAAACAAATTGACACATATTTGCTTGAATAAAGCTCTTTCAAAATATATTGGGATGCTACTATAGTCCCATTGGAACATAGGCAAGTCAACCTCCGCAGCGGATTTAGCTCCGTGGTGGTTGTTCTCTGGGCTGGTTTCGTCCACCATACTTCAGCTCCGTATGTAACTGGATCTACTGTCCGTGATATATAGTCCAAGCAGTATCTTTGGTTTAAAGCCCCAGGTTTTTCCAAACAAGCTCTTGCATCTTATGAGACATATTTTTGCTTTCTTAAGGTTTTATCGTAATTTGTTTGTTCCACGTTAATTTTGTGTCTAGCGTCAAGCCCAGATATTTGTAGTGATTATCGGTTTTTATCCGTCTCTGAAGATACTCAAGTTGTGATTGCCTCGCGGTATAACGGCAGTATTTGCAGCGTTGACTCCCTCACATCATCGCTATACATCGTTCACTGCTCTTTGCATGAGCTCTACCACAGTGGCGGTATGCTTCCCTTGGATGAGTATAACTATATCAGTAGGCAGATTATCCACCACTAAGAAGTGGAGACAGCATTCTTCCCTGTGGGCATCCTTGGATCACCTCTGCTTCTAAGGTCTCTTCATGTAGCTTGGCTTTTCCTTGGTCGGTAATTGACTCTGAATAGTTCACCATTAACTACAGCTTACAGCAGCCAAAAATGATATTATTTCCTAGATTAATCCTAGATTAATCCTAGATTAATATAAATAAAAAAGGCAAACGTCCAAGTCGGACTTGCGCAATTAGTGTCCCGTGTCATGATTGCTTTTAAAACAAATTTCTTTCCCATCTTTTGTTATTATATACCAGATAAATTATCAAGGGTAATCCACTCGTGATAATTTTCATTCAATCTACACCTTACAGAGAATTTTCTAGAATTTTTTGATTAGTATTCTTAGAGAGAGGGTGGGGGGACAGCGATTTTTGGCAATTTGTTTAAAATATTGTGAAGAAAGAATATTACGTTATATGTATCTTTGAACTCGTATTTTCACAAGCTTACATTTAACACCCGACTCGATGACCATGGAATTTTTTTTTTCGTTTCCGATTTCAGCCTCAAAACTAACCCCAAAATTTAACTTTTAAAACTACACGGTTGTTGGGCCATCAATTCCTCAATTTTTGACAAATTTCAACTTTCTATGTCAAACAGTTTCGGAGAAAATCGTCTGACAGACAGACAGACACCGAAGTATGTTTCCATAAATGTTCCGTTTTTCAATTTTAATACGGAACATTAAAAAGAGAACATTCACATTATTAAATTAAAATTACCAGAAAGGATATGTTAAGGTAATAAGTCATATTTAAATCTGTTGTGACAGAAAAGAACATATATATTTGTGTGTACGAGTTCTAATTGAAACAGTACAGTATATTTATCGGCCTTTAATTGTCAACTTATAATTTTTAAATTGGTATGTAAAATATGTAATTGGTACTTAATATGATTTAATGACTGACATATTTACTTTATTATTATAGAATTATTAATGCCTGTTACAGCCTATTTAATGCATGACAAAAAAACAAAACTCGACAGTTAGAAAAAGTTACTTGCTGTTAAAAAAGGAAAATGTTCGTACTATAAACAAGTCAGTCCTGTAACAGTAAAGTTAGGTAAATGTCGACTTATGGTTAATAATTTATATGTTTTGTACTACAGACGCATGTAACTGTAGTAATTGTTACTACTACAATAATAAATCATAATATTACTATGTTAACACGTGGTCTTTCAAGGCAATTAATAAGGTGTTAAACTCAACTGACGTTTTGAATCGATCTTGGTCTTTAGTTTCCATTTGTTAATTTTGTTAAAATCATTTATTGCTAAATGAAATGGTAAAAAAACAATTGAATATAAATAAATGGTAACAGCAATGGTCTACCAGGTGTACAAGTATGAAATGCGGATTTCAGACAACAGATGGTGCACCAACGCAATTTGTGCTATAAAGATTTGACACTGCGCCATTTTGTTGTGTCATCGACAAGTGTCAGACGCACACGAGTGATAAACTGGAAAAGTGTGTGCATAGTGTTGTTGTGTTCAATATGTCGAAATTTATACCGAACAAAAAGCATTCGCGGACAGCATTAATTTTTTGTTTTCATTTGAAGAAAACTGCTGTTGAATCATACCGATTACTTCGAGAAGTTTATGGTAAACATGCTTCATCGCAAGATACGTGTGAACGATGGTTTCGGCGTTTCAAAAGTGGTGACTTCGATGTTGCAGACAAGTGGTGGAAAACCGCAGATGGGTAACACATGAGATGAACGACAGGCAAATGGAAAAGCGTAAAAACACATGTGATATTTTGCTCTCTCGGTACAAAAGGAAGTCGTTTTTGCATCGTATAGTTACAGGGGATGAAAAGTGGATTTATTTTGAGAATCCCAAGCGCAAAAAATCGTGGGTAGACCCAGGCGCACCATCCACATCAACCGCAAGACCGAATCGCTTTGGCAGAAAGACGATGCTCTGTGTTTGGTGGGACCGGAGGGGTGTGGTCTATTATAAGCTGTTAAAACCTGGAGAAATGGTTAATACTAAACGTTACCAACAAAAATTGACCGATTTGAACCGTTCGCTGCTTGAAAAAAGGCCAGAATACCGAAAGAGGCAACACAAAGTCATTTTTCTTCATGACAATGCTCCATGACATACGGCAAAACCAGTTCGCGACACGTTGGAAGCACTCAGCTGGGAAGTTCTACCCCATGCGGCTTACTCGCCAGACTTGGCTCCTTCCGATTACCACTTGTTTGCATCGATGGGTCACGCACTTGCTGAGCAGCGCTTTGGTTCGTACGAAGATGTGAAAAAATGGCTCGATGAATGGCTCGCAGCAAAAGGGGAAGATTTTTACTGGCGTGGTATTCACAAATTGCCCAAAAGATGGGAAAAATGTATAACAAGCGCACAAGCATACTTTAAATAAAGCACTTTTTATCATTCTTCCGAATTTAAGATGTTTTTTTTTGAAAAAAAATCCGCATTTCATACTTGTACACCTGGTAAATGAAATGGTAAAAAAAAAACAATTGAATATAAATAAATGGTAATAGCAATGGTCTAGACTTAAGGGATAAGGCCATTCCAGGTTACAGGAAAATTTCAGCAAATTTTTTTTTCAAGAGTAATAAAAGTAGTCGAAAATTTATTTGAAATATTTTTTTAAACAAATATTTAAGTGTACAGAAATATTTTTTTTAACTTTCTAATTCATCTTTTATGCGAGGCCTGCGACAAACGAAACGATTGCACCCGTAGATTTCAACTTAGAACAAAAAAAAAAAAATAAATAACCGGCCAAGTGCAAGTCGGACTTGTACAATTAGCATTCTGCTTTTAAAAGAAAATTTTTTGTCATCAGTGACTTCACAAAACACTCGCCAAATGGGTTTTTAACAAAGTTTTTTTCGATCTTTACTGAAAACCGATAACCTTAATAATAATTTTTTTTTTAGATACCAAATAAATTTTTTGATCAGTATTCTTCGAGATAAGAGAAAAGCGATTTTTCGCAATTTTCTAAAAATAATACAAAGAAAAGTGTGCGCAAGTGTTACATTATATTATATATATATATATATATATATATATATATATATATATATATATATATATATATATATATATATATATATATATATATATATATATATTATATATATATATATTATTTATATATAGAAAATCTGGTGTGACACACAGACAGACAAACAGACGGATAGACACCGAAATGATCTTATAAGTGTTCCGTACGTAACACTAAAAATGTTCATTTTTCACCCAAAAATTTCACGAAAAATTGTTTATAAAAAAGAAAGTTTATAACTTATCGCAAAGTCCGTACGTTATCGACTAGTTTTTGATACATATTAATGAAAATTTTTTGGTTTTTTTGTTCTAGGTTGAAATCTACGTAAGCAATCGTTTTGCTCGTTTTAGGCGTAGCATACAAGGTGCCTTGTCGTCTTGGATTCCGAAGCGGCGATTTTGAATTAAAAAGGTTAAAAGAAATATTTTTCTACACTTTAATATTTGTTTAATAAAGTACTTCAAATAAGTTCTCGACTATTTGAAAAAAATTTTCCAAATTAGCCTTTTTCCCCGGAACCTGGAGTGACCCTACTCCTTAAGTTGAGGCAAATATCTGAAGGCTTTAGATAATGTCGCAAAATGAATAAAGATATCTTCTCAAACTTTTATTGTCCTGATTTATTTTTTCTCACAATCTTTCAATCAACATGTATGTTATTATTTTTAAGGGAGCGAAGTTTTTCGTCATAGTATGTAAATAAGCGAGATTAATTTGACAACCAAGTAATTTTTAGTGTTCCGTACGGAACACTTATAAGATCACTTCGGTGTCTGTCTGTCTGTCTGTCTGTCTGTCTGTCACACCCGATTTTCTCGAAACTATTTGACATAGAAAGGTGAAATTTGGTAATAATATAGGAATTGATGGCCTCATCAGAGCCATGTAGTTTTGAGAATTAAATTTTGACATAAGGGGTTAGTTTTGGGGGGTGAAGTCGGAAGTGAAAAAAAATTTTTTTTACTTGGTCATCGAGTGTGGTGTCAAATGAAAGCTTGTGAAAACGCGAGTAAAAAATATATATATAATATTATACTTGCGCGCACTTTTCTTTGTATTATTTTTAAAAATTCGCGAAAAATCGCTGCCCCGGGCCTTATCTCGAAAAGTACTTATCAAAAAATTTCGAAAAAATTCTGGAATATTCTCCACGGGGTGTAAATTGAACGAAAATTATCACGAGTGCATTACCTTTAATAATTTATATGGTACATAAAAAAAACAAAAATTTCAAGGTCATCCGATTTCAGTAAAGATTGGAAACAAACTATGTTGAAAACTCATTTGGGGTGTGTTTTGTGAAGTCGCTGATCATTTTATACCACCGTAACATAAATTTTGACTTAAGGGGTTCGTTTTGAGGGGTGAAATCGGAAGTGAAAAAAAAATTTTTTTACTAGGTCATCGAGTGTGGTGTCAAATGAAAGCTTGTGAAAACACGAGTAAAAAATATATATATAATGTAATACTTGCGCACACTTTTCTTCGTATTACTTTTAAAAAATCGCTGTCCCCTACCTTATCTCGAAAAGTACTGATCAAAAAATTTTGAAAAAATTCTGGAATATTCTCCACGGGGTATAGATTGAACGAAAATTATCACGAGTGCATTACCTTTAATAATTTATTTGGTATATAAAAAAAAAACAAAATTTCAAGGTCACCAGTTTTCAGTAAAGATTGGAGACAAACTTTGTTGAAAACTCATTTGGGGTGTGTTTTATGAAGTCACTGATCATTTTATACCACCCTAACAAAAATTTTATTTTAAAAAAACAACCTACGGAACACTAATTGTGCAAGTTCAACTTGCACTTGACCGGTTTTTTTGTATGGCGTCAATTTCGTGGCTAGGTAGATATGAGTAACTTATAAACACCCTCGTAACATATAGTTCCTCATAATCACAAAGAATTTGTTAAACACAACATATTTCCCGTTTCTGAACTAGTTGGTTTGGTTTCATTAAGAACACTGATAATAATGACCAGATTGAAAAAGTCAACAAACCCATTTGGCAAAATGTGCTTCATGATAATAAAGTTCCAGTTCTCAAAGATGACAAAACAATTTTTTTGTAAACAAATGTAATTTTCGAACGCTAACTGTTTTGGTTGTTCTCTTTGGATTTTTACGATAATTTATAACTAAAATTTAGTTAGACAAACTAAATAATGCGCATAATGGAGAACATTATTCACTTTTGTTAATGTAATAATAATGTACTGTAATTAGCTTAAAAAGATGTTTAAAAATAATAATGATGTCAATATTTACATCGTCAGGATTACGGCACCAGCAAGTTAGAAAATTATTTGTTATTCACTCCGAGGCGATTTGTTTATTTCCATAGTATCAATCCGATTGCTTTTTAATACCTTTTTTTTGTAAATAAAGTGACTATATTAAACGAATATAAATATTAACGTGGTGGCTTCCGTAATTACATAGTTTTGATATTAATGAGAATAATTTAAATTTTCTAAAGATGATTGATGGATATGGAGTTGAAAATGTAAACTATTAGAAATATTTTAAGTTTATATCTAGTACAGCTGTCAATATGGGATTTAAAATGTTTATCAGAATAAATCACTTATTAAGACTTATGACTTATGACTTTTTTGATTTATCAGTTTTGGAGGACTAAAAAATTTATCGATAATAAGACCTTGTAGCCAAATATGTCGCACTTATCGATCATGGAGTTGCTTAGGGCAAAACTTTGTAAATACTACTCACACGGCCAGATAATTCTATTGTTAAGAAAGCGAACTTGTTGGCTGAACTCTTTGCTTCACATTCTACTGTCGATTTCCAAGGAAAAACACCACCTAATATTCCCATAGTGCAGTCAACGATGCCCGATATTGTCTTCAGGCAGCGTATCATAAAACATATTTTGATGAAGCTAGACACCAAAAAGGCTTCTGGCGCTGACGGAATACCTGCCATAGTTCTCAAAAACTGTGCGAGGGAACTAACACTAGTTTTCTGTAGACTTTTTAACCTATCTTACAGAAAGGGAATATTTCCTTCCTGCTGGAAATGTGCTACAGTTTAGCCAATACCTAAAAAAGGCAAGAAGACCTTGCCAAATAACTACCGACCAATCGCACTGCTTTCAATAATATCGAAAGTCATGGAAAAGGCTATCAATCAGCTTCTTCTAAAATATCTTGAAGGATTCAACATTATTAGCGATCACCAATATGGCTTTCGTAAAAAATAGATCAACAGGAGATCTCCTGACTTATGTAACACATGTTTGGAACAACGCGATTGAACACTTTGGAGAATCTCGAGCGGTTGCTCTTGACATATCCAAAGCATTCGACCGTGTTTGGCACGATGGGCTGTTGGCCAAGCTACGTTCTTATGGTATGTCTGAAAACTTCTGTTTGTGGCTCTCATGTTTCCTCAGAGAGCGTTCTTTGCGAGTTGCAGTCGATGGATTTCGTTTCTAACACCTTCAATATCAACGCCGGTGTACCCCAAGGCTCCATACTGTCTCCTACTCTCTTTCTCGATCTGCTGGAAAAGACCGAGAATCCAATCTACAGCTTTGCAGATGACAGTACACTTATCTCTTCATTCACTTTGAACGCTCGGACATCGGCTACTCAGACGAATATCCGCAGACAGCAGGAAGTCATTCAACTTAACAAAGACCTGGAAGAAATTCTATCTTGGGGTGACATTAACCAAGTGGAATTTAACGCTACAAAAACCCAGGCGGCAGTTTTTTCTAAAAAAGTTAACGTTGCTGAACCCGACATAGTTATGTCGGGGAACTCCATTCCCCTAACATCGTCACTCAAATTGTTGGGCGTAAATTTGGTAGCAAATATGTCCTGGCATGAACATGTTGCAAGCATAGCAAGGAGAGCTTTTCAGAAGTTGGGAATATTATTTCGAACCAGAAAGCTTTACACTTCACAACAACTGTTAATTCTTTACAAAGCTCAAGCTATGGAATACTGCTCCCATGTTTGGGGCTCCGCTCCCAAACATACACTGCATTTGTTGGATTCTATTCAGAGAAGAGCTGTTCGTCTGATTGGAGACCCGGAACTGACAGGTGGCCTTGATTCGCTGGAACATCGAAGAACGGTTGGCGACTTGAGCCTATTCTACAAGTATTTTCATGGAAAGTGTTCGAAGGATGTGGCCCGCTTAATTCGTCCCAGAGCGGTGCATGTTAGAAGTACACGTCACGCTAATACTTCACATCCGTATGAGGTTCAGCTTGTTACTCCTCGTACAATGCTTTTCAAGCAATCATTTATATGGAGAACATCATCCCTTTGGAATAATTTGCCCAGGACTGTGTTTCCCACCGAGTACAATTACAGCGATTTAAGAACAACGTGAATCGCTTTCTCCGCACAGATGTCGCTCCTGTAGCGCTTTAGGGACTTCCCTGTAGCACGTGTGCTAGACCCATAAAAAAAAATACTAAGAATTAACACGATATAGTGGGTAGAATCTCAAGGATACCAGATTACGGGAATGTAGAGTGTATATATTGCTCAAGACGCTGAGTGATCATCTCACATATGTGGTCGTTTAGGTTATGCTATAGACTATAAGTTAAAGTACTAGAATCTGCTTCCAAGTAAGGTTACCTTGTGTACCATTTTTATACTGATGAACGCTATATACTCTAGGAAAGTGATACTTGCGGCTAATGCGGTGACCTGAACATAATACTGCTATATAGCTAGCGCCCTATCTTCGCTGGTAAGCGAAGCAAATGCCATTAAAGAGAGAAGCAAGAAGGGAGTAGATATAAACACTACATAATTTCCGGGAACTCGCACAGAATTAATATGTTCTTATATAATGCATCCGCAGTTCGTGCGAAGTTACGAGTTAGGGTGCGAGAGAGAAACGATCGTCTATATTCTACTGACGGCGACACATTTCCCTCTCAATCTAGCTGTATAGGAGAATTACATATATGACACACCTAGATGATGGGGACTGTATAATTCGAAAAACCTCAGATACATAGTAGCTCCCAAAGTGTCAAAGGGCAATCTTTCTAACAGCGCCAGTCAAGAAGGATATACGAATCCTATACATGATCTCGTCGCTTCACACACAGAAGTTAATAGCGACCTGAACAGCGAAGAAATTTTGATTATTGAATATATGATAAATAGTCCACAGTTGACGGAAGGACGAAACCTAAGGCAGGCCATTAGAGAAAAAAAAAGTCCGAATTCATGGAGGACCAAAACTTTGCTGTTGCACAAGGCTCTCACAGTTGAATCTATGACTGAAAGCTGTGGTTTCCCAGCGTTACAATATCCACTCTACGGTTCTGACTTAGCGGATTCTTTTTTGCTCAAGCATCTGAAGAGAGATCTCAAGGGCCAAAATTTTCTTCAAATGATGAGTTGAAATCTACTATAGCGACATTTTTAGAGACGCGAACAAAATAACTTTTTTTGGTTGAAATGAGAAACGCACAGAAGTAGTAGCTCCCAAAGAATTAAAAAGGAATCTTTCTGGATAGTGCCAGTCGAAAAGTTGAATATACGAATTCTATACAAGAGCTCCTCGCTTCACAGAAAATAAAATTCTTGCTCTTTCTAATATATTAAAGTATTTTTGTAACACCCTGTATATGTGGTCGAGACACACGAATCTCGTAAACGGACAGACGGTTTGCAGGAGACGAGAATTTATCTTCCATCAGTGATATTATCACAAAGGCCTAATGGTTTAAGGGATATATTTAATACTAAAATTTTAATAATACGGTTCCTGTTTGTGAGGGTCTCTTCCGCTCAAAATACATACGTGGCACACTGATCACGGCTGGGTACATTCTATAGTCCGAGGTAGTAACACAGAAAAGTTAAGCCGTAAGCACCGCTATCTGAAAAATAGCCTTAATTGTAAAGTAACAAGCCTGTATACGAGGTATGTCCGAAAAGTATCCGACCTGTGTTTATAATTTCGCGCCATGGCATTCGAGTCCCAACTGTGGGGTTCGAGAGTCACCAATTAAATCTTATGAAGCCCTTGGCCAGCAATAGAAACCGCAGGATCTCTAGTAGGCAAGCAGCGTGTACTATATTTGATAACAGTGTTTTTTTTTCGCGTTCGTCGCATTTTTGTTATCGTTAAAAATGTCGGAGCGGATCGAATAAAGACTTTCAATCCAGTTTTGTTTCAAACTTGGTAAATCATGTGCGGAAACGATTTAGATGATGTACAAGACTTTCGGCAACATGCAGATAAAAGAGTGGTACAGGCGACTCAAAGTTGGCCCCATGTCTGTTAACAATGATCTTCGTTCCGGCCGACCTTCGTTATCAGAAAACATAGTGTATTAGAAAATCAACTTGGTATCCCAAAAAGTACCGTTGCGGAAATTTTAGCCGATGGTTTGTAAATGGTTCGCATTACTGCTAAATTCATTCCGAAATTGCTGACGGCGGAACAGAAGCATCACGGCATAACACAGCTTCGCCGACCTTCACACAGGCCTGATATTGCAACCAGTGATTATTGGGTCAAAATTACAATTACCATTCAAAGAGAAACGATTCGACGATGTTGAGACGATTCAAAAAAATGCGACGAGTGCACTCCAGGTCATTCCAGCAAAAGATGTCTAGATATGTTTCAATATTTGGATACACCGATGGGAGCGTGTTGCGCAGTTAAATGGGGAATACACTGAAGGATGCTACCAGCCGTAACCCGCAGAATACAGCCAGTACGCAGTTATTATTGTAGGTCGAATACCTTGCGGACCTGGATGCGTCAAAACTGATTCTGTATAAGATGGGTTGGGTTAGCATCTTCAACAAAATATCTACACTTCCTGGCTTTGCGAATTATGTTAGTTATTTCAATAAAACCTAGCAATGCTTTGTTTTTTTTTCTGTTTTTTTTAAGGGTCTAGCACACGCGCTGCAGGGAGGTCCCTAAAGCGCTACAGGGGCGGCGCGTGTGCGGAAAAAGCGATTCACGTTGCTCTTGAATCGCTGTAAATTGTACTCGGTGGGAAACACAGTCCTGGGCAAATTATTCCAAAGGGATGATATTCTCCATATAAAAGACTGCTTGAAAAACGTTGTACGAGGAGTAACAAGCTGAACCTCATACGGATGTGAACTATCAGCGCGACGTGTACTTCTAACATGCACCGTTCTGGGAGGAATTAAACGGGCCACATCCTCCGAACAATTTTCATGGAAATACTTCTAGACTAGGTTCAAGTCGCCAACCGCTCTGATGTTCCAGCGAATCAAGGCCGCCGGTCAGTTCCGGGTCTTCAATCCGACGAACAGCTCTTCTCTGAATAGAATCCAACAAATGCAGTGTATGTTTGGGAGCGGAGCCCCAACATAGGAGCAGTATTCCATAGTTGGTCGAATTTGAGCTTTGTAAAGAATTAACAGTTGTTGTGGAGTGTAAAGCTTTCTGGTTCGAAATAATATTCCCAACTTTTGAGAAGCTCTCCTTGCTATGCCTGCAACATGCTTATGCCAGGACATATTTGCTCTCAAATTAACGCAAAACAAATTGAGTGACGTTGTTAGAGGAATGGGTGCCCCGCCATAACTATGTCGGGTTCAGCAACGTTAACTTTTTTAGAAAAAACTGCCGCCTGGGTTTTTGTAGCGTTAAATTCCACTTGGTTACTGTCACCTCAAGATAGAATTTCTTCCAGGTCTTTGTTAAGTTGAACGACCTCCTGCTGTCTGCGGATATTCGCCTGAGTAGCCGAAGTCCGAGCGTTCAAAGTGAATGAAGAGATAAGCGTGTCATCTGCAAAGCTGTAATTGGATTTCCAGTCTTTTCCAGCAGATCGTTCATGTAAATGAGAAACAGAGTACGGAGACAGTATGGAGCCTTGGGCACACCGGCGTTGATAATGACGGTGTTAGAAAGAAATCCGTCGACCGCCACTCGTAAAGAACGCTCACTGAGGAAACATGAGGGCCACGTGTAATACGGAAACTTTTACACGATTACAAAGTTTTGTACATCTCTAATAGTTTCTTTCTATACCACGAATATTCTAAACTCAAATTACTCGTATTTAAACACGACAACAATCAAATCGAAGTAAAACAATTCTCGTACATTTCCATTTAAAAGAAAGTTTATTTTTGAACTTGAACTTGGCATCCGCATTGTCACCAACTAGTTAGAATATTCTCACATTGCAAAGTGTGAAATAAAAAGTGATGTAATAATGTTGAATGCATTAAATAAAATAAACACTCCAGTCACCATATGTTCGTCTGATGTGATCTCTATGTATGTAATGATAGTTAATTTCGTTTTATTGTTGTTGTGCACACTGCAAATTTATATTACTGATGACCCACGCAAAAACTGATTGATAAATTGAGGGACGTTAGTCATTTTAGCGAAACATTTCGACACAAAAAAGATACAGTAGAATAATATTTTAAAATGTGTAACCTGGTATCGTCCACATATACGTTTCATCTTACGCATTTGTCGTCAATTGTTTAAACTGTTATTTACGATGAGATAATAACAAAGCAAAACGTCAAAATCAGTGCTAATGATCATCAATTAATTATTTTAATATTTTGTTCATAAAGAACCCCGAACTAATCTTACGGAAAATGGGCCCCAGCCAATTTTTTTTTATATTTCATTTTTTGTAGCTTATGCAGCCCTGATTAAAAGTTTCCACGGGCACCCAGTTGTGAAATGCTCTGGCTTAAACGTTAACGGTTCTGGAATCCCTTGAACTTGTAAGAGATTTTTTTTATACATACAAGATTACTGTATATATCAGTAAGCTTCAACCTGTGCCTAATTCATCGAATGCAGAGCGTTATCCTGGTTGCTTTAAAATATTATTAACCATGTCTAAGTAGATAAAACAGGGAATTTTCTTACCAATATAAACAACATGTTACGAGTGGCGGTCGACGGATTTCCTTCTAATACCTTCACTTCAACGCCGGTGTGCCCCAAGGCTCCATACTGCCTCCTACTTTCTTTCTCATTAACATTAACAACCTGCTGGAAAAGACCTAGAATCCAATCTACAGCTTTGCAGATGACAGTACACTTATCTCTTCATTCACTTTGAACGCTCGACATCGGCTACTCAGACGAATATCCGCAGACAGCAGGAAGTCATTCAACTTAACAAAGACCTGGAAGAAATTCTATCTTGGGTGACAGTAACCAAGTGGAATTTAACGCTACAAAAACCCAGGCGGCAGTTTTTTCTAAAAAAGTTAACGTTGCTGAACCCGACATAGTCATGTCGGGGCACTCCATTCCCCTAGCATCGTCACTCAATTTGTTGGGCGTTAATTTGGGAGCAAATATGTCCTGGCATGAACATGTTGTAGGTATGGTGGAAGTTTTATGAAAATGGTTCATCAAGAAGCGATGCAAACGTGGAGTGCGTTCAAATGTCAGTTCGCAAAAATCTCAACTTCTCAGTATGCAAACGATCGAGTGCAGTAAATATATTCAAGACTTCATTACAACGAATTTCTCCTGAAGAAAAATACAACTGGTGCAAGAATTAAAGCCAATTGCTACTGCTCAAAGACTTAATTTTGTTAAACAAATGTTTGAACATTTACCAAATTCTTATTTTCGGATAAAGCACATTTTCACCTTACGGCCACATTAATATATTTATAAAATTATCTTTATTGAGATCTAATCTAATTCTAATCAAAATCAAAATCTTTAGGCCACATTGTCGGCATGTGGATTAATCAATCTGTAATTATTTGAAAATGATACCGGCCGCACAACTGTTAATTTGAAAATGTATGTAAAAATGAAAGATAACTTCTTTCGGCATACTTTACGAAAATTGGATGCTTTTAACCAGAAAAGCTGATTAAAGCGAGATGAGGCGACAACATACAGTATAATTACATCTTCACCAGTCATTCTAGAAATTTTTCGGGATAAATTAATTTCCAAAGTAGGTCATATAAATTGGCCTCCACCTAGTCCTGCTTTGATGTCAATGGATTTTTTTCTTGCAGGGATATCAGAAAACTCAAGTTTGCAATAACAATTCTTACTCTCTGGAAAAACAAAAAGAAAGTATCCGGTAAAAAATGATATCGTAGTATACAACGTGCCAAGCATTAATCAATAATTTTACTGCTTGCTTAGAGTAACGGAAACATAATAGTTGGCATGTTTATGAAATTACTCTTAAGAAATAATTGTTACATAATAAAGGCAAGGAGAGTTTCTCAAAAATTGGGAATATTATTTCGAACCAGAAAGCTTTACACTTCACAACAACTGTTAATTCTTTACAAAGCTCAAATTCGATCAACTATGAAATACCGCTCTCATGTTTGGGGGCTCTGCTCCCAAGCACACACTGAACTTGTTGGATTCTGTTCAGAGAAGAGCTGTTCGTCTGATTGGAGACCCGGAACTGACCGGCGGCCTTGATTCGCTGGAACATCGAAGAACGGTTGACGACTTGAGTCGGTTCTACAAGTATTTTCATGGAAAGTGTTCAAACGATGTAGCCCGCTTAATTCCTCCACTTAATTCCTTTTATATGGAGAACATCATCCCTTTGGAATAATTTGCCCAGGGCTGTTTCCCATCGAGTACAATTTACAGAGATTCAAGAACAACGTGAATGGCTTTTTCCGTACATATGCCGCTCCTGGAGCGCTTTAGCACGTGTGCTAGACTCATAAAAAAAAGTACGCTGATGTTATGAGAATAATGAAGAAAGAAAAACAAATTATACTTACATGGAAGATGCGGAAAATGTAGTACTTTGGACACGTTATCAGGGGAGGGAAGTACCGTTAGCGACAACATATTATAGGGGGAAACATTCAAGGACGGAGAAGGGTAGGAAGAAAACAATATTCAAGGTTGTCTAACTTACGAGACTGCTTCAACTGCGCTACAAACCAACTGGTTAGATCGCCACAAAGTGGGGAAAAAACGAAAAATCGTGTTTCAAAATTGTCTAGAGCCTTCAATTTGGGTTCGATTTGGACAATTTTTTTTTTAAATTGAAGCTTATTAAATTCCGAACAAAGTTGTCGGAGCCGATTTTTCAATTAAACTTTTGTTTCAAAATGGCGGACGTCTTCAAAATGGCGGTTTCTGATTATATAGCGACTAAGACACAGAAAACGCTTACAGTTTCAAATCAAGTTGTGCTAAAATGCGTGTATGTATGTTTTTTTATGTCGCAGATAATATATCTAATATCACAGTTACAAGATTAATAATAATGAACCCAAAATGGCTGCCATGAACAATAACAGTATTATAAATATGAATAAACGTACCATTATTATTTTATATCCATAACATTTGCATAAATAATTTCTTAATTATAAAATGTTTCAACAATTGACTTAAAATGACAAATTAAATACGGCGGATGCCAAAATTGAATCGAGCAAGAAAGTTTCTCTATGGCATTTAGACTGTGGCAGTCAGATCATTCAAGTTATTCAAGTTTAGTTGCGGGATTTAAATTTTCATTGGTAGAATATTGCTGCTGTGAATTTTAAGTATCGTAAACAGCTGTTGTAGCCATTTTCTAGCTGTGTGAGCTGTCCTTTTCTGCGTGTATCGCTATTTTTTGAATCTGGTAGAAAATTGTCTACGATACTTAAAATTCACAGCAGCAATATTCTACCCAATGAAAATTTAAATCCCGCAACTAAACTTGAATAACTTGAATGATCTGACTGCCACAGTCTAAATGCCACAGAGAAACTTTCTTGCTCGATTCAATTTTGGCATCCGCCATACTTGATTTGTCATTTTAAGTCAATTGTTGAAACATATTTATAATTAACAACCTTAAAGAAATTATTTATGCAAATGTTATGGATATAAAATAATAATGGTACGTTTATTCATATTTATAATACTTTTATTGTTCATGGCAGCCATTTTGGGTTCATTATTATTAATCTTGTAACTGTGATATTAGATATATTATCTGCGACATAAAAAAACATACATACACACGCATTTTAGCACAACTTGGTTTGAAACTGTAAGCGTTTTCTGTGTCTCAGTCGCTATATAATCAGAAACCGCCATTTTGAAGACGTCCGCCATTTTGAAACAAAAGTTTAATTGCAAAATCGGCTCCGACAACTTTGTTCGGAATTTAATAAGCTTCAAATTAAAAACAAAATCGTCCAAATCGAACCTAAATTGAAGGCTCTAGACAATTTTGAAACACGATTTTTCGTTTTTCCCCACTGTGCGCCAGTGTCGAGAACATGTATAACCGTAACGACTGCCAACCTTAGTAACGCACGGGGTTCTTTAAGAAGAATATTTGACCAAATAGTTGCCGGGAATTAAATGACAATTGACCCTGGAACTGTGCTTACAGATGATTTACCAAATATTGTCATAAATATTCATCGTGTAAAACCAGGATAACGTTAATACCTGTTTCATTTCAAGACTACACATGAAATAAAAATCAACAAAATACGACTATTTTTGTTATAAGCTTTTAAATTATTTTACATTTAAAAATACATGGTATATTTATTTAAAACAGTTCTCACGAAATTCGAAAATTACACCATAATATTAAACAAAGTTTTCTAATTACAAAATAGAACTGAAATGTGTGAATTTTAGAAACGTTCTGTTTATTTTTTCTTGAAGTTTTCGAGGTTTAAAATCAGCATCAGTGACGTAGGAAAAAAATTATTGAAATAGACAAAACAGATGGGAATACAGCTTTGATTGTTTTTGTTAACATTTCTCAAATTATCTATAGAGATGATTAATACTCAATCCAGACTAAGATGATTTAGCAGTTTTTCTGGAAGAAAAATGTAAAGAAAAGTCGTATATTTTGATTTGATTTACGGAAACTTAAATTTGATTATATAATGTGTTTTGTATACTGTATAATTGTAACATTATTATTTTATTACCGTTGCATTCGAGAAATTCGACCATACGTTTTTTTTTACAATCATAATTTTCAACAAGAATTATAGCTTAATGACGTAGGGAAATAAAATAAAATATAGATAGAACAGATGACACGGTAAATATAAGCATGCGCGCATAAAAATGACTTCATACAAAAAAAATTCCTCGACTGTCAAAGTACTTTGACGAAATTTTCTGCAAGTTCGTTGTGTTTTACAGTTTTGACGATTTTTTTCTTCCGAAAAACAAGTAGCAAAGTAACTCGAGAAACGATAGACTAAGTGTATTAGTGTAGCGGGTATATATACACTCCTGGACAAAATTAACGCAACAATCTGAAAATTAATTTATCTTTTTCTTATGTCAGTTTTAAAGTTTATCGAGTATTTGAAGAGTAGGCTATGATATTTTGTTTCGTTGTTCATGACAGAAATCAAAACAGTTCGTTTAGATTTACAGTTTTAAAGAATTTTTTAGAAGATAAACAATTTTCTGTAATAATGCGATAGATTTTCTTTAAAAGTAAGCTTATAAATTGTTCCCTTTTTCAAAATAATACGTTTTTGTGGTAGACTGTTTTATTTTTGACCCCGAAGAATTAGAAAAATCAATCGAACAAAGAATTTAACTGAACACGAGGTAGTGCGAGCCTCAGTTTTATTGGACGAGGGATATTGTCAGAGTTATGTTGCCAATTTGTTAGGCAAACATCGCTCCACAATAAGTCGTATGGTAAGACGTTTGAATGAAGTAGGAACTTATTCTAGAAGGCTAGGGCAAGGGCGAAAACGATGCACTAGCGACCTAGATGAACGTTTTATAAGACAATATGCTTTAAGAAACAGGACTGTCACTAGTTCTATAATAGGAAACGAACTCGAAGCTGTTCGCAATGTCACAATTTCTTCTAAAACAGTTAGAAGGCGGTTAAATGAAGCTGGATTAAACAGTAGGAGACCAGCCTCTGTGCCCTCGCTTACTAGAGAGAACAGAGTTGCTAGGTTACGTTTTGCTCGAAATGACGAAAACTGGTCTGTGGATGATTGGAAACAAGTTTTCTTCACAGATGAAACTAGGGTTAGTCTAAAACATCCAGATGGTCGTGAGCGAGAATGGCGAAGACCAGGAGAGAGGTTTGCTCCTTGCAATATCTCTGCAAGGATTCCATTCGGCGGTGGCTCTGTTATGTTCTGGGGTGGCATCTGACTTGATGCTCGCACAGAGTTAGTTCCTGTCCGTACGAGATCCATGAATGCTGACTACTATCTTGAGAATATTGTAATAGACCATGTGATGCCTTTCGGTCATTTTGTGGGGCCCAATTTCCTGTTTATGCAAGACAACGCTCGACCTCACGTGGCTAGGGAGGTACTCGATTATCTTAATCAAGTTGATATACCGATTATGCAATGGCCACCAAAAAGCCCGGATCTGAATCCGATAGAACATGTATGGGATCACCTTAAGAAAAATGTGAAACGTCATATACCTGCACCTAGAAACCTGAGGGAACTTGAAAATGCAGTTATCACAGAATGGGAGCAAATTCCTCAAGATTTTATCCAAAATTTAATTAGAAGCATGCCTAGGCGCATAAACGCTGTCATCCGAAGTAGAGGAGGCAACACACGCTACTAGTGTCCCAGTTACACCATTAATTTTGCTACTAGAGTCCTAGTTTATTTTTTTCATTATTACATAATTTCAACGATGTTGTTATTAGGTCTTAAGAATAATTTTAATTCAAATCTTATAGAGAAATTTGGTAGCTAATTCACTTTTAAAGTATCCGAATAAGTTTTTTTACAACTTTTAGTATAACCAATGTTCATAAAAAATTATTAAAATTAATTCATTATAGAGATTTGTATGATTTAATATATTGTTGCGTTAATTTTGTCCAGGAGTGTATATATATATATATATATATATATATATATATATATATATATATATATATATATATATATATATATATATATATATATATACCCGATACTGTGACCTTGCTGCTGCTCGAAACTAATTGAGAAACAGACGTGCGGTTGCCGTCTTTTATAGGTCGGCGTCTACGCAGATTGTAGGTGAGGGTGTCGGAAGTGTTCGTCCGAGCATCGGTGTTTGCTGGCTGGGTGATAATTACAGGTTTCGGCGCTATGCTGACTGTTGCCTTCTCGATGTTTTGGTTATTCCTTGATTTAGCTAGTAGACCCTTCCATATAGTAGAGATATTTAGCGCATCATCTCGTTTATTTAGCTGTCCATTCTTTCCTATTTTCAAGGCTTCTTCTTCTGACTATGCGTGTTTTATAACGTGAAATCGAGGCTATTTGTTTAGATCTCTCAAAATTGATGTTGTAATCAGTATCATCATATATATATATATATATATATATATATTATATATATATATATATATAATATATATATATATACAAACAAATATATATAAATATATATATATATATATATATATATATATATATAAATATATATATATATATATATATATATATACAGATCTTTTTCAGCACCATCATAACTATATATATATATATATATATATATATATATATATATATATATATATATATATACAAACAAATATATATAAATATATATATATATATATATATATATATATATATATAATATATATATATATATATATATATCCGACTTTTGCTGCCATGTTCCATATATTAAGCTCTGCAAGTTTTTTCTTTATCGCTAGCTACATAACTCCAAAAAGACACCCTCCTACTTATTACTGACATCGGTAGGTTTTGACAGTTATTTTAAATAAGGGGTTTTTCCATTAAGAACGTCCCTAACTTTAAAATTGAATAAAAACAAAGAGTTTTTAAGCAAAATTCATTCTGAAACTTTTCTTTAACGGGAAATTTTATGCCATTTAAGTATTAAACAAGATATCGCTCAAGTGGCCAATAATGATGACCGTGTCTTGACCACGGCTCTTTTTTTTTTCGGAACGCAGGACATCGGTAGGTTTTGACGAATCCGCTTACACCCAAATTTTCCATTACCGGGCCAACAGATTTTACGGCCTTACGCAGGCTTACGATGAATGTTTGTTGCTGTAAACTTGTGATTTGACGTGGTCTCAAAGAAAATAGTCCAAAGGCGTTAAATCGCACGATCTCAGCGGCCAAGCAAAAGGGCCATTTCGTGAAATTAATGACTTACCGAACTTGGCGCGCAATAAAGCCATGTTTGGGCCGCAAATATGGGGCGGTGCGTCATCCTGTTGGAAAAAAAAGTCGTCTGCGTCCATTTCGTCAAATTCTGAGAAGAAATATTCCTGCAGCATCGGGTTATTTTAGAGTAATTTTGGAGTAATCGAGTAATTTTGGACTAAACATAACTGAAATCAGATGTCAAACATCTGCCAACCAACATGGCCGCTATTAGCTGTCAAAAGTCGGACATCCCTAATGGAAAACCCTTTATGATTTAGAGTTTTTAAATTGTGACCATTAAAATTTTTTAAATAATCATTAAGTCTTACCACTTTAATATTGTTATTCCATTGCCAATGTGGACGTTCAGCTTACCTGCAAAGAAAAAAAATTGGGAATATTAGTAATCAATATAACAGAAATCGACACTTATAATTATAAAATAACTAATGGATTGTCCCATTATCCGGCCAAGGTTGTTGCTACTCGAATATGTTTTTGAAAAAAAAAAAAGAAACAGAAATATTACCAAAGTAGCATTAAAACAATGAAGTTTGTATAATAAGTGCTTGAAACAAAAATGGGCGAAACCAGGGAGGTATCATATTTTCATTGAGACACTATTCCGAATGTACAGTTAAAAAGTCACACAATGAAGCAATACACTAAAAAACTTTCTGACGTTGTTTTCAAAAGATGTGCTAGAGAACTAACACCAGTTTTTGTATACATTACAGCAAGGAAACATTTCATTTCTGCTGGAAATACGCGCGAGTTCAGCTGAAAAGTAAGGATATAACAACTACCAACTAGGCGCGTTGCTTTCCGTAATATTGTAAGTTTTTTTCAGCACCTTGTTAAATAGAGGCAAGGATTAAATACTAAAAATAATCGCAATTACGAAAAATTGCAACGAAAATGGTATTCACATAATTGGGGTCTCGAGCAGCTATGCTTGACATATCAAAGATATTCGGCCCAGTTTGACAGGATGTATTGTTAGCTAAGCTGCGCTGCTATAATCTGTCTAGAGGGTTTCAATGATGGCTTTTGAGGTTCCTCTGAGATCGTTCTTTTCAAGTGATAAATTTATTTTTATAGTATATCTTTACTACTAACGCTTAAGTGCCCTGGCGCTGTATACTGGTTCGTACTCTGTTTTCTTTTTTACACAAAAACCTGGAAAAAATTATGTCCTGGTGACACTAACCAAGTAGACTTTGACGTCACAAAAACTCAGGCAGCATTCTATTCCACAAAAGTTACCCTTACAGAACCTGATAGTTACGTCAGCATATCCTACCCTTTTAGCATGACAAAGTTTTAACTAGAATACACCCTAATCAAAGAGAATATTTAGCAAAATTTAAAAAGGCGCATTTTGGAGGTAACTTTCGTACAATATGTGATATTATTCAAACAAGATATTTAATATCTAGAGCCTACTTCTCATCAAAAGTTGCGTTTTCTTTTTTTTTTTTCGTTTTGAATCCAACTTTTGCCTTTAATCATAATTTTAAATATTACTTTCTTATTAAATTTTATTTACAGTCTGTAACTTTTATTTACAGTTCACATTTCAAGTAAGAACGTGATCGCTTGTATTCTTGAAAAAATGTGTTTCGAGAACATTTTTTGCCATCAACGTATTTTTGATGTGCTAACAACGGCGCAATTGCCTTAGTATACTGTCTAATCGCCTCCTACATCAATAGTCGCCTATCATCTTCGAGACATGCCCCCGCAAATTTTTCTGTATCTCGCGAGACAACAGAATCTCAACAACCCCAAAGAGAGCCTTTCCTCTGAGCTTTCTCTTTATAAAGTATCAAACGTTTTCAATAGGGTTGGTGATTGTGAAGGCCACTCTAGAATCTTATTGTCAGCCCAAGCGAGCCGCTTCGCGACCTGATTTTCGCCCAACAAAGGTTTCTTCAATGTGCTTCAGAATTTATTTATTTATTTAACGGACAAGCCAATTACAACAGTAATATAAAAAACACAATAATATTAAAACACAATGCACATACAGTCCCTGGCCAAATTATTAGACGCACTGCAAGATTTCATGTAAAATATTAATTACCGAGTGATATTGTACCGTTTTATTATTTTAAATTGATTTGTTTTTTATTTTTATATTATCCAATCAATTACCTATTTATTTGACATAAATAAAACAGCATTAATTTAGAAAAGCATAAGTTTATTAAGTTTTAAAGAAAAGTGAAATTAATGTTAGTAAAAGTCAATATTTAGTTGAGCCACCTTTAGCCGCTATCAAAGCTTTAATTCTGCGCGGCATGCTATCAATGCAAGATTGTACTGTCTCCTGCATTTGAGGATGATGATTCCACACATGAATAATCTTTTCTAGGAGCTGGGTTTTGTTGGTAATCACATCTTTAGCCACTTCTCTTTTCATCAGCTCCCACGGGGTTCATATCAGGGCTATTACCCGGCCAATCCAACAGAGGGATATTTTTTTCTGCCAAAAAAGCTTTAACAGACCGAGCAGTGTGGCAGGGAGCTCCATCTTGCATGAAAGTGAATGGTTCCCCATTTGGAAACCATTCTCTGAGCTGCGGAATCAACCGATTTTGTAATACTTCTTTGTACTGATCTTGCCTCATTATTCCTTTGACGACGTACAGACGTCTAGTGCCCTTGCCGCTGATGACTGACCAAATCATCACTTTGGTGGGATGTTTAACCGTCGGGACGACACAATCAGGATGAAACTTTTCTCCATGACGACGACGCACATACTGAGCTTTATTCTGCAAAATTTCGAATGTGCTTTCGTCACTGAAGCAGACCTGTCAAAAATAGGAAAAATATATAAACTTCCATGTTTATTTGCTTTATTTAACTGAAAATGATAATAATGTATCAATTATTGATTAAATTGCTGTATCTTACCGATCTCCAGAAGTCCACATCTTTGTCTTGCCATTGTTTGGCCCACTTCAGGCGCTTTGCTTTCATTGCAGCTGTTACCTTGGGCTTCCTGGCGGGGCGACATGCCTTAAAATCTAATTCTTTCAATTTTCTTCGAACAGTGCGCTCAGAAGCATTTACGCTAGCATCCTGGAGTTGTGATTTTATTACCTTTGTGGTAGCAAATCTGTTTTCTACACAAATTTTCTTCAAACATCTCTCTGACCGTGGAGTGAAAATTCGTTTTCTACCGCATCTTTTCTTTCTTTTCGGGCTTAATTCCTTCCCTGACTCAATTTTCTTTTTTATGCGTCGTACACTAGCTTCAGAAACCTCCAATCTTCGTGATATTTCTCGGTTTGTAAATGTTTTCGCAATCACAAGGGCCTTCACTTCAGCTTTTTTACCCATAATGAAAATAGTCCAATTACTTTTTTAAAACACTGCATACAAAATAAACTAATAACTGAGTAGTATAAAACTGTTAAACAAACAATCACAGTCCATAAAGCCACAGAAACACACGTCCGTACCTGTCTCGATTCCGATCGCGACTGATACAGGTTTGTACTTATTTACGTTCATGTATCACTTTGTCAACACAGTGTTGCTATATGTTAAAAATAAATACAAATATGTAGTCTACAACAATTCTTTTAAATAAAAATCAATAATATTGTAGTTTAAATATACCATTATTGCATAAAAACTCTTAAGAAACATAAAATTACTAAAAAAATACAGTGCGTCTAATAATTTGGCCAGGGACTGTATACAATGCATAACATGAAAAAGGAGAAAAAAACACAAGCATTAGAACACCTCAGATCCCGATCGCGCTTACAAGCGTTTTAAATTCGCTAACACTACAACTAACGGGATCCAGGCTGTATGTATTAAATAATCGGCACATTCTCGTGAGAGGACTGTAATAGCCATAATTAGCACTGTGAAATGGAATACTGAGCAGTACACTGCCACGAATCCTATGAATAGTATTAAGTTGGACGCTCTCCAAAAGTGGTGGACCGGAAACAAAGCCATTCAGGAGTTTATATAGGAATAAAACATCTGCAAGTAGCCACACCAAAAGCGTTCATAATCACCCATAGTCAATATGAAAACTTGCATCCTTATAAATATTTATTCCAGCTTTAAAAGCTAAAGTTCGTAGAAATCTACGGTGCATTGACTCAATCTCAGCAAAATGGCACTGGTAAGATGGTGACCACACTACCGAAGCAAACTCCAAACCAGAGCGGACCACTGAAAAATACAACACCCTAAACGTACTAGCCGACAATTGCTTACTATATCTGGTAACAAAACCAAGATTTCTGAGACCCAGTCTCAGAATATTATTAATATGGCCACGAAAATTAAGTTGACTGTTCAAAAGCACACCCAAGTCACAAATCTCCGACACCGACTCAAGCAGGGCGCCGTTCAAACTATACCAATGACGCTCCATATTCCGCTTCCTACCAAAGGAAATGCAGAAACATTTCTTAACATTTAGACTTAAGCCAAGACTTCTGACCAATGATAGAGTCGATTCAGATCTTCCTGCAGACGCGTAACATCGTTTACACTTTCTATTCCTCTGTACAATTTGAGGTCATCCACAAATAAAAGATATTCAGAATGGTTGAACATCTCATCAATATCATTAATGAACAAATTAAAAAGGAGAGGCCCATAGTGTGAACCCTGCGGGACACCTGAACATACCGATATGTTTCTTGAAATATGATTTAATATACGTATACACTGGCTACGTTCAGTCAAAAAACTCTTGATCCACCTAGTCTCACTCGTGCCGACTCCCAGGGCTCGAAGCTTTCCCACCAAAAGCTCATGATTAACCCTGTCAAACGCCTTCGAGAAATCAGTGTATACAGCATCAACCTGCACACCTCTCTCAAACGCGCCCAACAGATACTGCTCGTAACGTAAGTTTGTGATTGTGGATCTTCCCCGAGAAATGACGTGCTGCTCGTATCACACAAAGTTCCTACAAATCCATGAAAGTTGATCCGCGACAAGCTTATCAAAGAGCTTCGGTATAGCCGACTGAATACATACAATACATCATAAGGACGAAGATGTTGAATGGTCTTAGGGGACACATTCAAATCCGATTTTTTTAATCTTGCAGCTCCTTGACACAGCGTCAATTTCGGGTCCCGTGAAAATAAAGACACGCTTCGTTTTTCGACTGTCGGAGTGAGTTTGTACCGAACTATGTCTTTACAAACGACACCGACTTTTTAATATATTTAGCTGCAGCGGAATGTGCCATTTTAGGCTCCTTTGGATGGGAACAAAGAAAGACTGCCTCAAATCGACGCGCAAACAAGTGACTCATTTTGGATTTTACGTGATTTCGACGAAAGTTTGGAATCGACTGATACTTTTACTAAAATGTATCGTAGACAAAGGTTCTCTATACCGGTTTTTTATTGAATCGCAGACACGTTCGTACTTGACAGACTGTACAAAATGTAGTTAAATATTTTGTAGGATACGCTAGAGAAAACCATTGATTGATCATCTTTTAACCAAACTCTAAAGATAATAGAAAACCGTACTGGTTACGTAACAATTCCACGTAGCAAAGGGAGGTTCAAAGATTTTTATCGTTAAGTCCAAGAGAATCGCAAAACCGGACAAGAAAACACTTTAAACTTACGTAATGTTTTTATTTCAGCAACTTGCTAAAAGTTCGGGTCATAAGTTTTATTTTTAAATCCATACAGCAGTTTAGCAAAATATTATAAAGAGAGGCAATTTCAGAAATCACTGCCATTAAATTTTAATGATGGCAGACCGTTTCTCTTCATTAACAATGTTTTCCGGGTGAGCGTGCTGCTTTTTGAGTTTAACGTTCTCTGGAAAATGCGCTTTTAAAACTAAAACTATTTTCAACTAGGCTGCGTTTATATATACTTTATGAGTGCCTGTTGATTTCATTGAATTTTTTAGTTAAGCGTAATGAAAGTTCCATATAGGTGCAGAGTCGAAGTAATCTGATTTCATATTTCATACAAATAATATCTATAACAAGTATCTAATACGAGGGTGGAGTGATAAGCCTGGTAAATTTCTACGAAATGGCGGGAATTTTTTTTAAGCGGCATGAGTGTTGGGTAAGCGTGATTCTTGTAATGGTTGTGTTCCAAGTTTCAAACAGATTCAACGCACAGCTGTCTGTTGGCAGCTATTGTAAGTCATCGGTCTTACCTTTCGTAAAAATGAACAAAGTCGAATATCATGCAGTAATAAAACATTTTTATTTAAAATAACCGGTCAAGTGCAAGTCAGACTTGCGCAATTAGTGTCCCGTACGTTAATTGCTTTCAAAATAAAACCCCACATGAGTTTTCAACCAAGTTTGTTTCCGATTTTTGTTGAAAACTGATGACGTTGAAATTTTTTTTTTTATATACTAGATAAATTATTAAAGGTAATGCACTCGTGATAATTTTCGTTCAATCTACACGTCATGGAGAATATTCCATAAATTTCTAAACGAAATGAAACGAATTACATTGTTATTTGGCACTTATTTTTTATTTATCTGCTACTGCAGTTTCGTAGGTTTTCTACGTTTTCAAGCGTGATGTAGAAAACCTACGAAACTGCAGTAGCAGATAAATAAAAAATAAGTGACAAATAACAATGTAATTCGTTTAATTTCATTTAGAAATTTAAAATTACTGTCACAAAGTAACGGACACCCCAATTATACAATTGAATATTCCATAATTTTTTTCAAAAAAAAAGTATTAGCGCAAACAAGGAAGCAAGCTTCCTATACAACAATAGCCCTAGTATAAAGTAAAATAAAAAAGATTGGTTAATTTTTTCCTCAAATTTTAATGTTTTCTTTTTACGAAAGAAAAATGATGTTTTTGAGACCACCAACTTCTTTTGAATTTTTGCTGCAAAATAATCGTAGTCTATACTGAGGCCGTAGTCATACTTTTTCTAAAAATTTTTTTTTTCAGACGGTCCGGTGAACCGCAATCATGCACGCCATCAAAATTTTCAAAATGGCTTCCATAAGGCTGCAAAAAAACTTATTAAAAATCATTTAAAAAATTATGTAAAATTTTTTTTCTTGTATTTAAAGACTTAAAATATATGTCAGAAAAATTACAAAAAATGTATTTTTATTAATTTGTCAGTTCCATAAAAAATTTTAAAATTTTCGACCGAGAAAGAGTAATGTTCCGTTAACGACATGCAGTTAGACTATATGACGACATCTTATCATTTTGAAAAACCAGATAGCTTTGGATCTGTGGATAAAAGTCGGATGCTCCGGTAAAGGTAACGAGTCTGGTCTATTAGAAGGACGGACGTTCAAGTGGAGTAGGCGCTGACATGTAAGCAGAAAAGCCCAAGTGGAGCTTTAGCATTCCAATAGGGACAAGTGCAATTCCAGACCGAAATTCACGCAATACAAGCACGTGTTCATGAGAATAAGAGAATAGACTACCGCACCCAAGAAAAATATTTTTTCTTAAGACAGTCAAGCCGTTCTAAAAGCTTTAGATGCTTATCATGCCAATTTTAAGATCATGATGGAGTGTACACATGACCTGTTAGAACTATCCTCCAGGAACAACAGGTTTAAACTACTGTGAGTTTTAAGATATTCGAAAATAAAAAGTAATGAAAAAGCAGACGAATTAGCTAAATTCGTAACTACAAAACCCTACAGAGGCCCAGAACCAGTTTTGGTATACCAAAACATCTGGTAACAATGACAATTAACAAATCAACAACATCTTGCTAAAGATATGAGAGCGACGTAATTAGTGGCCCCTCAAAGAAATTAACAAATGATGTCCTTTGTTTAAGAAGGGCCCAGACCAAACTAGTGGTAGGACTGATCACCAGCTACTGTCACCTGACGAAACATATACAAAAAATGGGTACACAAAGTGGTCCCACGGCTTACAGACCATATGGTAAAGAGAAGAATTTCGATGCACATCCTATATAAATGTGCGGCATTAATTCGGAACAGACATAAACTGTTTGGAGATCTACATCGTGGAGATAAATTACCACATGAACGGTCTGGAAGCTAATAAACCTTCTTAAAGGAATGATGCTCATATAACCAAGAGCACGACAAGAAGCTACAATGCGTGTCTGGCGGCCCGTGGCTCAGTGTCATAGTATTTACGGTGCAGAACATCTCGGGGTCCAATCCCGGCAGGTCGGTATACTTATTCATTAATTTATTTAAGTATATTTGGCCTGGCCACGTAGATAGGTAGTAGTTGTTAACAGAAATGCAATAACGTCCGTGGCAGCACCACCGTGTTGTTTAAAAGGTGCCGTGAAATACAAAAATGTGTATGTTTCGGCACTTGGGCAACGTTGACGGATATTACGACATCCACGTCGATATCCTTAGGATATGAAAAAGGCCACAGGCACAATCGCCTACCCTGTCTACACCAAGCAACCAATATAATAATTTAATAATTAGCTTCAGCAGACATAAGAAAATTAACTGAGGAATAACATAAAAATATTATGAACTGTGCCTATTTCAACAATAAAAAGCGAGCAACACAACGAAACTTGATCAATAAATATTTTGACTTATCCTATCAGTATTTTTATTTGATTTATATGTAAATTAAATATTGATCAATGGTGAGGTTATATTGGCTTCTTGGATATTTTGATTAGTGTAGAACGAGACTGACTGGCTCGTTTTTTTAAGACGTTATAATTCTTAATATAACATGTTTGTATAAATAAATTTCCATTACATGACTTGCCTTACGATTGTGCCAAGTAGAAAATCGTAAATATAAAATACTGTTGAGATAGAATTATATTTTTACAAGTTCAAAACTAGGTCAAACAGTGTCTTAAACACCATGTTGAAGTAACGCATTAATCGTTTCTGATTAATTACGTTCTTCAGAAAATTCAAGCAAAGAGCGACTTTAGGAATTAAAGTTATTTTTTTAAAGAAGGAAAAAAAATATTGTTCAATTAATAAAGCCTACAAGCGAGTAGAACGCTATTTTTGATTTGTAATACTTGGTAGTACAGTATTTAGTAAGCAATAACCCATACATAAAATAAAATCGTAACAGAAGCTATGATAGAATACATTAACTATTTTTCAAAAAAACAACAGGTAAGGCAATAATTCAAGGAGTTTCGCGGCACAGTTCGTCGAGTGAATATATCAATCAATACGTTTTGAAAGCGACACCTATGGAGCGCCACTTAAACCAAATATTAAGCACCATTTTGAAGCTGCATGTGTCATACGAACACACTCTAAATTTCAAGTCGTTCATTGTTTATCAGCTGGTCAAAGTAGACGTGTTTGAGCATTTTTTAAAAACCAAAAAAATCGAATATCGTGCAGTGATAAAATTCTTTGTTTTCGAAGTTTTATAGGCAATTGAAATCCACGCGAAGTTAGTGAAAATATTAAAGGGGTCTGTTCCTTCATTTCCCACTGTTCATAGATAGTTTAAACGTGGTCGTACAAGCGTCAATGATGATCCACGTTCAGGACGTCCAAAAACTGCAACAACTGAAGAAACTGTCGTGGAGACCGTCGATTAACCGTGGATGATTTAGCTGAGGCTCTAGGCAACTCATATGGACCAGTACCTGAGATCTTAACTAATGTTTTGGGTATGAGAAGGATATTCACAAGATGGGTGCCGCATTTGCTAACATCGGAACAAAAACGCATTCGAGAGAAACTTTCTAAACAATATTTGGCTCGTTTCACAAAGAATTAAATTGGTTTTGTGCATCGATTTGTGACTATGGATGAGACTTGGGTTTACAGGTATGATCCTGAACTGTGCTAACACACCGCACGGTGGACTGAGGGTTGTTCAGCTCCAAAGCAGCCAAAGTGGTTAAAGTCGTCCAAAAAAATTATAGCAACAGTTTTCTGGGACGCAAAAGAAATTTTGTTAATTAATTACCTTCAAACCGATAAAACAATCACAGGAGAGTATTATTGCAACCTGTTGGATCAGCTGAACGCGAAGAATCGTGAGAAAAGGCCCGATTTGTAGAAGAAAAAATCATCTTTCATCATGACAATGCCCCTGCTCACAGAGGCGCTTTGGCAACGACAAAACGGATTAAAGTAAGAATGGTTGAAACATTCAACCTATTCGCCAGATCTGGCTCCGTCTGACTTCTATCTGTTCCCAAACCTCAAAAGATTTCTACGTAAGAAGCGTTTTTAAACAAATAATGAGGTGATCGTATCCATAGATGGATATTTTGAAGGTCTTCCGGAAAACCATTTCAGGAGTAAATGCATTGAGCTTAAGAGAGATTATACTGAAGAATAAATATATTTCCCCTCATTAATTCATCTTGTTTCATTTCCGCTTTCAAAGCTTATTGACTGACATATCTTCGTTGGGTCGAATCCCAGAGTATAGGCTAATGGCTGTTTTAAAGAATTGCGAGGAGAGTTTGGAGGCATTAAAATGACGGGTACAGCTGAAGCTGTACATTAATCGAGACTGAAAATTTTCTGCAAATGATAAGTTAAAAGTTGTTGTAGCGTCGTTTTTTGAGGCGCAAACAAAACGATTTTTTAATGGAATGCGACAACTCTAGAAAGGCTAGACAGAGTGTACTACTGCATACGGTAGTTTTCCTTCATAGCTATGTGGATAACGTAAAAAAACCCTCGTAGTCAACACTTTTCTTCCTTCCCAGGGGTTCTTGAACCATGCTGCAATTGGGTAAAACTCATAGCAAAAATATAAAAGTCTCAGTGTACTGCTACCACGCACAACCCCCGTACTTCTTTTGATGCAAATCTATGCCAGCGACTATTTATTAAACTAAAAATAACTACAGTTCTGAAAAATAAAATGCATTTACCAATTAATTGTATTATTTTTATACCTATCTCAAAAGAAACCTTTTAAATTCGATTAGGATGTTTTGGCTGGCGGTTAAAAGCTTTTAATTTTCACAGTCATTGATACGAATTCAGGCTGTTAGTCATCGATATATCAGCTGATGGATGGTAAAGTTAGAGGTTTACGTTGCAAATATTTCGTCGAAGTGATGTTTTTGTGGCTTCAGTAAGTTAACTACGCAAACAGTTATTTAACTTTGTGTATAGGGTGTCCCACGAAAATTTTATTGTTGTCGTTAATGAAAAAAGGTTTTTTTTAAATCTTTTTTGCCTTTCAGTAATTTTCTTTATGTATAATTTAGGCCACTAATTTGCTATATTGCTATCTTTTAGAAATTGTTGATCTACGCATATGGTATTAGTTGAAAACAATGTTAGATTAAAATAAATAAATAATAGGATATAGATATTAGTTCCCTTTGATGGCGAATCACGTATCCAAAATAAATATATCATAAAAGGAAATAAAATGGTTGAAAAGAGAACTTAAGGAATGGAAACGGACAAAAGATTCAGGTATTCATTCGGGTGATGAGTCTTTAATACCAATTTTTGACCCATCTAGAGATGATATAATTGTTGAGAACTGAACTGAACTGAAAATTGATAATTTACCAAAACTTTAAACGTGGGATGACGACACGATCATACGATTGATATCGGGAAGATTGAAAGGCAATTTTCGCTAGTGGTATGATAAAAATATTAAATATGATACCAGTTGAAATAAAATGAAAACTCCATAATTTAACAATTTCCTAAGTCTAGGACATTTTTTAAGTTAGGAAAAACTACAATTTAGATGCCAAACCTAGACAAAATCTGGGTGACTATTGTTTTATCGAGATTAAGATAGTTTTTTGGAAATTTTTTTTAAATACCATGGGAAATATGCCCAGAGAAAGTAAAGATTTAGCCTTAAGTGATTTGTCGTAGTTTGGACCAAAATAATATAGTGGCGACTTATTTAAGAAAGATAGACAAGATAGTACCACAGTTACGGTCAGAGATTACTGAATAAAAATATATTTTTCAAAACTGAACATTGATTCACACTTCTGATGATTTTAACAAATAATGTGAAAAGGAAAATTATAAATAATAGCTATTGGAGGCAAAAAACCTAAAGGAAATAAACATGGAAAATAATAAATCTCTAATGTATTGGTGATTAAGAAAATACTTTCATTTTTCACGGAAGTAAAAAAGAACTTAGGAGAAAATGTGTAAAAAATATGTTTTCAAACAGTTTTTTCTCGTTTAGTATTTCGTGAAGCCATCTTTGGTCTTTATCACTGCTGCAATTCCGAGTCAATCAAATTTTTTATGATTTCATCATTGATCTTGATTCCACAGGTTCTCAACTGATTTTTTAAGCTCATCTTTACTTTTAGGCTAGCAGAATTAATTTTTTTCTTTATGATCATCTACAAGTTCTCTATGGGTTTTAAATTGGGGCTGTTTTCTGGCTAAGGCAACGCTGAGATCTCCATTTTTCGTTAAAAAACTGCCTTGCCTATTCAAAAACACAACTATAAAGAAAATAAAAAATGCAAAACTTTGTGGTGGTATCATTTTTTTAATAAATAAATATGAGTACTTCTAGATTTGGCTCTATGGCATGGAACCGTATCGTCTTGAAAAACGAAGTCTTCACAGTGCGAAAGATGGTTTCTCTTTGAGGGAATCAAACTCTTATCCAAAATTTTTATATATTTTTCTGCATTAACAGTGTCATCTATAAAGTTTACTTGGCCGATCCCAAGGTAGGAAAAATATCCTCAGGTCACTACACTTGCCGCATGTTCCACTGTTTCTAATGTGTAGGATTCGTGAAATTTTTCATGTACACGTCTTACATAGGGAACATCATTAGAACTGAAGATGTTAAATTTGTTTTCATCTGAAAATATCATTTTCGTCCAGTCTTCTAATGTCTACTTTTCATATTGTTTCGCCCAATTCAGGCGTGATTCCTTCATTTTTTTTATTGCAAAATGTTTTTTTTTGTCCACAAACCTTTTCCGCTTAACCGTCTGCTGATAGTTTTTCGACTTATATTAGCTAAATTCCTATCTGCTTGATCAGGGCTGTCCAAACCGCGGCCCGCGGGTCGTATGCTACCCGCGACTCCTATTTGTACGACTCACAAAGGGATAAGTCACTTATTCACACACTGCATTTGGCAACGAGTAATATTGAAATTGACATTGACAAAATTGTAAAAGCGAAATTAATGAAAGAACAATGCCCGCCAGTCCATCTCGTAATTTGTATTGGCCCGCAAACGTCTCCAGCTGGACAGCCCTGTGCTAGATCCCTTGATATTTCCTTAGCAGTTTAATCTTCAAGTACGATCGCATCATTAATCGGTCTAATCCTTCATCGTCTTTCTTTTCCTCCCAGTACCTTTCTTCACCTGTATGCTGCTCTGAAAAAGATTTTTCTTTAAAACTCTTACCATAGTGGTGGCACTTTACCCTCTTCGCTATTTCTCGTGAAGAAAACCCTACTTCAGTACAATGTTACAATATCAAATTTTTCTGTAGTTTTTTCAAATTTGACATAATACGGAATAGTAAATTGTACTAGACGTTTCAATCGTTATAACTAAACTGAGAGTCATTGTTTGAGTTTGTTATAATCCTAATAAGTAAATCAAAACAATACCGTTTATTTATACCAACATTTAGAATTAAAACTTCAAAAATAACAGGGGATGCAGTTTCTATGACCACGACTGTAATGCCTTCTGAAATCGTTTTTTTTTTTTTAATTAAGTTATGTTCAGGTTCAGGACAGATCACTTTTTCAGGATGGCCGATTGTTATATAGGGTTCCTTTTCGAAATTGTTTATCTACGCATAAAACTAAAACAAGGTATTAGTTCCCCTTGATGGCGGTTCACGCACCAAAAATAATTATGTCATCAAAAAGAGAAATAAATTGCAGTTAACGATGATTAAGATTTTTAGGATGAAGCAGTGATTTAGTAATAAGTGGTCGAAAGTAGTAAGTTGTGAGATTATATGAGCAGACCAAAAGTAAAAAGAATGTAAAGCTAGAACGAGGCATTTCCCTTTTATTCCATCAGACTTTCTAACAAATCATTGAATGTTATGATGTCTAGAGCAAGAGCGTTCCGCTAAACCTATTTTGTCAGTTTTACTAATTTTGGTAATTTCTGATAGTCTGAAATCTAAAGTTTATGTCAAAACCACAAACAATTTCGAAAATCCTTAGCTCGTGATTAGTGAGACTGAGCCGAATTTCGGCGCAGACGTCATCAAAAATATCATCAACAGATTAGAAGTATGAAAAGATAGTCATTTTCCAATCGGGACGGTAGGACAGGGTTTTGCGTGGAACGAGACAGTCAAAAACGTGGATTGATCATAAAAGGATTTAAAGACAGACACCAAGAAGCTACTACCGATAAGCTTACTATTATTATAACTATTATATTTATAAACTTTTGAATAAAATTATCTTCGATAGATTCAAAAATGCCAGCCATGCAAACAGGCTGGTTTTCGATCCGGCTATAGCACGTACACACCTAGAGAAGAGCAATGAATATAATTTCGAACTCTACATAGCCTTCATAGGCTATAAGAAGACTTTTGATTCTGCTGAAATGTGGGAAATCATCAAACCTTGAACAACTATAGAACTGATTTTAGATACACTATCCTAATCAAAGATATATATAAAGGGTGATTCATTTAGAGGTACTTTTTTTTTTAAATAAAAAAAAATGAATAAAAACAATTTTATTTTATAATCTTTATTATCATATAAAAGAACCATTCTTTACAATTATTTCTTAAAGATAATTTCTTTCAAATGTTGTCCGCGACTACGGTTAACAACGTCCATTCTGAAGTTCCAATTTTCAATGACGCGTGTGAGTATTTCGAGTGGTATTTGGCCAATGACTCGAGTAATATTGGCCTCCAATGCCTCAATTGTAGCTGGCTTATCCATGTAGACTTTGGACTTTACATAGCCCCAAAGGAAAAAGTCAAGAGGTGTGATGTCACATGATCTAGCCGGCCAATTCACTGGTCCAAAGCGTGAAATGATCTGTTCGCCGAATTGCTCTCGCAGTAAAGCCATGGTTTTCACGGGCTGTATGGCAAGTGGCGCCATCTTGTTGGAACCAAATTTCCTCGAGACCACGGGCTTCAATTTCTGGCATCAAATAGTCTGTTATCATGGCGCGATAACGGTCACCATTCACAGTAACATTCCGGCCGGCCTCTGTTTTGAAGAAATATGGACCGATTATTCCACCGGCCCATAAACCACACCAAACAGTTGTTTTTTCTGAATTTAATGGCAGCTCTTGAACCTCTTCAGGTTGTCCATCACCCCAAATACAGGCATTTTGTTTATTCACGAACCCATTAAGCCAAAAATGGGCCTCATCGGTGAACAAAATTTTTCTCGAAAACAGTGGATCTTCTGCAAGCTTGTCAAGAGCCCAACGACTAAAACGGAAACGATTCGGAAGGTCGGCCGGCTTCAGTTGTTGCACTAGTTTGAATTTTGTATGCTTTTAAAGAAAGATCCTTACGTAAAATACGCCAAGTTGTTGAATATGACAGGCCAAGCTGTTGAGAACGGCGACGAATCGACACTTCACGGTCTTCGCGTACACTCTCCGCTACCGCCCCTAAATTTTTTTTCACTACGTGCTGGATGTGGTCTATTCGGTCGAGCATTATCCAATAATGAAAATTGGGTCTCAAACTTATTGATGGTAGAGCGAATTGTGTGTTCGGTAGGCCGATTATGTGGACCATAAGTTGCTCTAAGCGCCCGATACACATTCCTCGTAGAACGCCCATTTTCGTAATAAAGTTGAACAATTTGTAGACACTGTACCGGTCTAAGTCTTTCCATTATGAATTGTCAAACACTACTGAACAGGAATGCTACTTCAGTTGACACGACGCATGCGCAATCTGCAATTAAATCCCCATCACAAAAAGTACCTCTAAATGAATCACCCTTTTTATATATATATATATATATATATATATATATATATATATATATATATATATATATATATATATATATATATATATATATATAGTCCCCTGGCCAAATTATTAGACGCACTGTATTTTTTTAGTAATTTTATGTTTCTTAAGAGTTTTTATGCAATAATGGTATATTTAAACTACAATATTATTGATTTTTATTTAAAAGAATTGTTGTAGACTACTACTTGTATTTATTTTTAACGTATGGCAACACTGTGTTAACAAAGTGATACTTGAACGTAAATAAGTACAAACCTGTATCAGTCGCGATCGGAATCGAGTCAGGTACGGACGTGTTTCTGTGGCTTTATGGACTGTGATTGTTTGTTTAACAGTTTTATACTACTCAGTTATTAGTTTATTTTGTATGCAGTGTTTTAAAAAAGTAATTGGACTCTTTTCATTATGGGTAGAAAAGGCGATCTTTCACCACGTAAAAAAGCTGAAGTGAAGGCCCTTGTGATTGCGAACACATTTACAAACCGAGAAATATCACGAAGATTGGAGGTTTCTGAACCTAGTGTACGACGCATAAAAAAGAAAATTGAGTCAGGGAACGAATTAAGCCCGAAAAGAAAGAAAAGATGCGGTAGAAACCCAATTTTCACTCCACGGTCAGAGAGATGTTTGAAGAAAATTTGTGTAGAAAACAGATTTGCTACCACAAAGGTAATAAAATCACAACTCCAGGATGCTAGCGTAAATGCTTCTGAGCGCACTGTTCGAAGAAAATTGAAAGAATTAGATTTTAAGGCCTGTCGCCTGAATGCAATGAAAGCAAAGCGCCTGAAGTGGGCCAAACAATGGCAAGACAAAGATGTGGACTTCTGGAGATCGGTAAGATACAGCAATTTAATCAATAATTGATACATTATTATCATTTTCAGTTAAATAAAGCAAATAAACATGGAAGTTTATATATTTTTCCTATTTTTGACAGGTCTGCTTCAGTGACGAAAGCACATTCGAAATTTTGCAGAATAAAGCTCAGTATGTGCGTCGTCGTCATGGAGAAAAGTTTCATCCTGATTGTGTCGTCCCGACGGTTAAACATCCCCACCAAAGTGATGATTTGGTCAGTCATCAGCGGCAAGGGCACTGGACGTCTGTACGTCGTGAAAGGAATAATGAGGGCCAAGATCAGTACAAAGAAGTATTACAAAATCGGTTGATTCCGCAGCTCAGAGAATGGTTTCCAAATGGGGAACCATTCACTTTCATGCAAGATGGAGCTCCCTGCCACACTGCTCGGTCTGTTAAAGCTTTTTTGGCAGAAAAAAATATCCCTCTGTTGGATTGGCCGGGTAATAGCCCTGATATGAACCCCATTGAAAATGTGTGGGAGCTGATGAAAAGAGAAGTGGCTAAAGATGTGATTACCAACAAAACCCAGCTCCTAGAAAAGATTATTCATGTGTGGAATCATCATCCTCAAATGAAGGAGACAGTACAATCTTGCATTGATAGCATGCCGCGCAGAATTAAAGCTTTGATAGCAGCTAAAGGTGGCTCAACTAAATATTGACTTTTACTAACATTAATTTCACCTTTCTTTAAAACTTAATAAACTTATGCTTTTCTAAATTAATGCTGTTTTATTTATGTCAAATAAATAGGTAATTGATTGGATAATATAAAAATAAAAAACAAATCAATTTAAAATAATAAAACGGTACAATATCACTCGGTAATTAATATTTTACATGAAATCTTGCAGTGCGTCTAATAATTTGGCCAGGGACTGTATATATATATATATATATATATATATATATATATATATATATATATATATATATATATATATATATATATATATATATGAAAATGCAAAGATGTACATAATAATAATAATAATACTTTATTTGCATAATAACTTGTACAAATCATGTTAAGCAAATCTAACCTGCACATCGTCTTTGCATCGTCAAATACAGTTGAAAATAAAATAATTATATATGTAAGTGAATTAAAAATAATAAAATCGATAATCGATAACCAAACAAACAATAATGAAAGACAATATACATATTCAAATTGTCCCAAAGTACTCGCTGTAATTGTACGGGCATATTGATATTAATAGTTTTTTTATTTCATGTTTAAATTTACGTGTGGACAGACTTTTGAAACTATCTGAGAGGTGGTTGTCAAATTTTACAGCAGAGACAATAAAACTCTTACGAGTTGCAGTCAGCCTGTGCCGAGGAATGATGATCTTATTTTTATTTCTTGTTTCATAAACGTGGATATCATCATGTGTTGTTAAGGAATCCAGGTTATTTTTAACAAAAGACAGAGCATTGGTAAATATACAATGCTGGCACTGTCATAATCTTTAATTGTCCAAAGTATCTCGGCAGGATTGACTTTGTGACACATTTACGATGACTCTTATAGCCCTCCTTTTGCTGCTTAAAGATAACTGGCCAATCAACCGTATTTCCTCATAATAAAACTGCATAATTTAGTCGACTATGGAAAAGGCCCATGTAGACAAGTTTCATAGTTTCCACTGTCGAGTAATGTTTTATTTTTCGGGTGAAATAAATTACCTTGATAGGCTTGAGCCGAGTTTTGCAATATGGCATCTAAAGGAGGCCCTGAATCAATATAAAGCCCCAAAAACTTAACAGGATTATCTTCTGAATTTTTATCTAGTGACATGTTTAGTATGGCAGTCTTACCTAGGTTGAGAGCTAGTGAGTTTGCTTGGAACCATTTTTCTGCTTTATTTAAATGAACATTTATTGTATTTTCAGATGTCTGCTTATTTTTATGAGCAGAGTATAGGGTGGTGTCATCTGCATATTGTATAATGTTAATGTCCTCTAAATAGTGAGGCAACTCATTCACATATATCACAAACAGGATTGGTCCCAATATCGAGCCTTGTGGCACCTCGCTAATATTGGTAGGCTTGATGACCATCACACAGTCCCACTAGCTGTCTCCTTGTTTTCTAACTATGAATCTTAGAAAATCATAAGCATTTCCTCTCACTCTATAATATTCAAGTTTGGCCAGTAGAGTATTGTGACATACACAGTCAAAGGCCTTTGAAAGATCGCAGAAAGCGGCAGTTACCATTTTACCTGCCTCAAAGACCCCAACTATATCCGTCACAAACTCTATCAAAGCATTAGTTGTAGAAAGATTTTTCCTGTATCCAAACTACATTCGATTCAGAAGATGCTTACTATCAAGAAAGTTGATCATCTACATGCAAAAGCCATTTCTATTAGTTTTGATAGAATTGGAACCAGCGATCTGGGCCTATAGTTATTCTTTTCATTGGGATCATCTTTTTTTTATATTGGACATTGGAAATTTTTTTTCTGGAAATTTTCCCAAAGGAAACATTTGTTGATAAGTATTGTCATTGGTGTACTAACCCATTTCCTATTTCTTTAATTAATGTGTTACTTAAACCAAAAACATCACTCTATTTCTTAGTTTTTTTTATAAATTGATTTACATCATCCTCCACCACAGGCGTGAGAAAAAAAGTGTCTACCTAGTACAGAACAAACACCTATAGAAAGAGGTGTAAGACAGGAGAAACAATCTCTCCTAAGCTATTTATTACAGCTCTAGAAGACGTATTTCGCCAACTAAATTTGACAAAGAAGGACCTAACGATCGACGGTGTGTATCTAAGTCCGTTAAGGTTCGCAGTCGATATTGTAGTCATCAGTAGCAATCCACATGAGTTATAAAAAATGGACAATGGAAAATACCAACACTAATAACATAGTTATAAATTTAGAAGGAACAGCTCTCGAGATTGTTGAGAATTATGTGTACCTTGGGCAAAGATTACTACGACGAAAGACATGAATGACGGATGAAATTTCAAGAAGAATCAGACGAGCATGCTAAGCATTTAGGGAACTTAACTTATATATTCAAGTATAAAGCCATCTCAACTAAGTTAAAGGCCAAAGTTTACGTGACTACGTATGGAGCTGAAACTGGGACACTGAATAAAGCAAATATGCAAAAACTAGCTGGGATCCAGAGAGCACGCGAAAGACAGATGATCGGGATACAACTTAAAGATAGAAAAAGAAACAAGTGGATACGTGAAGAAACGAAAGTAAAGGATATTATAGAGCATGTAGCAGAAAGAAAGTGGCAATAGGCTGGACCTGTAGCACGCACGAGTGATGATGGACCAAGATAGTGGGATGATATATAGAGGGTGCGGACATGGATGGATGACAATAGATTGGGATGAAAATTCAGGGGAAGCCCTACGTGCAGCATTGGATAGAACTAGGCTTATAGTGATAGTGTCCAATAATTACCCTTCATTGCTCCAGCATTTTTCCTTCTTTAAAACCAGCTAATCACTTAATATCAAACATTTCTTTATTCCTTTTTATTTGAACGTTATTAAATTTAATTAATTTACTGTTACAAATAGTTAAATTATATTTGTTTTGCTCAACCACTATAGGAACGTACAATTAATTATCATTACATACAGATAATAAAGGTATATACTACACATATATGTATATATCTTTTAAGTAATTATTTTGTACTGGGCTGATTTAACTAAATAGATAGAAAACTCGTATTGCGTGTTAAAAATATTAAGCTGTTGCATATTAAACTACTGTAAAAAACACAAAACATTTTAGAAAACTAATTATACATGCTTGAGATACACAGTTATGCGAATTTTACACAGGTGGCCGGCCGCGCGATCATACGATGAGATGACGTTTATTAGGAAAGTGTTTTTAATTATTTTGTTACTACGCAAATAAAAGTTTAATTAAATCTTCTTGTTTTATTAGTAATAAAAAGACTATTCTCTTTATGCATATAACTAACAAACAAAAAAATCACCAGTTGATTGTATCATAATGATACTACCACATTAAAATGTTTTTATCTACTTAATATAAATGAAATAAAGGTCATTAATAAAATTTTGTACAACAGAGAGACTTTGCAACGCTTGTTTTCATATGCCTTTATCATTATCGTTATCTCAAGCATGCGCAGTATGAACGCGAAGGAATTGCAGATAAAACAGATTTTCCAACACTTAAAATAAGCGCTTCCTTCTTTCGTATCTTAACTTCGTTAAGTTGAGAAAACGGAAAACTATAACAAATAGATGCTTATACTGCACTCTGTCAGCGATTTACTAAGTCTATTCAAGCAGAACGGCACAGCACGGCTGCGGTGCGTTTCTGCAATAAGTGCCAGCCGTGCTGTGCCGCTCTGCTTGAATAGACTTAATAAGTCGCCGACAGAGTGCAGTATAAGCATCTATTTGTTAGTTTTCCGTTAGTTACCTGGATAAAGGACTAAAAATGTGTTCTCGTATTTGCTGAACCTAGCCCAGCTGATGAGCCGTGATACGGCGAAACGCGCCTTGAGATGGTTCAGCAAATACGACACTTTTGGTAACTTCTAAAAATGCGATTCTTTTTGTTTCGTCTTTAGTTCTTATACTAATGCTGCCATCTGAACATACCCTCGTTTTTTTTTTTCTAGTTCCGTTGGTGTGTTATTCCTGTGATTTGTTTATTAGTGTTCCGCACGGAATACTTAACACGTAGGCTGAAAAGTTTTTGGTCCTTTAAAACACATTTTTTTTTGCCATTTCTTGCTCTTTTGAGGCCGTTTCTTTGCGATTTCTGTCGTCAAATGCACCAATAACTTTATATAATATTCACTATTGATGGTTTTTTCCCTTCTCAGCATAGTCGATGAAAATTATTCCATGCGCATCCCAAAATACAGAGGCCAAAACCTTCCCAACCGACTCTTGTGTCTTTGGTCGCCTCGGGAGGCTTTTACTGGCTGCTGTTCACTAGGCTGACTGCCGATTTCATTCTGGTGTGTAGTGGTGGATCCATATTTCATCCATTGTCAAATATCGCATAAAAAAATCCTTTTTATTGAGCGTAAACTGGTCCAAACAGCGCTCAAAATGTTGCGTTGTTGTTTTTGGTCCACTGTGAGCAAACGCGGCACTCATTTCGAATAGAGCTTTCTCATGCCCAAATGTATATGTAAAATATGACCAACATGTTCTTTTGATATCTTTAGGGAGTCAGCTATCTCAGGCAATTTCACTTTAAGGTCATTCAAAACAATTTTGAGGATTTTTTTGTTGTTTTCTGATGTACCCACCTCATTTGGGCGTCCAGAGCGTTCAGCATCATTTGTGTCTGTACTACCGTGTTTAAATTCAGCATACCAGTAAATGATGAGTGATTTTCCAGGGGCAGAGTCCCCGTAACACTTATCGAGCCATTGCTTTGCTTGAACACACCGAATTCGATTTTTTCCATTGTTTTGAAAATATCAAAAGGAGCGTCACTAAAACCACTGTAACTTGTAAAACTAGATCATCGAAATGTCATAAAATTTTGACACGTATCGTTTGAGGGTTGGTACTTTTAAAAATCATATGGATTTTTTGAAAAGGGCGACCTCTGTGTGTCAGACCAAAAACTTTTCAGCCTACGTGTTATAAGATCACTTTGTTGTCTGACCGTCTGTCACACTTGATTTTCTCAGAAACAATTTGACACAGAAAGTTGAAATTTGGCACAAATATAGGAATTGATGGCCCTATGAGGGCCGTCTAATTTTGAAAGTTAAATTTTGACTTAAGGGGTGCGTTTTGGGGGGTGAAATCGGAAAATTACCAGGTCATCGAATGGGGTGTCAAAAAATGTATATAATGTAATACTTACGCACAGTTTTCTTAGTAATATTTTTAAATGATTGCCAAAAATCGCTGTCTCCCCCCTTTACCTCGAAAAGTACGATCAAAAAATTTTGAAAAAATGCTGAAATATTCTCTACCAGATGTAGATTGCATTACTTTTGATAGTTTATCTGGCATATAAAAAAAAACAAACATTTTAAGGTCATCAGTTTTCAACAAAAATCGGAAACAAACTATGTTGAAAATTCATTTAGGGTAACAATTTTTTTTTTATTTTAAAAGCAATCAACGTACGGAACACTAATTGAGCAGGTCCAACTTGCACTTGACATATTATTTTATTTTAAATTGAAAAATGTTTAAGAAGATGAGGCTTAAATGGATTGACCATAATCTAATACGCGGTATTATCCTTCACGATATTTTTACAAATCCAGTCTAGCGAACCCTATAGTTTAGCCTGTTTTCAATTTAAGTAACATTGATGAAAAAACTGCGAAGCTGTACTTTCGTTTCAAAAGAGAAGATATTTCAAGGCTGGCTAGGGCATTGAGACTGCCTGAAAAATAAGAACCCGGTCTCGGCACATAGCGACAGGTAGATATTGTAATCACGTGTTCCTATTTAATCAGTAGCAAGATAGTAATTAGTAATGTGTTAAGAGGGAGAGGCACAAATGGGTTGGGCCATAATTTAATACGCAATGTTATCCTTCACGATATCTTTCCAAATCTCGGTCTAGCGAACTCTGTAGTTCAGCCTGTTTTTGATTTAAATAATATTGATGAAAAAACTGTGAAGTTGTACTTTCGTTTCAAAAGAGAAGATATTTCGAGGCTGGCTAGGGCATTGAGACTGCCTGAAGAAATAAGAACCCGGTCTCGGCACATAGCGGCAGGTAGTATTGTAATCACTTGTTCATATTTAATCAGTAGCACGATAGTAATTAGTAAATAATAGCTATATATTAGTAACATTGGGTAAGATGGGTCTTCTTTACAGTTAAAAAGAAGGGTAACAAGAAGGTGTCACGGCATATGTCTGTCTTCTTTTCTTTTCATATAGATTGTTGAGAATAATTAAGACAGTAGTTTGAGAAGTGAATCTATCATTTCAGTTAGATAGTTTTCCAATATAATTTCTTACTATTTGAGAGTATTATTTCCTATTCATAAACTATATATAAATAACATCTCAAATAAAAGAAATTATATGGAAAAACTATCTCGTTAACTGAAATTATAGATTCACTTCTCAAATTACTGACTTACTTGTTATAAACAACCCGTATGAAAGATAAGTTTAAAAATTTTAAAAATTCTATTACATCAGCAAAAACATACCTTGGAACCGACATAACGTCAGATCATAACCCCGTGGTAGCAGCGGTAAACGTAAGACTAAAGAAATTGAAACGAAGGAGCAACTGACGGAAAATAGATGTGAAGCGATTGAATGAAATAGAAATATTAAACGGTACACAGGAAAAGGTCAATCACAATCTCAAAGAAGAAACCAAGAAAATTTAAGATGTCAATGAAAAATGGAGGAACATAGAAACAGCATTGTTAAGAGCCGGGGAAGACACCTTAGCCTTGGGGACAGCTAAGAAATAAGATTGGATGACGGATGACATACGTGAGTTATAAGGCAAAGAACGAGGAAAAATACAAAGAAGTACATCAAAAGATTAAAAGAAGCATTAGAGAGGCTAAGGAAAAAATGGATACTAGAAAACTGTAAAGAAGTAGAAGAATATGAAGTAGATTTGACAGTTTCCATGTGCACAAAAAGATTAAGGAAATAACAGGTATCAAAAAAGTAAAACAAGCTTCAGTATTAAGGGATAAGAATGGTAGAATAATCACTGACATAAATGACAAGCTAAACAGATGGCCCGAAGACATAGAAGAACTGTTTAAAGATGAAAGGTCAAAGAACGAAGTCGCAACGGAGGGAATAGGACCAGAGATCCTAAAAAGTAAAGTAGAGTATGCCATTAGAAATACGAAGAAAGGGAAGGCTGTAGGAACGGACGAGATCCCAGTGGAATTGTCAAAACCTTTTAACACAATCTACTAAACAGGGGTCATCCCAAGAGAGTGGCTTCTATCAACTTTTGTGACACTCCCAAAGAAGAACAATGCTAAAGAGTGTTCTGAACATAGGACTATAGCATTAATGAGTCACACCTTGAAGGTGTTTCGCAAGATTATACATAAAAGGATTTTTAGGAGACTCGAAGAACATATAGGTGCCATACAACTAGGATTTAGGAGTGGACTAGGAACAAGGAAGGCTTTCTTTGGTGTAAGTGTATTGATGCAAAGGTGTCCAGATGTTAATCAGGATCTTTATGTATGTTTTATTGATTTTAAAAAGGCCTTTGATAAAGTCCGTCATGAGAAGTTACATGAAATTCTCAAAAGCCAAAACATCGACAGTAAGAACATTAACATATTAACCAGTTTGTACTTGAATCAACCAGCAAAGTCAAGGTTGAAAACGAATTAACCGAAGAAATTCGGATTTGTCGAGGTGTTCGTCAGGGTTGTGTCCTTTCTCCGCTCTGGTTCACTGTGTATAGTGAGGCCATATGCCAGGAGGCTTTGACGGAGCAGGTTGCTGGGATTATAGTTGGTGGTGTGGTTATTAATAATATACGTTATGCCGACGACACGCTTCTGGTAGTGGACAGTGCGGCTGAGTTGCAGCGCTTGCTTGGAAATGTAAACACCTATAGTAGTAACTACGGTCTAAAGCTAAATCTCGGAAAGGCGAAATTAATGGTAGTAATAAAAAAGCAGAATGTATATGCTAATATAACAGTCTCTAATACACACATTGAAAGATATATTGAATGATACGTCATACAAATATATAGGAGCATGGCTCACTGAAACGAACGAACAAACCAGAGACATTAAGGGAAGAATAGAAGTGGCGCGACAAGCGTTTATTAAAATGAAAAGGTTTTTGTGTTGCCGAAATATTGGCTTAGATCTTAGAGTGAGGATGTTAACGCTGTTATGTTTTCATCCACATTATTGTACGGTATGGAAGCATGGACTCTAAAAAAGACAAACATTAAAAACATTGAAGCTTTTGAAATGAGGAGCTATATGAGAATGTGGAAGATATCGTGGACGGAAAGACTAACTAATAGAGATGTACTTTTGAAAATGGCGAAAGAATATGAAGTGATCGACACTATAAAAAGAAAAAAAAAGTTGGAATATCTGGGTCATGTAATGAGGGGTGAAAAATACAAGTTGCTGAGATTTATAATGCATGGAAAGATCAAAAGAAGGAGAAATGTGGGGCGCACAAGAACTTCCTGGCTGTGCAATCTAAGAGAGTAGTATGGCTGCAGTTCAAACGAACTATTTAAAGCTGCGGTTAACAAAGTAAGTATTGCAATGATGGTCTCCAACCTCTGGTAGGAGACGGAACTGAAAGAAGAAGATGAAAAGAAAACCAGATATATATGCCATGATACCCTCTTGTTACCATTCTTTTTAAGTAGAAAGAAGCCCCATCTCACCCAATATTACTAATATTTAATTATTATTTAATAATTACTATCTTGCTACTAAAGTGTTTCTCTGAATCATAATAAAAGAGTTAAAACTTTTCTGCTACCGCAAATATCCACCGAACAAACAGGCCTCATTCCAGCAAGAGGGACTAGAGTACAAATTCTCAACATACACCAGATAATAGAAAAAGCCAGGGAATTCCAAATAACAAACCTATATCTCTAAAGCTTTCTGCATACAATGGAACAAACTCTGGCCAATTCTAATCAGCATGGAAACACCTATACATCGTGTAAACCTTATCCGATCCCCGTATGAGAACACAAATGGAAGAATTAAACTGAATAATGCTTTTACCCATCCCTTTAACATAGAAGCCTGTATCAGACAGGGCTGTATTCTGTCACTCTTATTTTTTAACATATATAGTGAACATATAATGAGGCTTCGACCATATCGGATCCATCATAATTAACAATGACGGCTGTGTAGCGCAAGTAAGAAGACGTTTGGCTATGGCTAGAAACTGGACGATCAAACTCACTAAGGTCTGGAAATATCCAGCTGTTGCAAAAAACACAAAGTTAAGATTGCTATCCAGTCTTATATTCCCCATAGCAACTTACGCATCGGAAACATTAAACAAGCTGACAAAAGACGAATCGACGCGTTTGAGATGCGCGCATATCAAAGAATCCTCAGAGTATCATATGTATACCGAACATCGTATCTATTCTTAAAGAGCTTAGTATAAATGACGGACTTTCAAATAGAATTAATACCTGAAATATTTGGGTCACATTATGAGGAAGGCTGAGGTAGATCAAGGGGACGGTCTCCAACAAGATGGTCCGACCAAGTAAGATCTCTTCTTGGTATGGGTAGCACGAGTCAAGTGCGGTCGCGCAGGATCGAAATGACTGGAGAATGACTGTTGAGGCAGCAACTGCATAGTGTTACCGATACTCCTATTGGGGTGAAAGGATTGAGAGAGATCTTGCTACTGATTAAATAGGAACAAGTGATTATACTGGGTTTTCTATTAGGGATGTCCGACTTTTGACAGCTAATAGCGGCCATGTTGGTTGACAGATGTTTGACATCTGATGTCAGTTGTGTTTAGTAAGGTTTGCCATTCAGTCATGAATCATTTCGCGTTAAAAGAACGCTTGGAAACTTCTTTAAAAATGAGGAAGGAGCTACCGTTACCGTGAATAGCGAGCGGTATAACTCTATGCTGCAGGAATATATCTTCCAAGAATTTGACGAAATGGACACAGACGACTTTTATTTCCAACAGGATGGTGCACCGTCCCATATTTTCGGCCCAAACATGGCTTTATTCCGCGCCAAGTTCGGGGAGTCATTAATTTCACGAAATGGCCCTACTGCTTGGCCACCGGGATCGTGCGATTTACTACGCCTTTGGAGCCACGTTAAATCACAAGTTTACAGCACCAAACCAGCAACTCTTTATGCACTTGAAGCCAACATTCGTCGTGCCGTCCGGTGTAAGGCCGGAAATGCTAGCTCGGGTCATGGAAAATTGGTATAAGCGGATTCGTGTCTGCAAAAAAGAGCCGCGGTAGCCATTTGAAGTGATATCTTGCTTAAATCGTAAATAGCATAAAATTTCCCGTTAAATAAAAGTTTCAGAACGAATTTTACCTAAAACCCCTTTATTTTATTTAATTTTAAATTAAACAAGTGAAAACTCATAGAATATTAAAAAAAAGACTAATTGTTTTAACAATACTATAGGCGGCGCTGTCAAAAGCTAACTTAAACAATAGATAATCTCTTTTACAGGTCCATAAAACACCTGGCACACAAAATTGCGATAATGAGGTTTTTTTGAAAAATATTTTTAATGTTTTATCAGTCTCTTTTTACTACTTGTAGTGTCAAGAAGCTTCTGTGCGTGTTTTATTTGTGAACTGGACATTCTTATATTTGAGAAATGCCTAAGAAAAGTGAGCTTGGTATCGAAAAACGAATTAAAATTCAAACCCCTACATGAACAAGGCAAGTTCCAAAAGTAGAAATAGCCAAGTTAGTGAAATGTTCTCGGTGCGAAGTGTAATGTGCTATTAAAAGGTTTGTGGAGACTGGCTCCCATGCCAACAAAATGAGAACGGGCAGAAAACGTAAGACTAATGAGCGACAGGACAGAAAACTCATCCGAGAGTCTATTAAAAATCGAAAAAAAACATCATCTGAGCTCGCTGCAACTCTGTCGGAAGAGATTGGGATGCCGATTAGTTCTCGAACGGCAAGGAAAAGACTGACAGAAGCTGGATTAAGAGGGTGCAAAGCTAGAAAGAAGCCTTGGCTTTCAGAGACCAATAGGAAGAAACGCTTAGAGTGGGCTCTGAAGCACCAACATTTTAGCGAAGAGGATTGATCTAATGTTGTATGGTCCGACGAATCCAACTTTGAGGTAAGTTTTTATATGATTTATTTTAACAAATAACTATATATAATTACTCTTGATTTAATCCGTTTTAGTCAAAATAATAACTAATTTTTTAATTGAGTATTTTTTCTATTCTTACAGCTATTCGGAACGTAAGGTGTGACATTCGTGAGGCGACGTGTCGGCGAGGAATACCATCCAGATTGCGTGGTACCTTCTGTAAAACAAGGAGGAGGCAGCATGGCTGCTAAAAGTGTCGGTGAAATGTTCGTTTGTGAAGGCCGCATGAACAGCCAAAAGTACATAAATGTACTAGAAACTGTACTGATGCCTTCGCTAACGCGCATTTTTGGCGACACTAATTAAGACGACATCAAATTCCAGCAAGATAATGCACCTTGTCATAAATCAGCGGCTACGATGAGCTGGTTTAGACACAATAACACTGCCTTGTTGGATTGGCCGGCGCAGTCTCTAGATCTAGATCCTATCGAGCATCTTTGAGGTATTCTGAAGCGCAAGATACGGGAGCATAGCATAACATCAAAAGCAGCGCTTTGATAGATGAGTGGGATGCCATAAGTACAACTGAATGTACTAGGCTTGTACGCAGCATGCCCCAAAGAATTGCTGCTGTAATTAAATCTAAGAGCGGAACACCAAATATTAATTTATGTCATAATTTTACTTCAATATACGATTTTACAAAACATACGAATTTAATTTTTTATCCTGAAACACAAGAAATGAAGTAAATTGTAGGGTGCCTAATACTTTTGGCCAAGGCTATATATATATATACAGTCCCTGGCCAAATTATTAGACGCACTGTATTTTTTTTAGTAATTTTATGTTTCTTAAGAGTTTTTATGCAATAATGGTATATTTAAACTACAATATTATTGATTTTTATTTAAAAGAATTGTTGTAGACTACATATTTTGTATTTATTTTTAACATATGGTAACACTGTGTTGACAAAGTGATACATGAACGTAAATAAGTACAAACCTGTATCAGTCGCGATCGGAATCGAGTCAGGTACGGACGTGTTTCTGTGGCTTTATGGACTGTGATTGTTTGTTTAACAGTTTTATACTAGTCAGTTATTAGTTTATTTTGTATGCAGTGTTTTAAAAAAGTAATTGGACTATTTTCATTATGGGTAGAAAAGGCGATCTTTCACCACGTAATAAAGCTGAAGTGAAGGCCCTTGTGATTGCGAAAACATTTACAAACCGAGAAATATCACGAAGATTGGAGGTTTCTGAAGCTAGTGTACGACGCATAAAAAAGAAAATTGAGTCAGGGAAGGAATTAAGCCCCAAAAGAAAGAAAAGATGCGGTAGAAAAACCAATTTTCACTCCACGGTCAGAGAGATGTTTGAAGAAAATTTGTGTAGAAAACAGATTTGCTGCCACAAAGGTAATAAAAATCACAACTCCAGGATACTAGCGTAAATGCTTCTGAGCGCACTGTTCGAAGAAAATTGAAAGAATTAGATTTTAAGGCCTGTCGCCCCGCCCAGGAAGCCCAAGTTAACAGCTGCAATGAAAGCAAAGCGCCTGAAGTGGGCCAAACAATGGCAAGACAAAGATGTGGACTTCTGGAGATCGGTAAGATACAGCAATTTAATCAATAATTGATACATTATTATCATTTTCAGTTAAATAAAGCAAGTAAACATGGAAGTTTATATATTTTTCCTATTTTTGACAGGTCAGCTTCAGTGACGAAAGCACATTCGAAATTTTGCAGAATAAAGCTCGGTATGTGCGTCGTCGTCATGGAGAAAAGTTTCATCCTGATTGTGTCGTCCTGACGGTTAAACATCCCACCAAAGTGATGATTTGGTCAGTCATCAGCGGCAAGGGCACTGGACGTCTGTACGTCGTCAAAGGAATAATGAGGCAAGATCAGTACAAAGAAGTATTACAAAATCGGTTGATTCCGCAGCTCAGAGAATGGTTTCCAAATGGGAAACCATTCACTTTCATGCAAGATGGAGCTCCCTGCCACACTGCTCGGTCTGTTAAAGCTTTTTTGGCAGAAAAAATATCCCTCTGTTGGATTGGCCCTGATATGAACCCCATTGAAAATGTGTGGGAGCTGATGAAAAGAGAAGTGGCTAAAGATGTGATTACCAACAAAACCCAGCTCCTAGAAAAGATTATTCATGTGTGGAATCATCATCCTCAAATGCAGGAGACAGTACAATCTTGCATTGATAGCATGCCGCGCAGAATTAAAGCTTTGATAGCGGCTAAAGGTGGCTTAACTAAATATTGACTTTTACTAACATTAATTTCACTTTTCTTTAAAACTTAATAAACTTATGCTTTTCTAAATTAATGCTGTTTTATTTATGTCAAATAAATAGGTAATTGATTGGATAATATAAAAATAAAAAACAAATCAATTTAAAATAATAAAACGGTACAATATCACTCGGTAATTAATATTTTACATGAAATCTTGCAGTGCGTCTAATAATTTGGCCAGGGACTGTATATATATATATATAATATATATATATATATATATATATATATATATATATATATATATATATATATGTTATATATATATATTACACATATACTATAGAAAATATGACAGTTGAATCATTAAAAATATCTAATTTTAATTGAATTTTATGGCTAATGTTCTTTTGAATTGGAACTAACTATTTTATCTGTGCTTGTAGTGATAGTTTATAAAAAAATAACACTAAATGCACACCTGGACAATTTTCTATATTTATGAGTCTAATATATACTTGTGTAATTTGTTACCATGCATGATTGCATGTGCTTCCTTGAGTAGTATTAAAGTAGACTATCTCTAAAATTTCAGTATACCATAAATTTGTTTAAATTTATGGGTATAGAAGGACTGTGCATTCTGTTAAGGAGATTAAGTTATCCTAATAAACTATGTGATTCATATAATATTTTTTAAAGACCTCCTGCAACCCTGTCAGAAATTAACAACTTTGTAAATAGTTTCATTATTGAACAACATGGACTTTTGCTAGTAAATTCAGGTAACCTCTCATGGTTACATAGGGAAAAGCTAGATGCTTATTCTCAGGTGTGTATGATTAATTTATTTATAAAATCAATGAATCTCTTTTAATAATCGTTTTGTCCTAAATACATGATTCTTTTTTCAAATCTGAAGCCTTACTCCAAGTTGACATGGTCTAATTCTTGATCGATGATTCCTCATTTGACCGTGAATGCTGAATCTTGTATCCAAGTACCTTTTTATTAAAAAATCTTTATCATCATTATTTCTAATTATATTTTAATAAATTTTCCAGACTGCTAAAGGAGGTGTCGTATAAAACTGCTGAGCATTCATGAATAGAACAGCTGTGCCAAAAATTGCAAATCTCAACATAATCCGAACACTAATAATTAACTGTTAAATATGATTATAATTTCAATTTTACTGTATTTTCTTAGTAGTTTGTATACCTAAATAGGAAAAAAAAAACAGGCCCTATCATAATAAGAATAACGAAATTCAAATAACTTCTCTTATAACTTCCTAAATAACGGAAATCGTTATCCTTAATAAAGGTTTCTCTTATTTAATTCAATACTGCTCCAAACGATGCGTTCAAATTAGCTGCCATTGGTAACTTTTAAATTACAATCTTTGATGTAGTAAATAGAAATTTTACTTTTACGTATGCTTCAAATAACAGTAACAGTAGAGTCCCTATATTTAATTTCTTCTCTTTACTACTGCACATAAAGATAAAGAATAGGGGCTTGTCCAAATAAGCGTTAGAAAATCTCTCTAATATTGTGAATACTTGTACTTTTATCCATAGTTTGTGAAGAAAAATATTTTCTAAGCACAGTACAGGCGCTGCAAAAATATCCCTAAATCGCTGTAATGTGGAAGTGGCGATTTAAACTTAGAGACAGGCTATACTCAGTCTTTATGGAATAGTATATTGTATTATACGTCCTGTCAAGGTTTGTGGAGATAAGAAATCCAAAAAATCAGCTATTTCTTTTGCATTATTTTCAGTTTTAAAAACAGAAATAGTATGTAGATACATATCTAAAGATCTAGTTGTTAATCTCTCAAACCCTACCACATTTAAAAATATCGACTTGTAATGCTTAAATTAAGTTAATTTTTGGTGCAAGGAAGTCAAATTCAGTACTAGTAACAATAGAAGTACTGGAAAATCACTTTGCCAATTTTTTAGAGTTGTACAGGACCATACTACAAGTTGTTAGTAAAAAGTTTGCTATGTAATCTGAAATTCTGCGTGAAACTTATGTTTTATAAACCACACCTACAAAAAAGGTCTAGATTCGTATTCTATCACTGTTTTCTAATAAGATTTAATCACAGTAAACATAAAACACAGTAGCGACGCTCAAGAAAATGTTTAGATCCTGTTCTTGTCACGCATGCGTCCCCTATCATACCAAAAACATGGCTGCCAGTGTGGTTGCTGTTGTATTACATCTGGATTTTAAGGTTTCATATATAACGTGCTCCGAAATTATATTAATAATTTTCCAATAAGTAAATAACTCGTTTGACGTTATAATTAAAAATAATTATAAAAAAGATAACAAGAGGAAGTTTTTGTTGTGCGGTTAGTGCTTGTAAAGATATATGTGGTATCTCCAAAGGAGTTAGTTTTTTTTAGATTTCCCAAAGATCCTAAAAGGTAATTTATGCATAATTCTTTATTTCTATTAAGCAATATATTATACAAAGATTATGAAAATTGTGTCTTCATATTTTATTTGTAAAACAGTTGATGTTTTATTATTATTAAGTATTGATTTAAGTTATGCCACTGGCACTTTTTTTTCTGAATTCAGGGCAGAATGTATGCTAGAGTTAAGTTACGAGTATATTATCGGATAAAATTCGCTAACCAAACCTTCAACACTCAATCTGGGCATGCAAAAGTAGTAATTCTCCAGCACGAATGAGTTTGAATAAATCAGTGCACGGATTTAATTTTTTTATATAAATAGTATATGGGCACGAAAAGTTATTAGATTTAACTAATGATAAAATGGAGCAAGAAGTGTGTTCACTTCATTTTTAAGTTCAGAAGAAAGACGATCTCATCTTAAAATGATAATTATTATTTTTAATCTCTCCAGGTTACTGGGATTCGCTGAAACATAAGGTGTTCAGAAATATATTCTCAAAAATGAACATTATTTTCCCGCCAAACAATATATTT